>NNCF01127619.1:859140-886001 GCA_002313205.1 Laupala kohalensis | reverse complement strand
AGAAATTTCTTACCTTCCCACCTTCTCTGACAACAAAGACTATCCGGACGAATTGGTGGTTCCTATCCATTGGTCAGAAAAAATCGACGAGCCTACAACCTCAAAATGCCAATGTTTGCAAATGCAAAGTGCATTTTTGCAATATATTCTAATAAAGTTCTATGTGAAAACATTCTAATAAATGAAGTTACATTATTATATATGTTTTGTATAAAAATTGTAACATGCGTATTATTTTTACTTCACCTACATTTTCTTGAAAAAATTGGTATTGAAGTAATACTACGAAATATTGGTTTCAATTATTTTTACCTACTTCCTTAAAGAGTTTGGAAACAAATGATTTCGAATGCGATTTAAAGTAATTTGGATGTAACGGACAAAAATTACAAAGTACAAAGTAATACCTGTTTTCTTTATTTACTATTAGTATATCTTATAAAATTGTACTCGGCGGGAAAGTGTCATGTTGAATGTAGAACTATTTGACAAATGGAAAAATTATTTTTTAAGCTGAAGATTTAGAAAGAAATGCTAAAATTTAGAGAATTGTCATGCTTCAAGAATTGAAGTCGCGTTCCTTGTAATACATAATGCAGGTAAATGAAATGTTCAATTGCATAAAAAGAAACAAGATGTTTAAGTAAGTGAGCAAAATACAAGTAAGTATTTCATTTGGATGCTATTGAGAATGAAATTTAAAGTAATTCGACACCTATACACATTGAGAGTTTAGAAGGATGTGACAAAGCGAAAATGTCATTAAACTTTTCAATAAATTTTTCATATGTATACTTCTATAAAACTCTAAAATTGAGCAAATTTGGGAAATTTTGCTGTTTTTGGATTTAGTATTTACTGCTCTACAAGTCTTTTCGTCAAAAGTTTTTGCTGAAGCGCTCATTGCAAAGTTTGAGAGGTTTGAAAATGACTATTAGAACTTTATCCGCTAAGTTGCTAAAAATAGGTGTTTTTTGATCGGTCATTGCGGGCAAACTGCTGAACCGAATTCAATGTTTGAGGTATTCATTGGACGTATAATTTTATGTTCTTTAATTTTGGATAGAGTATACTTTTCTGTGCAATGCTTTGTTTCCGAGATATAAACAAAACCAAAAAAAAAACTGAAAAAAGTGCAAACATTTCGTGTTTTTTTTGTCTGCCAACAGTTCTGTACATTTCCTGAGGTGGTGCAAACTCAGATTCCATGCATTTGGGACCAAATGAAGGTATTAAGACGATTTCCTGTTTTGTCTGAATTTATTCCATCAACCCTCTCTTTTTAGATCTACTTTTACAGGCCTAAACTGTGTATGCATGTGAAGAGAGAAGTCCTTGTAAAAGTGCATCCATGGAATTTCTCTCGTCCGGTTCGCAATAATTTATACTAGCAGGACCAAGCATTCGGGACTTGACTGATACTGTTATTACTTTCCTTTTAATTTTAAATCTAAAAAATCCTTAATCAATATACTTTTTTTAAATTAATAAAACAAAATTAAAAATAAAATACACGTATTGAATGTAAAAAAACAATTTGCCCTAAAAACTTTTGTTAGCTCTTAGTACTATTACATGTGACATTTTATTGTCCGTTTTTAATTTCTTTTTCTATATTTAATCGACTTGCTTCGCTCGCAGGGGTTCCCAGCCCCTGATTTCCAAGGCCCCAGACTTCGCCCCATCAAGCTCGCCGGCAAGGTTTTTCCCCAGACGCTGTTTTTTTATCTCAGCAGCCATCTTATAAATCTTTCTAAATTATTCATAACATTTTAGTGGCAGTTATCGTGCGTCCTATATTCACGTATTAATACATTAGTTAAGTTTTATGTTCTAAGCTTTTAATAAACTTTATTTTGTGTACACCATCTGCGTTCAAGAAATAATGTTTTCCATTTATGCAGTACTGCACATTTCTTCCCGGCGTTTCCCGGGTTTCTAAAAGTATTACCTATAACATGTTTATTTCTTCATTTGCGTACCCCCCAGGGGGTTTAGTCTATTAAGTACGTGTTTGCCGAACACGGGGCCCCGAGCTGAGTCTGGCATTACTTCCATGTACTTGTGCCATGCTCCTTCCTTTATCTATACCGACCACCCTTGGTCACCTCTTGTTCCTTTCGATCTCGACGCTATTAGAGCTAGGGTATCTTTCATTTTCCTCTTCTTCTCTTTCCTCTATTTCTTCTTCTTCCCCCCCCCCCAGGGGGCTTACATCTAGTAAGTACGTGTTTGGCGAACACGGGGCCCCGAGCTGAGTCTGGCATTGCTTCCACTTACTTGTGCCATGCTCCTTCCTTTATCTATACTGACCTCCCTTGGTCACCTCTTGTTCCTTTCGATCCCGACGCTATTAGAGCTAGGGTATCTTTCATTTTCCTCTTCTTCTCTTTCTTCTTCTTCTCTTTTTTCTTCTTTCCCCCGCAGGGAACTCAGTTTCGAGTGAGTATGGGCTTGGCGAACCCACGGCCCCGAGCTGGGGACTGGTACTGCGCCACCAGTCCTCGGACACCGTAAGCTTTGGACATGCTTCAGCGACCACCATTGGCGCGATGGTGGAAAGTTGCATGTTTTGAAGGGCGGAGATCTTGCCTTCATTGGCCGGGTCGCGAGGAAGGATTAAACCTCTATAAAAAAACCCTCAACCTCAAGGTGTGTTACGCGCCGATGAGGTGAATGGGTGTTGAGGACAAACACTCTCTAGCGTATCAACCTCTGGGGCAACTGCCGCACCTCAGTTGAGCAAGGCTTAGTGACGTGATGCGGGGGCTCCACGTCACCGGACATTTATTTCCTCCGCACTCGTGGGACACAATGACAGATACATCGATTCCCCTGCCTTGCGGAGTGGGCGAGCCGCAGGGTAAGTATTACGCCTCAGGATCTTCGAAGCGGCCGAGGGTTGCCAGCCCTCCCGCTTCACAAGATACAAAGGAAAAGTTACAGAGCATTCCTCACAAGAATGTTTTTATCATAATGAAAAGAAAAGAAGGAACATTGGAAAAACTTTCCCCCTTTTACATTTACAAAGGACTTCAAGGAATATGCGGTACATTGAACAATATCAAAAGGTTACGGAATGGTACCATGTTGTTGGAAACCAACTCCAACAAACAGGCCCTAACACTGTTAAAGTGTGAAATGTTGGGAGAGTTCCCTGTGACGTGCGAGCTCCATGCTGCGCTTAATCGCAGCAAGGGGGTCGTAAGTTGCAGGGATATTATGGATATGTCAACTGAAGACCTAGTTGCGGAATGGGAGGCTGACCACGTAGTTGAGGTCAGTCAGATCATGAGGAAGGTTAATGGTGTTCTACAGAAGACCAGTTCCTTCGTCTTGACTTTTGACTGTCCCCAACTACCAAAGGATATTAAAGCTGGATGGCTTAACCTGCCGGTGCGACCCTTTGTTCCAAATCCTCTGCGCTGTTTCAAGTGTCAGAGGTTTGGACATACAACAACATCTTGTAAGGGCCGTGAAACATGCGGTAAATGCGGGAAGGAAGCACACGAACCCGGCGTCTCATGCCCGGGGCCTGCTAAGTGTATTAATTGCACAGGCAGCCACCCGGTGTGGAGCAGGGAGTGTGTCGCCTTCCTCGAAGAAAAAAAGATACAAGAGATCAAGACTACGGAGAAGATCCCGTACGGTGAAGCTCGGAAGAAATACAGGGCTTTATACCCTGTATTCTCTACCAGTTACTCCACCGCAGCCAAGACTCCTGTAATAAAAAAGAACGTGGCAATCCAGGCCGATTTCACTGACGTGTCTACGACAACGTCGTGCACATGCCAGTGCAAATGCGGCAAGAAAAATATACAAGAAACACCTGTCAAGCCCAAGACTCTCTCCACATCCCGTCCATCTAATACAAAGACCAGCAGTGTACCACGTATTCCTTCAAGTACTAAACAACCAAAAACCAAGCAAGGTTCGAAGGCTAAATCCCTGAACCTTGTTGACTTCATAAAATCGAAGCACACATCAAAGAAGTCCGGGAGACGAATGAAGAATATCTCTGTTCTTCCTACCTCCAAGTCGGAATGTGCATTGTCCGACGGTGACGCGGAAATGCACATTCAAGAGCCTGTCCCCGGAGGCTCCAAAAAGTAATGGCTTCCATACTTCAGTGGAACCTTAATGGTTACAGAACGCAACGTGAAGAGTTACAACTTTTAGCGCGTCGTAATCCGATCTGTATTTGCCTACAAGAGACACACTTTTTACCAGAACACTCACCTTCTCTGCAAGGATACAGCAGCTTCAGATATGACAACACCACGGGAGATCGAGCAAGAGGAGGAGTTGCCGTGTTTGTTAGAAACACTATCCTCTGCTCGCCTGTTCTCCTACAAACACACATCCAGGCTATAGCAGTCAAAATTCATAGTGAACCATGTATGACCGTGTGTTCTATATATCTTCCTCCGACACGAGATTTTTCGGAGATCTCCCTCAGAGATTTAATTCATCAGCTTCCTCGACCATTCCTTCTCCTCGGAGATTTCAATGCCCACAGTGTACTGTGGGGCTCGTCGAGCGATTGCCCCAGGGGCCGACTGCTGAATTGTCTCTTTGAGGGAGAAGATTTATGCTTAATGAANTTTGCTCTCCTGAAGTTGCTGATATCTTTCAATGGAAGGTAGAAGATGATCTGCATGGTAGCGACCATCATCCTATCTGGTTGTCGTTGCAGAAACATGCGACTATTTGCGAATGCAAGCCACAGAAATGGATTCTCAGTAAGGCTAATTGGACACAGTACCGTTCCCTGTCTGTCTTCAAAGAAACTGGTAGTGTCCAAGAGAGGGTCGACCATCTGACCCAGGTGATTCATCACGCTGCTGAAGAATCCATTCCGAAAACATCTATATTTCCGCGAAGACCTCATGTCCCCTGGTGGAACGACGCGTGTCGATCTACCATTCGGGCAAGGCGAAGAGCATTGCGGAGATTTAAGGCTAGTTCATCTCCGGAAAACCTCGCCGCATATCAGATTGCTAGAGCAAAAGCGCGCAGAACTATCAAAGAATCCAGATCCACCTCCTGGAAAGCGTTTCTAAGCACCATTAAGAGAACAACATCGTCCACTAAAGTATGGGAGTCAATCCGAAAGATATCTGGAAGGTATTCTCGAGTCCCAATATCTGGACTCAATTATCAGGGTCGGGTTCTCACCAACAACAGAGAAATGGCAACAGCAATGGCTGAATATTTTGCTGACCTAACATCTACAGCAAACTGCGATCCTGATTTCGCGAGAAAAAGGGAAACAGCAGAGAGCACATCTTTTGACTTTCGTTCCACCAACTGGGAACCCTACAACTCTCCCTTCTCTATGTGGGAACTTGAGTCAGCTCTAGCGACAGCCCACAACACTGCTCGTGGCCCTGATTCAATTCATTATGAAATGCTGAGACAACTCAGTCCCGAGTCGAAAGAATATCTTCTGGATATCTTTAATCTTTCTTGGTCCGAGGGAGTATTCCCTAATTCCTGGAAGGAAGCAACGCTTATCCCTTTATTAGAACGAGGTAAGGACAAAACGAACATTAGTAGTTATCGAAGCATTGCCTTGACGAGTTGTGTTGGTAAAACTCTGGAGAGATTTATCAACCGACGTCTCGTCTGGTATCTTGAACGGCATGACTTTCTTGTACATTTTCAGTGCTTTCACTCAGAAAGACAGCTAACAACATAACACTAAAGAAAATCTTTCCTACTAATCCAATTAAAAATGTCTACTTCCTCCACCAAATGCAAACTAAATTATGATACAAAACTTGAAAAGAGAACAAAAAGGTTTCTACTCTAAAAAACAAATTCAGATTCTACAAAAAAAATGAAGAGCAGAGGTTGGCAAAGAAAAACAAAATCTAAAACATGAAAGGAAACTTGTTATGGTATACTTCATTATTTTCATCTGACAACCTTTTGTGTAAACTGTTAGAAAAAAAGTAACTTGCAAAAGTATACACAGAAGGTTGTTAGATCTAACTAATCATTAATCTTTTCCAGTTTCCGGCGTAAGATGGTCAACTCTAAAGCTCTCCTCTTTCTGGAATGCCTTCTCTTCCATGGCAGTCTCTAAATTCTTCTTTAATAATTCGATTTTCAGTCTGTTTTTCACGTCTCATGTCTCCCAAATCTTTCTCAAGTTCCAGCTGATAACTGGCCCTCCCTACACGATAAGTCACCTTTGTTTAGTAAGATCTCTTTCTTTGAAATCTTTTTTCATTTTAAGTCTCCATTTTCTATAGTATGTAACTGTGTGGCATGACCCACATCCATTGAATATTGTTTACAATTTGTTCACCAGTTCATCATCTACAACAACACTCCACAAAACCACTTGGCACATCACACTCTTGCAATAGCACTGTGTCCGAGTCCACACCATCCTTCAGTTCGATGTCTATTCCCAGTGCGTCCAGTTCTGGGTCAGCTGATGACACTGATGGGAGGTCCACCATCAGTTCTCATAATATTTCTCTTTTCTTCGGCCAACTCTGCCTTTCTCCGGAATTTTATATTTTCCCACAACTTCCTCAGTTGTTCAGTGGTTCTCTGCAAGTCAGAAATTATTCATTTTAAGATTTGATATTGAACAATACAGAATATTAACATCTTCAAAAGTTGTATTACTGATTCATTTTCAGCAATGGCATTAAATTCTGCTGAGATGGCATTCCACGCTTTCTTCTTGTCTAAAACTGAAACGTTATCTGACTTCTTGATGCAAACGCAAATGAACGAGGAAACACCAGTCAAGATTTCGCGTAAACAAACCGGCGTGGTCGACTCAGGGAAAAAGAGTATGCAGCGCACATTATCAACCAATGGCCGACTGACGGTAGTAATGACGTCATACTCGTTTACACGTTGCCACACGCTACGCAGCAATGAGGGTTTACTCATTGTATCAGCGCACTCAAGTGGAAGTCACACTTAAGTGCAGTTTCTGGAATTCGAATCCACTTAAGTGGTTCCTCATTTGAAGCAAACACTTATTACTTAAGGGTTCCCCTGAAGTGTAAGTGCAGACTCTGAATTCAGACCTAAGAATGATATACAGTAACGAGCGACCGGGAAAAGTCTGAGATTTTCTGTTTCTGAAGAAGTCGGGGAATTCGCTCCGTGCCCAGGGAAAAATTCGATAAAGATTGTTGTATTAAAAAATACGCTACAAATTCTTTTCTTCGATTAGATTTAAGACGACTTAATCCAATAACCCTTCCGTGAGTTTTTTCATTGAAAGGTGGAAGCGCTGCCTGACTAATAGTAACTGGTAACTAACCTCTTGTTAGCGCCGGTGCAACGCTCCACAGTTCGAACGAAACAGTTACTGTTCAGTTTTAACAAAGCAGCTCCAAAGGCTGTTCCAGTTGACCCACTTCTAGATGTGATAGAACGCGATAGAACTAATAGTACCGTTGATACTACTAGCGATTAGGGTTGCCACCCGTCCGGGTTTCCCCGGATTTGTCCTAATTTCAAGGGTGTCCAGGCGAGGTTTTCTTCTCCGTTAAGTTTTTTTAAACAAACCGTACGATGAAGACAACAGTCGCGATCATTGGGAATTTGCACATGTTTTGAGAACGCGCCGCGTATTATTACGTGAGTTACAATTACTCCATTATGGAGCAATTGTAATTTTAAGATGATTATTTTTGTAACTAGGGGTAATTTGTGCATTGCACCACACAAGATAACAGTCTTAACGCTTCAGTTCTAAGTTGTTGATTTTTTTCCGTGAGTAATAAAATTAGAATTTCAATTCTTGAATTGAACTTAGTTCTTAGTTTCAATGATGGCAGAGCTAAAGGTTACTTAAATCAGTCTAAATACTGTGCCCCGACTCGAGGACTATTTATCTGTAATGCCTCAAATAAATTTGAAACATTTTCATCTGTTTCCTCTTCCTCAGCACTATCGCACCTATCCCTATACTGCATAAAACGTTCCTCCGCGGATTCCATGACAATTTAGTATTATTAACAAATGTATACAGTAATATCCCTTCCAAAATCTTACAACTAACACACAAAGAAATAATATTGTTCCAAAAGTTGTCTCTCACTTTAGCAATAAATAAATGACTTTAGGAAATAAATTTAAATATATGAGTTATGAACTCATGGGCATGAAGATATCGTGCCTACACGTGGATGCGCCAAATTATGTGCCCCGAACTGACCTGCCTTACTCGTGCGCTCCTCCGAACTAGCTCAAATTACGATCAGCAAGTCGATCGCTCACACTCCTAGCTCCTGCCAACACTTCTACGAGTATTTGAACAACACTTCTACGAGTATTTGAACAACACTTCTACGAGTATTTGAATGTTATAAATGCTGTGATATGAAGCATTTACTATTATCCTTATACTCGTGATAAAAAGTTGAGCGGCACAATGCTGAATGATTATTTTTACAATTACAGGCTTAAAACAGATTAATGAAAGGGATCAACAGTCTTTTGGAACAACAAACAACAATTTATTATAAAACACAAATACCATATTGGCAACACAACTCTTACATTGACCAATAATTACCACTTTGCAAATTAAATAACTTATTCATTACAAACATCTTCGACTCTAGTTACAGTATTTTCTCGTACTACAATCCTTCATAATACCTTTACATCTTGATGTTGATGCGTTGACCTCGTACCAGATTGTTCGGACTTCTTCAGAAACCGTTCATACTCGTGATGCCTCGATACAATTGACTCTCAGTAGTTATGAAGAATGATGAAATAAAGTTTTCTTCATATCATATTACTCGAAACATGACTTTCTAACAATTCATAGTCTTACTCGAAAGAAAGTTCAATATACGAGTTGTTCTCGCAACTGTTTTCCCAATAGAATCACATACTATCGTATTGAGAAGTTAATATCTCGCGTTCTCCTAACAGACTGAGAACAACCACTTCTCAACCCGCGTTCTTCTAGAAAAGTCTCTCTATCTCGTACTTGACTGACTGAGTGAGAATTTTTCCACTTGTTTCTTTCGTGAGGTAAGCTTTTTAAGGAGTGGGGGGTAGGGTTCACTTTACGTAACCATACGCTCTGACCACCAGGGCGGAATACATTTCCATTGGCTGGCGACGTCACTCGCGCGTATTTGAAGCCAAGTATCTGAGATGTCTGAATACCAAGCTTTGTTTTGTTTATATTTCTTATAAGTGTGCTTGTTTTTTAATTTTTTTTAATGACGCTTTGCTATTGAAGAATGATTTATGAATTATTGTTAACATCCTTTTATGAAATTATTTTATTTTTATAAGATTTGTTTCTTAATTGTTAAAGAAACTTTTGCGCGCATGTTCATATTGTGCGATTAGTCAGGGAAAGAAAAGTAGGGAGAATTTTTAGATAACATTTTTATGGATTCGCTCTAAGTAATCTTACCAGAAATCTTTCAATATTTCTCTACAGTTTAGGTTGTGATGTCTGAAGATGAGGCGAAAAATAAAATATTGTACAGACGGCTTTTTAAATTTTTTAATGATTCCTCCTTCCTTTTAAGTGTATTTTCAAAATGAGCACTGAAGATAGTTAAATATATGGAAAGGGTGTAACCTTTCCTTTTCGAAGCTATTTTCCGTTTCTTTCTAAGGTCAGGATATCGAGGGAACCTTAAAATAAACCTGTATCTTAATTACTATATTTGCTGCTTTGAGAATAAAAAAACCTAATTTTTTTGTAAAGGACAAACTTTTCGAATAAATTGCTGTGTCATTACATTCGTTTAGTAAAATATCAACAATCTCCTCACTACAACAATGTAATCATGGTTTAGGAACTTAAATCGTTACTTAACATGTGCTAAAATTTGTATTAACTGTGCTGGGAAATGTATAATTTTAAAAGATAGTGAAGGTTCATCAGGTAATACAAATTCTTTTGCATACTACTTGTGAAATGATAAGCCACTATTCTTCACAAAAGTTTTGCTTTTGAAGGCTACACGCTTGTCGATTTTAAGGATTAAAATTGCTCTCTTGTTCAAGTGAAAGGAAGGTGATAACATCACTGTGCACAATATTAATTTCTGTGAGACACACATGTTTCTTGGTGCGGCGAGCGACGCAATGTGTTGGCAACTTTGTGCAATACCCGCGACTAGAGTGGGGAGGTGGCTGGCTCGTGTTAACACGCTGATCCCCGTATTACCCATCGTTCTAGTAGGTAGTATATTTCTGTGGATCCGGCCCGCTTTTAAATTCAAACCACCCTCTGGGATATAACGTCTAAACCATGTTTCCGAACCTCGTATCTGTCGTTTTCTAGTATTTTTAGATCTCGCCTATTTCCCTCTACTTCTAGGGGTTATACGTGTGGTTTACCCCGACGAGAAATCAATTTTTGCTTGAACGATGTCGGGAGTTTTACTATTTATCTCATCGATCCCAAAAACTATTAATTCGACACTACTTTTGAACATGTTCGATAATTTTTTTAAATCACCTTCCCACGCCACTTCTAGGGATGATATCTTCATGAGGGATGAACATGAACTTAATCGGCATTGTAGACTAATTTTCCTCTTTATTTTCAACGTCATGTGTAAAATTTCATCAATAAATACTGAAATTACGCATTAAGGGTTAGAAAATAGGGGTGACTTTTCTGAAATCTTACGTATACAGCGTTCTTCCTCTTTAATTAAAGACCAATTGTGCAAAATTTCATCAAGATTGGAATAAAACTAGATTTGCATAAAAAGATCAATTCCGCTGTCCTCTACAGATTTCGTATTTATTCCGCTGTCCAAGATATATATTTTTTGTGGGGTTTTACGACTCGTCGACATCGAGGTCATTAGAGCCCTAAAAACTTGTACAGGTAGGGAAAATACAGTTACGCACCAAGGAGAACCAACATTACTCTCCCCGCGTGTGGGACTCGCCGAATGACTCAACCATACCCACTAAAAACCCTCCTGAATTACAAATCTCATTTTTTAAAAGAAGAAGATAGAGGCAAATGAAAGATACCCTAGTCCTAATAGCGTCGGGATCGAAAAGAACAAGAGGTGACCAATGAAGGTCAGGAAAGAGAAAGGAAGGAGTCTTGCACAAGTAAGTGGAAGTAATGCCAGACTCAGCTCGGGGCCCCGTGTTTGTCAAACACGTACTTACTAGATGTCAGTCCCCTGGGGGGGCAAAAATAGTTATGATATAATTTTGTCACATAGGATTATGAAAAGTTATTATGAAACATTATACTTATCATAACAGAAATATTCTGTTTCGTTTCGAACTCGTGATGCTGTAGCAAGAGCAGCAACGGTGCATGCAGCTGAGCTTCCAATTTAATCAGTCATTTTTCGTATATCCGAGAAAATTAAAGCTTTTCAGAAACATTCCACTGTGTGAAATTTTGCCTTCAGATGAGATTTATAAGCACATTTATCCTTTATTTTCAACCGTGCCCATAATTCCCTTATTCTCCTTTTGCTGTAACTTTTCAATAATATTCCACAGCGCATTTTATCTACCATAAGATGTATCAGCATTTTATTGTTCATAAGAGATATAGTGTGTTTCATTCATTTATCTGTGGTTTCGAATCATTGTCAAATACATAAGAATTTTGACGAGAGTTTGTGCTTTCTTTGCAATTTCCAAAGCGCAGCAACTTCTGCTACCGGAGAAAATACATTTGTTGACATAATTCTTTTAAACCTATGGTTACAAGTACCTGACTGTTGCTGTTAAACAATGGAAGTAAAAAGTTTCGAAAAGGAAAAGTAGGATGTTCCGTGAGGGAATAGTTAGATGGCTTTGCCAAAGACAAACGTGAGTATAGTCTTCAGAGGACTCCGCGTTCTGAGGAATTTGTGACATCCGTGGAGTTGCTATTCCGACTGAATACGAAGTATGCCCCATATAGTAAAATTACAATAGGAGGGGAAAGTAGGGTGGCACCAACTAGGGGGAGTTCCCTCTACTAAATTGACAACCACGTTGCGGGTGACAGATACTAAACTACTCGCTCGTTAGGTTAGCAAGTTTAACTGTACTTTCTGCATCTACGTTCTTCATTCGTTACGGAAATAGTGCGCTTCTATAAGTTTTATTACTTACCTTCCAAATTAAAACAAGTCACCCAAATTAGTTTTTGGTAAGGTGAAGTAAAGGAACATTCAAAACAGATATTTAAGTAATGTACATACAAAATGTATCCTAAATGATACATATGATATTATCTAGATATTCAATAACACTATAAAATAGTCCGTAACATAGTAGAACATACACAAAGATATGGAATGGATTCTAACACATTGAAAAAACATATACAATGACATGAAGAATCATACCGGAAAACTTGAACGCAAACACTTCTTACTTTAGCATTTTCGTTAACAAAGTGAAATGGCAGAAACGTGCTTACAAATTCGCTCAATTCGCGCGATCTCCACTGTTCATCATTATAAAATACATCCATGGCCTACTTCACCTCGCTAATTATCAAACCTCACCAATTTTGGTGAATTTCTTTGATGATATTGATGACAGAACTGGTAACAATTTCCTGCAACACTCTGTCGAAGACATATTATAACTAATAGGAAAGTTGTGAGAGGAACTTCCCCTAGACGTCACTACGGGTAAAACGATACGTGCCCCTCAAGGTGGAGTCGCGCAACTGGCGGAATTTTCCCTCCTGTTATTTTACTTCATGGTTTGTCCCACTGGTTTCCGTGGATATAAAAAGATTTAGCATCTACGAAGGTTTTCTGTCTCCTAAGAAACAGACTTTTTTTAATGTATGTTAATGAGCAATGTATGTTTAAAAAAAAATGAGCAACATAGAAACGACTTTTAATTTATCATGCTTTGATAATGTTGCTAAAGCACCACAATTACCAAGTATGTTAATGAGTTGAAGTACATTTTTTTCAATAGAAACGCTTGACCTCGAGTTACAACAGGGATAAGAATTCTTGAGGATTGGTCTTGAACATCATCCATCAGATTGCCAACTCCTCGATTCTTATTACGTCTTGAAAAGGGTTCTCTGCAACCATTCAAAATAAAGAACAATGTGCATGCATCTCAAAGTGGATTCCTTTTTCCCCTTCTAATAAGTGATGACATCAAGAGCTTGTTTGTAACTCAACAAAATGGATTATGAGATAGATGAGTCCTTGATCTGGTTGACTAAAACAGCATCTTTTTACCTCATTTTTGCCAGCAAGTAAATATCTTGACCCTGCTAATTACTGAAGTAATTAGTACGAACCTGTAATGACACTATCGTTTAATTCTGCAATTTTTTTGGGGAAATTTGTGACAAATCCGATGAGTGCTCATAGATGAAGAGGGGAGTAGAATGCATATATCGCCAATTTAAAAAATGTTCTTAACCGAAAAGGTTACGAAAGGAAAGAAGGGGTCACTTTTCANTTTTTTTTTTTTGGGGGGGGGGATTTACGGCTCGTCGACAACTGGGTTATTAGAGCCCTAAAAACTTGTAAAGGTAGGGAAAATGCAGTTACGAACTAGGGACAACATGAGTCCCCGCGTGTGGGATTCGCCGAACAACTCAAACATACCTACTAAAAACCCTCCTGAATTACAACTCAAATATCAACATATCTCAAAAACATTACACAAATCATTACAAAAATAAAAAAAGAAAGAGGAAAATGAAAGATGCCCTAGCGTCTGGATCGAAAATAACAAGAGGTGACCAAGGAAGATCAGGAAAGAGAAAGGAAGGAGCCAAGCACAAGTAAGTGGAAGTAATGCCAGACTCAGTTCGGGGCCCCGTGTTCGCCAAACACGTACTTACTAGATGTAAGTCCCCTAGGGGGGCCACTGCACGTGCTGCGTTCAGTTTTACGTAACGGAAGTTGATTGTCGTGCAGTAACGTATGTACAAATGACCGTAAAAAATTGTCTTCTTTTTATCAAGTAGTTGTTTGCTGCGTTGCAATTACAAGGAATTACGCATTTGTTTCGAACTTAATTGTTATTGCATTCTTGTTCTCATCTTATGGTGCCTACGGCAATAATAGATCTCACTGGTTTTGGGTTTATAATAGAAAGGAGATAAGATAATTTATCATATGATATATTATTCAACAAAAGCATGAAGATTCAAGACTTATATAGTTATCCGTAATGAACAATGTTTAACTTAAAAGCTATCTTGTAATATTTTTTACTTATTTAAAAATTTAACAATTTGAATAATATTTATTTAAATAGTTACATAAAAAATGGGTATTAAAAATATTATAGATGTGTTGTTTAATTTGCTATTCGTTATGATCTCAAAAATCGAAGATACCCAGGTTTTACGAATTTCGGACTTACACCATGATTTATAAATATCTGGGTGTTTGACATCACTAGATTCAACAAATCCTCATCCCGCGTCTAATATAAAGTGATATAAAACGTTTTAATGCATAAGCGTAGATGTGTCTGTTTACTTCATATGTGTACTTTAATATATTCTGTAACATTCTGTGAATTTCTCGGTTAGTACTTCAAATTACAATATCCACCCTCTTTTATTTTCCTTGAAAGGACAAAAGTTTGCGTTTGTTTGAATTTAATGAGTATAACGAGTTGAGCTATCGTTCGTGATAACTTATCAAGCAAGTTCCTCAACATGATGTAGTGTGAACATCCACTGCCTCTTTAGACGAAAATTAGTGGGATACCAACTCCAAGCAATGTTAGTATCCTTTTACAAATGGAATGGATGAAATTGACGAATATGTGAACTAGATCTCGAGAACACGAACAGATGTAACTAAGCTCACGGATTAATAAGCGGCGTTGTACTAACCGATTCATTGATTTACTGACTGATTCATCTCCGCCAGACTTAAACTACTTACATATTGTCCAAATTTCGTTTTCTAGTTGTCTTTTGTAGCAACCATACACTAAGGAAAGATTTTTCGAAATTCTTATTTTAAAAGATGAGATGGGATAAAATGTGAGTTTTCGAATTTTATCTATTTTTACTTTGTCTCACGAACGAATTAAGATATCTCGCTTTTTGTATGCAAAAATTGTAAATTTGAGTATATAAAAACGGGTGTTTGGATTTTACGATATAAGTTTTTAATAAGCGCGAAAGGCAAAAAAGATATTTATGTTCTTATCATTCGCTTTAGCGGGATGGTGTATCATTTTCGCTATATCCAATGAACTAATAGAGATATGAACTTGAGTTTAGTGCATGAATGTTACTCAAACATTTTCTGGAATTTTAGATATTTTTTGAAATTAAATATCTAAAACGTTTTTCCTGCAATTTTCGGTATTTCCATTTTAGATGGCAGAAAAAGAGATAATTTTTTTTATTCATTACAGCAGTGAGAGAAATATTAAAAATAAGAATTAGGGATATAAACCTGATGTTGCTCATAAATTGTAGAAAATCATTTAGAATGCATATTTCGAAATGTTGATTATAAAGGGCTGTAGTAAAATGAAACTTTTTTTCTTCAAACTTTAACAAAATATAGCGAATTATTTAATATAGAGATGTATAAGATATCACCCCGGGTTTTCTAAATATAAACATGAAATTTGAATAGAAGCTAAATTTTAACAAAGCATCAACATAAATTTCAACTGCATCATAAAAACTCCCGTGAGAAGCCGTTCAGGGTCGGCTCATGACTTATATTTACGGAAATGGCGAAATTCGTCAGGTTGGTTACTGAGTTTTAAAGGATATGAACTTCTTTAAACATAAATTTTTATCTTTTGGCTATTTGTGATTGTTTATTTTAATTAGCTTGCGTTTTGGGGGAAGTTAGAGTTGTGATATTTTAAGCATATTGAAAAAAAAAACAAAAAACAATGAATTTGTCGTTGACTTTTCACAGTTATAAAAGTCATTCCACGTAGTTACTCGATCCCATGTTTGTCAATTACTATGCTTATTAAGAACATTTAATGAATTAGTCATAACAGGTAGCCATTTGCCCGATTATTGGACCAACGAACTTACCCTTTTAACCATGGGAGCATCGCGACATTGCATTCGACCTTATCAATGTGTTTGTTCTCCCAGAGTTTTTGATACCTTTCTTAGATTTTTATCTTACTTTTTTACCCTTCTTCTGATTTCGACTATGGTTTTGGAATATTCTCGTAACCTCAGCCCATCACCGATAGATAAATTTTAGCTAAAATAATTTACTGACTTAGAGCACGTTAGATGCTTGTATGTTCATCACTGGCACCAGAAGCTCCACCAACTTTTCTCCCCATGCAAGAATTCGGTCGTCCCTTGGAATAACAGTGGTGTTTCCCCTATGGTCTGAATGTTTTATTGACACTTAAGTTTTTTATTATTGTTGTATTCGTTTTTAAGTGATACTTATATTTTATTATGCTACAAGATGTTTATTAAGTACTGCATATTTAAAAAAACATCCATTTAACTCGGAAGAGAACTACACCAATTCCAGCACTCTATAACATGATTTTCAATCTATCGTAGTTTAAAACCACACATACCATAAAACCATACTATAATAATATAGTATTATTATATTTTTTTAAATTTATTTAATGCCTTTTGGCTAGGCATCTCGCTGAGCCATGAGGCCTGCTCTTCCACCTAACTTTTGGACTTAGGTCAGGGAATTGGGAAGGAGAGATGTTGGGTTGCCGGGGAACTTACTGTACCGAACCGACATTTGTCTGGAGTGGGTGAGGGAAACCCCAGCGGAAAACCTCACCGAGTTCGACCGAGCAGGTTTTGAAACCACCCTCTATGGCTCAGCGAGATGGCGGAAGCGAAGATGCTACCATTGGACCACCGCTGTAGTAATTATAGTATTATATATATATAATAATACTCTAATAATATAGTACTGATCAGTCCCATTTTCCTTATACTGAGTAAATCAATGATTCAAGTACTTTCTACAAAAAGTTGTAGGGACAATGTCACCGATTTGGCGATAACTTAGTTGATTCAAATTAAATGACTTCTCGAAAAATGACGTTTCCCCAAGTTACAAAATAACAAAAGGTACTTTTTGACAAAAATTACCTTTTTCAACTCTGTGCCAAATTACGCCCTCCTGCACAAAAGTTGCTTTGATCTAGTTTCCAGGTTATAATAACACGTTTCAATTGCTTATTTTTGTTTGATTTTTCAAATTCAACTTCATAATCCCATGGAAGGACTCGAACGATATTTTTTCGAAAAATTCATTAAACTTTTGCCTTTTAAGAGTGTGCGTATGGTAGAACGTGCGGAGGCTCTACAATAATCAAATTTAACGTACGAACCCTAGGCAGTTGAACGCATTACTTCGTTTAACACGTTGATGCACCGAAGGTGAATATTACACATGTACACTTAAGGGGCCTCGGATGCCCCCTACTTACAAATCACATAAATAACATGCGGAATATTTTCAACAACTCCGTAAATCCTTTAGATGAAGCAATTTAATCTGCTGTTATATTAATTTTCACAGAAATCAGAAAATAATTTCACTTCCCATTATTACCAAGAATTAAATTTTCTGAAAGTTATTTACAGGCACCACTGAAACATTTGTTGCAAACGGTCTTGGTATTTCTCTTGTTGTAATTAAGATGCATCTTTGTGAAAACAATGTATGCATTGGGTGCTGCTAAATCTATTATTTTGTAAAAGTATCATTGGTGGTTGTTGTTGTGGGCAAAAACTCTAGAACATAAATCCTTGTTGTTTATAATTATCAGTTCAGTGGGTATTTCTTGTTTGTTTGATCGCGAAGATCCCAGAATTGTAAGGTACGGACATAAAAAATTTGTTCATTGTCCCATTATATCCACCATTATAAAAAGGTTGAATTAGTTCTTTCACTGTATTTCCTGCCAGATCTTTCACCGCCGGTTCCTCTTTTCTTGTCACAATATATACTGCTATTCAGAGCAAAACAATTCTCTGCGACCAGATCTTTATACTATACTATATTTGGTACATAAAATAATATACATGGTCATTCTGTCATAGGTCTCCTAGTGATGATTGAAACAGTTAAATGAGTTTAAAACAATTTCTGACAGGACATAAATCAATGTAGATTACTCACATGCAGTACACACATAAAATCCATGGAAATCTGAGAAAGTAACTGAATTATAACACTTGGCCCGAATGATAATTCGGTGAGTAAATAGTTCTGACGCCGAGTTGAACTTAGCACTGATTTGTAACGTTGATAGAGTACGTGGGCATTGAGAACCCGTACTAGTACGCGATGTCATTCCCGTGAGGAAGAGCGGTAGACTGATGTCACTCTTAGTGAATCACACAGTAGACTGATATTCTAGTTTCTAAATCAACAAGTCCCATTGCTAGGTTCTAACAGTCGACCAGGTCTCCTTGTAATGATGGGAGTCAAGTTCGTGGGAGTTGGCTTTGGTGACTATTAGTGAATGTAACTACGTAGTGTGTCGCTACAAATAGATGCCACATGTAACTTATAGGAGGAAACTGATCGTTCTCTCTTCTGGCACAAGAGTCCTTCTGTCATCAAAGCGCAGACATTTTAGGATGTCTTAAAATCTGTGAATGTTCGATGCTGCTACGAAAAAAAGAACACTTCTTTCAGATAAAAATATTTCTCTTATTGGAACATCCCATTATTTCGAAAACCCAACAAAAATAACACCAAGAAATGCATCCAATTTTGCTTTCGTCAATTTGCACCGTATTTTTTCTTCATTATTAGCAATACATTTGCCCTCACGAATGATTTCCCCATTTATTACATCGTCAATAAGTAAATAAATAAAAGGTTTCTAAAGGCGAAGAGACCGCAATCCCTGACACTGGCCCTGGGCGTTTTCGAATTACGAAATGCACCAATGTCTGTGAAGCAGAGGACCAACAGCGCTCCATTATGGATTTTTTGCCCTTCGGAATAGAATTTGGTCATTCCTCACTCAAATTATCACACATTCTGCGAGTAATGAAAGACACTAGTGCGAAATCCACTTCAACTCTCGCGTGACTATATGTGTATTTTTGTACTAATGTTAAAAAACTAGTGCTGTTCGGTAGAAGTAATAAATATGACGAAGCATTATCAAACAACAACACATTTCTTTTGCAAAAAGTCCTGAAAAATAAGCAATGCTATCCCACCGGAAAAGAGGGGCCTTAGAGACCCCTCTAGTGGAAATCACGCATACCTGAAAGAATCACCAAATTTCTAGGAAACTATTTGTCACTTCCTGCTCTTAGAGAATTACCAACAATAAAACACAATGTTCAAAGATGTCAAGAAGCGACATAGTCAAAAATGAAAAACAGCATATGTATAACATAAAATAAACGTGAAGTGCACTTTTGCACTCACTAGTGCACTGAAGGGTTAAATTAGGGATCGACGTTTTCACACTCGCAGGCCGCATAGGTATCGAACTTAACATTTTAAAATACAAATTAATGCAAAGTAAATTTTATTATTATACATTGATATGTGATAATAAATGTTATGTATTGTTATATTTTGTTGACATTATTATAAGACATTTTAGTTGTGTCTCATTTTGATCGTAAATATTTCTACTATTTCATAAATTAAATAGTGAAGTGAAAATTTCGTAATGAAAGATATAAACGAATACAATTTATTTATCGGTAACCTTTTCTTATAATGTCAGTCTTGCATCTACCAGTCACTGAATATTATTTCTCCCTACATCATACATTCAGATTCAATAAATAATGCAATACTGTTCGTCCATAAAAGATCGTGTTGCATTTTGATTTCTCTCTCTTCCAACCATGTCTGTTCCACGATTTTCTTTTCTGAATGAATATGACGTTTATCACACAGAGATGATCTTTCGTAGATACAATTGATGAATTAATCAACGTGGATGATTGAAAAATAAACTCAAACAACGACAAGACGATGCGACCGTCCGGTTGAGCGCGGCTGCCGCAGCAGGTCATGCTCGTGTGCTGCGACTGCACCGAAACGGAAGGGATGATTAGCCTCACTTGAAACTGTGTTTTCTAACCATCAGAACTAGCCGCACCTGCTTTGCCACAGCCCGATAATGGAAGAGACTTGGAAATGGCAGGATAGAAGAGTTGATTTCCCAAGGAGGTGTGTTTTTTTCCATCCATGTTAGTTTTATTTTCAGTATATCATGACCAAGACTGCAGGTCACATGTCCTTGCAGGTCGCATGGTATTGCTTCGCGGGCCGCAGGTTGCCGACCCCAGAATTAAATCATCCAATTAGAACCGCGGACCTCAATCAAAGCAAATTGCTCTGAGATATGGCCTTCTCAAAATCGCGAGAAAGAAAAGATATTTTTTAGTTAATAAATTCTTATCTCCTGTTTCCGAAGATCTACAGGGTTAGAATTTGGGGACACGTCATATTTTGAAAATATTTTTTTGTGTAGATGGCTCTTGTTCAGGGTGACGCCTATTAGGGAAAATAGACCCCTTCAATCGGGGGTGAATCAAAATATAAAATAATTGAAATTAGTGTTGCGACCAGTGCAATTAATTGTGACATTTCCGATAACTGTTAAGTTCCTGATCATCCATAGCGCCCACACAATCCTACTCAAAAAGGCGTATAGGTACTGAATTTATCCTTAATCGGTATCTTGTCTATATTCGTCTAAACTGCTCCGAATACTGGATTTGCCACTAAAAACGCTCGTTTACGATTATTTTTACATAACAACCCCTTCCCACTCCATTCGTTGGGTTACTTGGGATATAACCCCTCTCCCCGTGGTGGCGGAACTAGTTCGGAAGTATTAGTTTTTTTTAATGGGGCTTTAGGGCTCGTCAACATCGAGGTCATTAGAGCCCAAGGAAGTATTAGTCTCGCGACTCTCAAATCAATGGATATCGGTCGTTCTACTTTACTTTTACGTTTCATCCCGTCCCACTTCACTCCTATGGGTGACCCCCGCCACCCACGAAATCTGAACTTGAACTTAACGTCATGTGGACCCTATAATAATTCATCTCAGCAACTCCGAATATTGAATTCGGCACTAATGTCGATTGTTTCTGATAAATTTTCCGTGTTAAGTTCTTCCCAATCCCACATCTAGAGTGTCGTGTACCCTATGTGTTACGAACTAGGCACAGTTGGTCGAATAATTGGTAGATGCTATGAACGCAAACCAGTCCAATTCAGTTATTTTATCATACCACTCTTTCCACCCATTAGGGGTGCAAGGGATGTCATTTTTCATAAGGGCACAATTTACTTACACGATATCATGGGAACTGAAATCAGCCCTATCAAAATATCTCTATTGAACTCGGTGACGACGAAAGATGTGGATTCGTCACAATTATTGTCATTTTCGATAATTTTTACATGGCAGTTCCTTGCCTTGGGGTACGGGATTGACCGTGGACATAAGCGTCTTCTTGAATGTCGCTCATTACATGCTCGCGTATGAAAACTATGGTTTTATCAATAATATCGATCATTTTCAATAATTCTGATATGCCACGCCATTCCCCAACCCTACCTTTAATTATAATAATTCATTTCAGCCACCCCGAACACTATAGACAAGACAACAATATCTCCCCCCTCACCATATGATCTGAACTTGAAATTAATGCCTTTGGTAGTTTAATTACTCATTTCAGCAACCCTGAAAAAATGCAAATAACCTATTCAAATTGGTATTTTTCAATTATTTTTTCTTGTAATCCCCTTTCAATTTCTCTTCCCCTTCAGGGGGTAATTCCCCATGCAAAGTGAATTTTTACTTAAGTGATATCAGGAGTGACACTTTTACCTCAGCAACGCCAAAAACTGTGTCAATATCCATTTTCATTGCACTATTTAGACTTGCACTATATATGGATGTAACTTTTCAACAGCAATGCTGAAAACTTCAGATTCGTCACTAATATCTGTCGTTTTCGATTATTTCTTCCTAGCATTCCCTTCTCTAGGGTTGCTAGGAGTGTGGGGTAATAATGGACAGTATGAAATTATATTTGGTTGATGTTTACTTTTCAAACTAGTGGTGCAAAACCATTGCACATACTTTCTCGTATACGTTTCTCCGTCTGCAGCATAGAGTGAGAAAAACTTCTATAGTGAAAGTGTAATTTGTAACGTGGTCCCCTATATTTTGGTCGTCTTCCAATGCTCTATTCATGCTCAAAGTCGCTAGATGAACTTATTACTGTCTTTTATTTGAAATTTGAAAGTAAAATAAATATTCAGAATATTATTTCAAAACATATAGAGACATATCAGTCTTATACATTGCTGTCCTCCTATATATTTTATCATTATCATATCTTTCATTTCAGTTTACGAAAAGTGTATTCTACATCTGCTTGGTCCATTTACACTACTAAATATTATTCAAGCTTCCTGAAACAGTAAACTAATGTGTAAGTGTAGCAGTCAGAAATTTTGTTTCTGCGTCTATTCCAAACTTTCAAGCAAAATACCGCTAATGCGCATGTAATGCATGTTAATTTTACTTTACATACAGAATATTTAATCGAAATCGTTGGAGCTGTTTTTGAGAAACATTCAAAAGAATACTTTGGACTTCATGTAAAGTTCCCTTTGTTTTAAAGCAAAAAAAAATAAAAAAAAATAGAGCATGTGCATCGATTTTTCACGATTACAAAAACTTTCTATATACTACATATATGAGAAAGTAAAAATATAGTTTAAAAGTAATTTAAAATTATTAGAATAAGTGAAACTATTTTCATATCGAAATTAAAAGTATTAAGTACTTACTTTGATTACAAGATACTTTATATCGAGTGTCAATACCACAACAACCAATGTAAATGGTCCCACTGGATAATATTTCTCACTCAATTTTTCAATCTCTATTTATTTTATGGATCCAACTCTTCTAAAAATTTTGTAAAGTTTCTTAAAAGTAGTTCCATAGCTTAACAAATACTCCCCCCCCCCTATAAATATCAATGAAATTAGTACTTCATGAAAAGTGGAATGTTATAAGCTTATTTTTCATACTACATTAATATTGAGATTTTGTGAGATAGAAAGGAACAGAAATCGAGAACTATATTCATGGTAATGACAAAAACTAATGCACTACATGATGTACCTATTTGTTTTATCCCAATATTCAAGAAGGTTCGTTAATATTCTTAGAAACAAATAATGTTAATGTGATGAGTTTATTCTCAATTTAGAGATGTCAGACATCTTGCAAATGGATGATTTTCATGTTATAAATGATTGTGAGAATTTGTTGTAAGATAATTTCTCGCTTGTAATTACTTTACTAATGTTTTTGTAACGTGTTAATTATTTATTAGAACATCTTTCTCCTCAGCATATTTTTACTTAGTAATGAACTTTCAATTATGATATTTTACAATATTAGTTAGCTTACATGTTAGTTGTCTGTATATCATGAATAGGCGAACCATTGTGATTCTTATTAAAATTATTTTGTTCCATTGTAAGTACTAGTTTTGCACTTATAATCTTTAATATCTGGCTCACATAATGGTCATATGATTTTCTATCAGTCATAAAGAAGTTTGTAATATAGTACCAATGTATGACCACGCATATCATGATCTTGAAAAAATGAATTTAAAAATATATTTTTCGTAAATGTATTCAACTTATGGTTTACTTACTCAGTTACACTGCTGTGTAACCATTAATATAACGAATGATAATTCCATACGTAACTATTTTGTTAATCTGGTAACTGCGCAGTTTACTTTGCCCATATATGATTATTTTGTGTGTGTCCGGGTTTAAAGAGTGATTCCTAATTTTATGGAAATGACACACTATTTACCCGGTAAAACACATACAGAGAGTAAATAGAAAATAACCATTTTGTTGTTGTTGTCTCAACGCATGTACGTGTGAGGTCCGGTTCGATTCCCCGCTGAGAAAGTTATGTTTTCATTTTGCTTTTGTTTTGTTGTAATCATGATCTGCTTGATTATACTTTCCTAGTGTGTTTAACATTTTCATTATATTTATTAAAAAACTTTTCAATTGAAGAACAAATTTTGTCAGATATCTCGAAAAACGCCAGTTTAATCAGCTTGGTGTGCTGTTGGTGGCGAATCTGAGTTTTCGGATTCTTAACAAAAATATGTCGTGGATCGCTCTTTCCATTGTGCAGCGTGTGGTCAGTTAAGCAGCAAACTTTGCAGTTTTATTCGCAATTCAGTTACTTAGTGGCTATTGATTAATGATAAAAATTTTACAAAGAGGATGAATATATAAATAGACTTATATCATCGACAAAAATTAATAAAAAGATCTGGGGTTCGAACCCTGGACTTTCCGATTGTGAAGCATGCACGTTACCGTTTTTTTTTTTTTGTGGGGCTTTAGGGCTCGTCAACATCGAGGTCATTAGAGCCCATGCAAATAGGGGAAAATGCAGTTTCGCACCATAGAGAAGAGCCGTAGTGACTCTTCCCCGTGTGTGGGACTCGCCGAATATCTCGACCGTACCCACTAAAAAACACTCCTGAAATCAACAAATATCTAAATACAAAGATGAAAGAAAAGAAAACAGTTGCCCAATACATTATATCACAAAAAAGGAAAAACAATTTCTAAATATTATATTTTCTAATTACAGAAACAAAAAATGAAAGGAAAGAAGACAGAAAACATGAAAAGGGAATGCAAATTTTAAACCCTCCCGAGAACTTGTGGGAGGAGCCCCGATCTACTCATAAAATTCAATAGTTTATTAACATTAACCGTTTCATTTCCGAGAATTGTTGGTAAATCTGCAGCCAGACCAATTTGTCTCCGTATACTTGAGTATCTTCTGCAATCAGTTAGTAGGTGACGCACTGTCAGAGAACAGCTACACTCCTCACAAACGGGTTCATCATCAAGTAGTAAGAGATACCTATGAGTGAGAGGACAATGTCCTATGCGCAGGCGGGTCAGCAAGACCTCGTCGCGCCGGGCTGGCCTACAGGAACTGCTCCATGACTTAACAGAAGATTTGATAAGTCGGAGCTTATTTCTTTCAACAGCTAACCACTCATTGCTTCATTCACTCAGAATCCTTATCTTGACGGAATTTAGGAGATCTCGTTTTGGAATCGTGGAGAAATCCACGCGATTCTTGAGGCTTGCCGTCTTTGCGGAATCGTCTGCTTCCTCATTTCCTCTGATACCCACGTGTCCGGGAACCCAGCAAAACATTATGTTCTTTCCATCACTTTGCAGTGAGAAAAGTACATCCTGGATGTTCTGGATCAGCTTATCAACTGGATACATGTTCTGAATTGCTTGAAGGGCACTCAGCGAATCAGAACAAATCAGGAAATGTGATCCGCCGGAGCACTTTGTTGATCGCAATGCTCTTAATATGGCGTTGCACTCAGCGGTGTAAACGCTGCATAAGCCACCTAGACGGTAGTCACAGGTCTTACGGGGAAATACCACGGAGCAGCCGACACCATCAGCCTGCTTCGATCCGTCGGTAAACACAGGGATACGGACCCGGTGTTTGTCGAGGATTAGGTGAAAGTATACCCTCAACATCGGAGCTGGAGTGTTCTTCTTGTCATGATGCAGAAGATCGAAAATAATCTTCGGCTTGTGCAAAGCCCAAGGGGAAGACTTACTAAAACCGTGATGTAAGACATTAGGTGTGCGTATATTTAAGGTTTCTAAAATTTGTTTGGAGCGATATCCAAAAGGTTTGGTTGCTTTCGGTCTGTTGTTGTAGAAACGGATGGACGAAGAGGAAGGATGAAAAACTGCGTTGTGCACCTGATTGTCGGGTAAAGTTTGCAAGTGGAAAAAGTGTCGTAGCATGAAGATTTGCCGCCGGAGGTAAAGAGATGGTTCGCCACTCTCGGCATACAAACTCGGAATGGGGCTAGTGCGGTAGGCTCCCGTTACTAGTCGAATTCCTGCATGGTGGACACTATCCAACTTCTTTAAATAGCTTGCACGAGCAGAGCTATATACAACGCAGCCATAATCGAGCCGAGATCTTATGAATGCTCGATAAAACTGGTGCAGGGAGTAGCGATCAGCGCCCCATTCCCTGCTACTGAGGCACTTCAATAAATTCAGAGATTTTAATGTTCTTGCTCTTAGGTCTGTTAGATGTTCAATCCAATTCAATCTCTGATCAAAGATTAGACCTAAGAATTTCACAAAAGGATAGAATTTGAGAACGTTGTTCCCCAAGGCGAGGTGAGGTTCTGCCAGAAGGCTTGGTCTCCTACTGAAAAGAACACAGCGTGTTTTCTCAGCAGAGAAACGAAAACCTGTCGTTTTCGACCAGTGGTATAATCTATTAAGGACGAGTTGGATTTGTCGCTCCGCACCTGTGACACTCTGTGATGAACAAAAGATAGCAAAGTCATCGACAAAAAGAGAGTGTAAAACAGGATTCTTTACAGCAGACGTTATGCTGTTTATGGCCACTGCAAATAAGGTCACACTCAAGACTGAGCCCTGAGGAACACCGTTCTCTTGGAGAAGGAGATCCGAGGTGTCTCTTCCAATTCTATAGCGGAAGGAACGTTGATCCAAAAAGGACATGAGCATCAGAGGAAGACGTCCTCTAAACCCCCAGACATAGAGTTGTTGTAAAATGTCATGACGCCAAGTAGTATCGTAAGCCTTCTCGATGTCAAAGAATATTCCAACGAGATGTTGTAATTGGACGAAAGCATCTTGAATTGCTGTTTCCAGGAGAAGTAAGTTGTCCAGGGTGGAATGGAACTTCCTGAAACCACAGAGATTGACACAGCAAGTCATGCCGTTCAAGATACCAGACGAGACGTCGGTTGATAATTCTCTCCAGAGTTTTACCAACACAACTCGTCAAGGCAATGC
>NNCF01127619.1:840330-852054 GCA_002313205.1 Laupala kohalensis | reverse complement strand
GTCCTGCTGTTTCTGAATTTCTAGATCTTGCAACTCTTTCACGTATCGTTGCTAATCTTTTATATCTTTCTTCATTACTTTCAATAGCTTTACGTTTTTTTGGAGGCATTGTTAAGCAATGATGTTCAATTGTTTTTGTTTATAATTCTAAATTACCAAGTGTCGGTTAAGTAAGAAAATTCTTTTGTTGTGTTTCTATGACAGCAAAAAAGTAAACAAATTACATACATACATACAAACACTCTCCTTTATATATAAGATGTGAAGGTCTATATTTATGCTAAAATAGTGTAATTTAATGTTGTTAGATCTTTTCCGCATCATGGGTCACCTTCTGCACCTTTGTTGTAATGATTACCTGCAACAGATTGTATGTCATACATTAGTTATTGTCANGAGGAATTCTTGTACACAGTAGTAGAGTTTCTGTTGTAAGAATTGTTTGAGTTTTGTTTTGAATGGGTTCAGTGTATTGATGTTTTTTAGGTTTAGAAGTAACACATTATATAGCTGTATACCTGCATTATAAGTGCTTTTTTGGCTAAGAGTGGATGTTATCTGTGGTAGATGCATATTTCTGGCCTGTCTAGTGTTGTGAACATGAACAGTGGAATTAAACCTATAGAGTGGTCCTTTGTCTAGTAGATCCTTTTTTTACAAACTACAAAGTTTCAAAAATGTACATGCATGGCAGTGGAAGTATTTTCAACTTTTCAAATAATGGTTTACATGTAGAAAGTTTATTAGTGTTGGTAATTGTTCATATTATTCTCTTCTGTAAACAAAAAGTTTGTTTTGTTTCTGGTGCTTGTCCCAAAAATATTATACCATATTTTAGAGTGGAATGGACATTTGCATAATATACTGTTCGAAGGGTATCTGTTGTGCAATTTGCTGTTAGAACTCTGATGGCATAGTTTATTGTGCTGAGTTTCATATTCAGTGTTTCTAGGTGAAAGTTCCATTTCATGTTATCTTATATAGTAAGTCCCAGAAACTGTGTTGTTTGTTTAAAGTTGAGGTGGTTACCATTAAATTCGATGTTAGGTGTGTGCTGTTTAGATGAATGAGGATTATGGAAGGAAACTGTGCAAGTTTTGTCAGTGTTTATTATGAGTTTATTTTGTTGGAACCGTTGGATTAGGGTGGCGATAGTGGATTTGGTATTGTTAAGTAAGTTTTCAGCAGTTTTGACACGGAATAAGATGTCTGTGTCATCAGCAAAAAGTACAATTTTGTGCTTTTTGATGATGGATGGAATGTCATTATTATGTAGAAGAAATAGTATGTGTCCCAGGGTGGAGCCCTGAGGAATTCCGTGAGTGACATGCATGGGCTGAGACCTGTGATGTTTTATTTGATTTTCATGCTGGTAGGATACTTGTACTATTTGCTGTCTTTCAGATAAATATGACTTTAGCCAGTTGTATCCTATTCCCCGAATTCCATAATTTTCTAGTTTACTGAGGAGAATTTCATGATTAATTATATCAAAAGCTTTTGTGAGATCTAAGAATAGTCCAGCAGGGATTTCTTTCTGCTCAAGAGCAATTAAAATTTCATTGAGAAAAGCAAATAGAGCAGTTTCAGTAGATCTTTTTTCTCCAAATCCACGTTGGGAGTCTGTAATAATTTTGTTATATGTCAAGAAGCTTCTTAATCTGTTATTAAATAGTTTTTCTAGTATTTTTGAGAAACCTGTGAGAAGTGATATTGGCCTATAGTTTGTTACATTATGTTTGTCTCCTTTTTTGTGAAGAGGTTTTATGATAGCAGTTTTAAAAATTTGTGGGAAGATACTTTGGGTTAAGGAGTTGTTATACAAGTGAGTAAGTGGTTTGATTATGTACAATGCTATTTTTTTAATGACTGTGTCTGGTATATCATCAATTCCGGAGGATGTTATGTTTTTCATTTTACTAATTATCTGAAGGACTTCTTCCTCATTCGTTTCCCTGATATACATTGTTGATGTTACATGAATATCATTTGGTAGTGGTAGAGCTTGTAGTGTGGTTGTGTTTTGTTTATTTTGTAGTTGGTTTTTGATTCCATAATTCTAAAAGTTTGAATGCTCTGAATGGATTGGCCCCAGAAGGTAATGCTTTAACGTAAATGAGAATATACATTTGCAAAATACACACAGTGAGAAACGTGTTGACTAACAATGTTGGCTAAAATTCAGAATGCATAGCATATTTTGCGTAGTTTGGAATTCAAATTAACAATATAGCAATTCCATTTAAGGTTGTCCTGAATATGAAGCCCTAAAAATGTTATCTTGACTGATTTTATTTGGGTTCCATTTAGCGAAAGGGATATAGGAGGAAGAGATTTTGTCACATTATTGTGAAATGACATTGATACTATTTTATCAGTACTAATGATGAGATGATTTGAATGAAACCAAGACGAGAGGTTAGATAGAGCTTTTTGCACATTGATATTTTTACATAGTAGATTTGTGTCACCAGCAAAGAGAACCATTTTGCAATCGGACCCGGTGGATGATATATCATTTATGTACAATAAAAAGAGGATAGGGCCTAAAATTGAACCTTGAACTCCGCAACTAAGTGGCTTTGTTTCTGAAAGGTAATATTGACATATTTTATTTTCAACATAGGAAATTTCAACTTACAGATGCCTATCTTTCAAGTAGGAATTTAGCTATTGGTGTGTCAATTCACAAATACTTTTTTTTTTTTGTGGAACTTTACGGCTCATCGACATCGAGGTCATTGGAGCCCTAAAAACTTGTACAGGTAGGGAAAATGTAGTTACACACTAGGGAGAGCCAACATGACTCTCCTCGCATGTGGGACCCGCCGAATGACTCAACGATACCCACCAAAAACCCTCCTGAATTACAACATACCAAAACATATCTCAAAACCAACAATCAAAACATTGCGACAAAAAATGAGGAAAATGAAAGATACCCTAGCCCTAATAGCATTGGGATCGGAACAAGAG
The DNA here is from genome assembly GCA_002313205.1 of Laupala kohalensis. NCBI lineage: Eukaryota > Metazoa > Arthropoda > Insecta > Orthoptera > Trigonidiidae > Laupala > Laupala kohalensis. The sequence continues at coordinate 849,078 of NNCF01127619.1, read as the reverse complement.
GTGACCAAGGAAAGTCAGGAAAGAGAAAGGAAAGAACCTAGCACAAGTAAGTGGAAGTAATGCCAGACTCAGCTCGGGCCCCGTGTTTGCCAAACACATACTTACTAGATGAAGTCCCTGGGGGGTCACAAATACCATATGAGTGCAGTTTTGAGAGAAGAATTTTGTGATCGATTACATTGAATGCTTTCGAAAAATAAAGAAAAGTACCTTGTGAATTATCTACATGGTCAAGAGAATTGGGTATATCATTTAGAAAAGAAAATATGGCGGTGTTAGTTGAAAGAGATTTCCTGTAACCATGCTGATCATTTGAAAGAATATTATTATGCGATAAGAAGTCTAAAAGTCTCTTATACAAGAGTTTTTCTAGGATTTTTGGGAAGGATGGCTATAGTGATATGAGTCAATAGTTTCCTACATCACGTTTATTTCCTTCCTTATGTAATGGTTTCACTTTAGCTTTTTTAAATACATCAGGAAACACACCTTCTGACAAGGAGCTATTGAAAATATGAGTGAGTGGATTTAATGTAACTTAGAGGAATATTTTACTATAAATTCAGGTATATCATCTATCCCTGCTGAAAATTTATTTTTTAATGAACAGATGTCAGTCATAACTTCACTCTAGTTAGTCGAAAGTGAACATAGAATGCAGTACATGTGTGAATGTATTTGGTGGACATTGGTTTTGAGTTACTGACTTCGATATTTTACCTATTTTTGAGAAATAAGAATGAAACAAATTTGCAATGTCCTTTGGATTTGATACAATTTTACTATCGTCTAGTAGGGAAATGTTTTCTTGGCAATTTTCTGAAGGGGACGTGTAGTTTTTTATAATATTCCACATGGTTTTAGTCCGGTTGTTCGATTCTATTATCTGTCTGTCATTTTCCATTACTTTAGCTACATAGACTACTTTTCTAAGAACGGATTTATATTTACGGAAATAATCATGAAATTCGGGTGGTTAGTTATGGAGTTTTGAAAGATAATATTAATTAAAGATTTTGGAAAAAGTTCTGATCCCTTGAGTAATTCTTCGATTGTGATTGTTTACTGCCACTAACATGCATTTTATAGGAAAGCAGAGTTGTAATACTTCAAGAATATTGAAAAAAGTACATCGAATTTATTGTTGGTGCTTTCACATTTATACACGTCATTCCACATTTCCTGATGTAAAAGATTTTTAAAAATTGTTAAATTTTTTAAATTAAATTGTCGAGTAACCTTGTAGAGGATATTTTGTGGTTTTAATTTATCTTCAATAGTTAATATTTGAACATAGTGGTCGCTATACCCCACTTTAAATACTAGAGAAGTATACATGAGTCTATTGTTGACAATTATCTGGCCCAGCAATGTTTGAGATGAACTAGAGAGGCGAGTGGGGTCGATTATTGTAGTAACAAGATTGAAGGAACTGATTAGATTATTGAATTGATTCTTGGGTTTGTGTGCAGAATCCAGTTCACTGAGCAAATCTTGTAAAGTTCAGCATTATACCTTATTCTCAACCCATTGTCATCTCTAATTGGGCCAATGATTTTGGGGAGTATATTTTTTTGACCATCACATAAGACTATGTGCTGAATTGCTGGACATATGACAATTGGTCGAATCACCATTTAGTACACCCGTATCTTACTTTGTTTACTTATCAGCCTATATTGTAATACTTTGTGAAGTGAATACAGACTTCTATTTCAATACAATCTTATTATTTATGTCCTTAACAACATCATTACTTGCTAATTTCATAGAACTCAAATATTTAAAAAAATTTCCACCCGATTGTACTTTTTCCTGTTAACATATTGTTTAATCTTCATAGTTGTGAATTTCCTTTTCCTTTCCATCTAGTCTCTTGTATGGTTGCAATACTTATTTTATGTTCCTTCTAATTAATTACTAATTAATGTACTAATTAATTTCTTAAAGTTGCCATCCTCATTCACCCCTCTGACATTCCAAGTTGCCAAATTCCAGCCCTCATTAGAGTTGCCTAGTCGTTTCCATTGATTGGTCCATCTTTTGTATTGTTTTTGTGTCTGAACAGCTTAGTTTTAAAAATGATATACCCCTCACCACCTACATGGACTATGCTTCGTTAAGGCAAGGTCCCTTGGGAGGGCAGTGATCTTCAATGCATAAAAATCTTTATAAAGCAATATGGTCACTATATGTAACTTGCTAACTAATATGATTCTCAGAAGGAAAGAACCAAGAGGAAATATGGGTTTACTTATGACTTATCCCACTAATTTATTAACACTGTTGTTCATTGTCATTGTTAAGTGCTTAAGTTTTTGTCGCTTGTATGCTGGCCATGGTTGTATCTTGAGAAGTAAAGTACACCTCAGGCAAACTTTGGAAGTAGCTTAAATGGGTAATTCAGGTAAAGAGATGCAACATCTTGGTATTTCAGAAGCAGGTGTATGTTTATTATGTTGATTTTGCCATGGTGAAAAGTTTGGAGTAATTGATGAAAAAATTTGTACTCTGTTGAGGATCTTGTTTGTTTTACTGGATTTACAATTTTCCAGATTCTAATCCTAATTGTGCATTTATTAATTATTTGTATAGTTCCCAAGTACTACGCAATTCTGTTTTAAATTCATTTTAGAGTTTGAATTGTAACACCCCTCATGTGTAATGAGATAATATTGGGAGACATCAAAAACATGGTTTAGTAGACTGGTTTTTGGTCACTTAACATGCCAGCCAATTTCTATTTGTTTCTTCTCTTTCTTTTACTTCTCATTATTTCTTGCTTAAACACATATTCAAAAGATGAGCTTTCTCTCGTTAAAACCAATTTAAATGTGAACTATGTTCATTTACAATTGTAGTGTCAGTTCATGTTTTGTTGGATATCAATCACCATTTATATAAATTGTATGTGATATTATTTTTTAGAAGCCTACAAGACCTTGCCCCAGAGTTAGGAGGCCAACCTATAAGAACTATAGTAATTACTACGTGGCGGTCAGGGTCCACATTTCTTGGAGATGTACTTAATAGCCATCCAGCAAATTTTTATCATTACGAACCTTTATTGGATTATGAAATTGTGCAAATACGCAGTGGACCCTTAGCTTCTGAAGCTCTTCTTAATTTAAAAGCACTACTTAATTGTAATTACACAGGAATGGGTAAGTCTTTCCCATGTATATTTGGTTAAGTAGATTGTAATATCATGGAGTATTTAAAATCCAATGATTATTTTAATTTGATTATCTATCTACATATATTTCTCAAATTGCTGTTTTGAACTTTAATATCATTTGTTAAAAATTATTTTCAAATTTGTTGCATAATTTTTTATTTTTATGTTGTATTTTATTTTAACATCAGTTCTTTTTACTTTCAGATCATTATCTCGAGTATGGCAAACATCATAATTGGTTATTTACTCATAATACTCGCCTTTGGGCACAATGTCAGCAACATCAAGAGCTATGTTGGCTTCCAGACTTTCTTTCTCCCTTTTGTCGCCTTTTCCCATTTCAAAGTATGAAAGTTGTTCGTTTGAGACTTCAATTAGCTGAAGAACTACTCAGCGATCCCAGGTACAGTCACATAACATGCTGTGCCAGCACAAATGTAGTACGACTTTGATTATAATTGCAACTTCAAAAGTTTTTGAGATGATTTTATTGGAAAAATAAAAATATCGTGCTTGATAAATTATTGTATGTTAAATGAGATATTTTTATGAACACATCTGAATATTTTCATTTTTCAATAGATCAGCATTTAAAGTTTGATTTCAGTATTTTTCATATGTGCAGATAATCTTTCTGTAATTTTTGTTTCTTTGTTGAGATGAGACAAGACCATCTTGTTGAAGCCTGGGGAGATAGACTTCAATTGAATTGCATTTTTTATTATTAATTCTAAAATATCACTATATTCAGACTGATCCAGTTAATCTGTTATTTTAAGAAATGGTTGATTAATAATTTTTCAATGAAATTTTTTTTTCTGTTTAGCCTTAATGTGCGTTTGTTACTTCTGGTTCGTGATCCTCGGGGAACTTTGCAATCTCGAAAACATAGAGACTGGTGCCCTGGAAATCCAGATTGTTCAGAAGCATCTTATCTCTGTGCAGATCTAGTCTCAGATTTCCTAGCTGCTGTCCGTTTGAATGCTAAATATCCCAGTCGATTCAGGTAACGTAAATTCGAGTTAAATACGTTGTCATCTACCCCCTTGTTTTGTTTTGTCTGTCTATCTGTCTGTCTGTCTGTGTGTGTGTCAGTCTGTGTGTGTGTGTCTGTATGCCTGTGTGTGTGTGTCTGTCTGTCTGTCTGTCTGTGTGTGCGTCCATGTTTGTGTGTGTGTCTGCGTGTGTATGTTTCTGTGTGTGTGTGTGTCTGTTTGTTTGAGGCTTTACGGCTCATCGACATCAAGGTCATTAGAGCCCTAAAAACATGTACCAGTAGGGAAAATGCAGTTACAAACTAGGGAGAGCCAACAAAACTCCTCAAATGACTCAACCGTACCCACTAAAAACCCTCCTGAATTACAACTCAAAACTCAAATATCAACATATCTCAAAACATTACATATATCATAAGGAAAAAAGAAAATAAAAAAAGGGGGGAGAGGAAAAGGAAGAAAGAGGAAAATGAAAGGTACCCTAGCATCAGGATCGAAAAGAACAAGAGATGACCAAAGAAGGTTAGGAAAGAGAAAGGAAGGAGCCTTACACAAGTAAGTGGAAGTAATGCCAGACTCAGGGCCCCGTGTTCGCCAAACACGTACTTACTAGATGTAAGTCCCCTGGGGGGTTCTCCTCATCTCCCTCGTTCCCTGCCCTTCCCAGAATTGACTTTAGAATTATTTTAGATGTATGAATTCTGAAAACATTAAGTCAATAATATTCTATCCATCTGCAGACACTGCAAATTTGTTCTATTCTATTTTCTACTACTCTTAACTCCAGTAATGTCAATTAAGGAAAATCATTATTCAGGTGAATTGATCTGTAGACAAACAAATAAAATTTAGAATTAATTAAACAGATGACAATGTGTTTGCAAAATGATATGATTTTAAATTGCTCTTTGGTGAGAGACCTTCACAAGTGAAATAGTGTAATCGGAAAGAGGAACCAAAAGTGGAATAGTGTAGTCCGAAAAGCAAAGGTATACCCACAGTCTAGTTCAAGGTTAAAAGAATGAGAAAAAGTAAAAATGATGAAATCATTTCTTTATCAAAAAATGATGAATAAATTGTAAATTTGATACCCCTGATTGGAGAGCTCATAGCATGAAAACCAATGCATGTATCTCAAAAATGGTTTCCACCTTTTTTGTTGGAAATTTAATGGGGAATGATTTTTCATATAGATATTCTCAAAAACCTGACAGCAACAAAACGGCAAAAACTGTGAACATGTACATTAGGGGTGGCTTTTACGGGGGTGTGGCTCTGAAAAAATTGGGGGAGAGTTAATAATCGTGAACAATACTACATTCTGCATCTGATTACCAAGATTGAAAACTTTAGAATTATTTCTCCAATTTTTGCTAATTTCATTGTACCTCATAAAAGTGGGGGGTAGTAATATTTGTCAATAAGAACATAACTTATGAGAGAGTCAATTGGATAGAAAATTCTAGTAAAGAAATGACTTTTGAGATTGCTGGTGTACGTGTATATACCTCAAAGGTGACTAATTATGTCATTGGTATATATAGGTCACCAAACTCATCTATAGATAACTTTATAAATAACTTTGAAAAACTCCTCCGAAAACTAAATAACATAGAAAATATTAGAATCGTAATTGTAGGAGACCTTAACATTGACATTGATAATAAATCACTAAGAGATACAATCAATAGCTTCAACCTTATAGACGTAGATTTAGGCCCTACAAGAATAACTGACCACTCTAGTACGTCTATTGACCATATCATAACCAATATAGATAAAAATAATCTCACATGTATCAATACAGAATTACACTTAGCAGATCACTCTGCACAAATTGTGGATATCGATACCTAGTATTGCGATAAAAGGAGAATTTTTTGGAGCATGATTTAACTGACAGTTTATAGTCAGTTAAATCATGCTCCAAAAAATTCTCCTTTTATCGCAATACTAGTGCCAGCAATTTAGAAAAGTTAACCAAAACTTTGCACAAAGAGGAATGGTTAGATGTGTTTAATGGACGAAACACAAATCACAAATGGGAGTCATTTTTTAGAATATTAAATAAATCTAGTATGTCCATTTGTAAAAAAATCTCAAAATAATACCAAACCTCTAAAACAAACTTCCACAGGAGATTTCGATACTTAGGTATAAAATGCAAGATATGTACACACTATACAGACACACAACACTAAAAATGCATAAAGAATTGTACAACAGATATAAAAAACTCTATAAATTAGGATTAATAAATGCTAAAGCTCATTATGTGAACAATAAAATCAACCGATCAAAAAACAAAACAAAAACTCTATGGAGCATTGTAAATAGAAGGATCAAACAAAGAATAAGAATATCATACAGCTTCAACATGAAGGAAACATGATTAACAGTCCAACTAATATATGTAAGATCTTTAATGACTATTTTTTGAACAAAAAAAAAACACCTGTAAACCATCTGTATAAGGATAAATGTGATGCGCCAAAAGTGGTTAATTCTATGATTATGCAAAACACAAACACACATGAACTCAACAAACTAATTAGTAATCTAAAAAATAGTCAGTCAAGTGGGCTTGATGAAGTATCCTCAATTATTCTTAAAAAATGTAAAATAGCCCTGCTTGACATATTAGTCCATTTAATCAACTTCTCTCTTAATGAATCTACCTTTCCAGATAGTTTGAAAGTTAGTGTAGTCCAGCCTATATTTAAAAAAGATAGTATGCATGATGTTCAGAACTATAAGCCAATAACCCTTACATCTGTCTTCAGTAAAATTTTTGAAAATGTACTGCTATCAATAGCTTTCTGGATGCCAATAAAATACTACTCAATTTCCAATATGGCTTTAGGAAAGGATTATCCACTACAATGCTATGGTGGAATTTGTGCACGAAATATTTACTAACTTTAATTGTAACAAAAGAACATAATCTATTTTTCTTGACTTGTCAAAAGCCTTTGATAGTGTATTACATGAATTATTACTGTGTAAATTAGACTGCAATGAGATAAGAGGTAGAGTTAATGATTTAATAAGATACTATCTTATAGGGCATACACAGTGCACTGAAATACTCTGGGATTCAGGAAACACTATGGACAAAGTCAAGTCAGATTTTAGTAATGTAAACTCAGGGGTACCACAAGGCTGAGTTCTGGGTCCACTGTTGTTCCTACTTTATGGTAATGACATGCCAAACCATCCTTTTTACTCAGTCATTTCTTATGCTGACACCTCAATAATAACTTCTAGTCAGCACCTAACAACGCTAGAACATAATATGACTGTGTCACTTGACCATATATCTACATACTTGGATGATAATAATAATAATAAATTTATTGTAAAAAAACAGTACAAACTGCGTATGACCACGTGGAGGAAAATAAACTAATTTACTCTCCGCAAGCAAGCAGGCAAGCAGGCAAGCAAGGGACCATCCCATCAATTCCGATCAAGGGCACTAAGGCAGAGGAGGATTCAAAAAACTTTAAGCAAAAATTCCGAGATAAGATGAAAAGTTAGATGCGAGTTATAATACTAAAAGAATGTCAATATGTTTTTAATTTAACGCAATAAATTTGCATGTACAAATTATTATCAAGCTATTGATTATTCTGAGTATGGTGTTTAAAAATCATAAGAATTGAAATAACACTAAATTCATGATTTATTGTTACAATAAACATGCCCCTAGACAAAGCCTAAAGAACCTGTATAAGAAATTCACCTCTACCCGAAGGAAAAACGGAGAAAAACCCGGACCAGAATTAATGCACGCAACCGTGCCAAAGTTGAGTGCACATAAAACTAAATTGAGATGAGCCATAAGACAACACAATCATGCAAGAAAATAGTTTTTTTTTAAATTGATATAAGTTATTTAAGAAGTACTACAGCAATGGTGTGATAAAGTACAAGATGAATTTAACTTTTATTAAAATCAATAAATTATTTTACAGTGTAGAAGCACTGGTGCAGGAGGTAGTTTTTAACCTCGGATTTGAAGAGATTCAATTTCATAATATCTTTTATATTCTTGGGCAGGGAATTGTATAGAATGATTCCCGAATGATAAGGTCCTTTTTGGCAAAGAGTGGTTGACACTCTAGGGCGATGAATATTACTACTATTGCGAGGATTGTGTTCGTGAACGAGACTGTTTCGTATAAAGAAAGGGTGGCACTTCAGTAATTCGGTCTTAACAAACACGACCGTTTCATAAATATAAATGCAGGGAAGTGTTAAGAAATTTAATTCCTTGAATAAAGGTTTACAAGAGTTTTGGGGGTGAGATTTACAAGTTATTCGAACTATCCTCTTCTGAATTCTGAAAGTTTGAATACTCTGACCGGAATTACCCCAGAAANTGAATTCTGAAAGTTTGAATACTCTGACCGGAATTACCCCAGAAGGTAATGCCATAACGTAAATGGGAGTAAACGTTTGCAAAATAAATGCAACGGGAAATACGTGGACTAACTGCATTAACTAAGATTCGGAATGCGTAACACAATTTGCTTAATTGGGAATTAAGATTGTCAACGTGACAATTCCATT
>NNCF01127619.1:807629-840269 GCA_002313205.1 Laupala kohalensis | reverse complement strand
GGGTAAAGATTTTGTATTACTATTGTGAAATGACATAGACACTGTTTTGTCAGTGTTTACAATGAGACGATTTGCATGGAACCAAGTCAAAAGGTTAGACAAAACTTTTTGAGCATTGGCGTGTTTAAATAGTAAATTAGTGTCATCAGCAAAAAGAACCATTTTGCAATCTGCAATTGCAATGTGGATGATGACATGTCGTTCACATACAATAAAAGAGTATAGGGCTGAGAATTGATCCTTGGGGTACTCCGCAAGTAAGTGGCTTTGTTTCTGAAAGACAATGCTGAAGTATTTTATTTATAAAAACGAGTTAACACTTAACATGAATAAAATTATATGGATGAAATTTCAGTATAATAATTCTAATTCAGCCAAACAAAGCATACATGTAGTCTGTAATAATAATATTATAACACAAGTAAACTACTACAAATTTCTGGGAATCTATATTGATGACAACCTATCTTACAACAAACATGTGGACACACTATGCAATAGATTAATTTAAAATGTATTTCTACTGTGCTTTTACTCCAAATACCTTAAAACAGACTCCCTACGAACTATATATTATGGAATAATTCCCTCCTTTTTGTAGAATGGAATCAAAGTATGGGGAGGAACAACTCTTACAAACATGAATCGACAAATGACTATACAGAAAAGAAGTCTATGATGCATTTTTAAATTAAAACAAACAGAGTCTTGTAAATCATACTACAAACAATACAATATACTAACAGTTGTTGGGCTTTATACCTATAAAATACTAATTCTATTCCCCCCCCCCCCAGGGGTTTGGCGAACATGGGGCCCTGAGCTGAGTCTGACATTACTTCCACTTACTTGTGTAAGGCTCCTTCCTTTCTCTTTTCTGACCTCCCTTGGTCACCTCTTGTTCTTTTCGATCCCGATGCTATTAAGGCTAGGGTATCTTTCATTTTCCTCATTCCTCTCATTTTTTGTTCTCCCCTCATTTTTTGTCCCCCCCTCATGTTATGTACCCCTCTCCATTTGATGTTTTGATGTATATTGTGAGATATGTTTTGGTGTGTTGTAGATCAGGAGGGTTTTTAGTGGGTAGGGTTGAATCATTCGATGAGTCCCACACGCGGGGAGAGTCATGTTGGCTCTCCCTAGTGCATAACTACATTTTCCCTACCTGCACAAGTTTTTCGGGCTCCAATAACCTATGATGTCGACATGAGCCGTAAAGCCCCATAAACAAAATAAAACAACTAATTCTATCCAGAAATATAAATAATCAGTATCTACACACAAATAAAGATATGTACAATTACAACACTAGAGGACAGCTCAATTACCATAGGGTGTACACCAGTAAAACTGCTACAAGGAAGGGTCCATATTGCAATGCTGCCATTATCTTTGACAAACTACCAAAACAAATTAAATTAATGCAAGGCCCAAAGTTTTTGAAATTATTAAAAGAATATTTGGTAGAAAAATACCCTTTTATAATAAATGAACTAATATAGAAAACCAATATATTTTGATATCTGTACTTATGATTCCTTACCCTCGATATATTTCACATGTTTAGTTGCTTTTATCTAGTAGATATGAATCCTTGCCTTTGTAACTAATGCTTATTATTGTATACTTATATTATTGTTTATTTATTTCTAAATTAATAAACTTGAATGATCTGTATGTTCAGGAATGTATCATTTCATGAATGGTCATTTCATTATCATTATCTCATGAAAATTGTATGTAAATATTAATAAGTAAATATTGTATAGTGATCAAATTTATCTAATGCAAATATATTAGGATTAGAAATTACACATGGTGTTTATATCATAGTGTAATATTAATTGTATAATCAATTCTATTTTGTATTGTACAATTATATGGACTCTGCTCCAAACTTTATTTGTAAAGTCAATGAGCTATAAAATTTTAAATTCAATTCAATTAAACCATAGAGGAGAATTCTCTAAATTGAGGAATTTGAGATATGGTGCCAAGTAATGCTAAAAAGATATTTTTTAAATCAAACTTTGTACACCTGTTTCTTTTCTTGGGTTATTTGAGCAAAATTTTTATTAATGCCTTCAATTTCTACTTTTTTTATAAATATTCTAGATGTAATAATTTAATACACTTTTTCATGCTTTCATCTTTAAAAAAAGTTCAGAGTATTGAGTTATACTGAGTCAAACATTAAAGGTTTCTTTTTGGAAGATTCAAGAACAATATAAACTTGAATGTTTTTAAAAGAGGAAAAGTGGTTTTATGTATCCTTTATGTAAATGAACATATTGTCAATGAACATATTTACCAAAGAATCATTTGTTCTTGAATCTTCATTCATTCTGCAATTTCAAGTCATTTGGGGAAAAGAAATATTCATGCTCTGTTTTAGGTTATATTGTCTTTACCATGTATGGGAAAATATATTCTGAAAACGATCTATCCATATAAATTCAATTCTTTGTGTAAAGGAATTTAATTCATTTTATAGTTTATTTTAAAAATTAAAGTTCAATTAGTCTGAACTGCCAAATGCCACTGTTCTGAATTAGTTGAACAATGACCAGATTTTCCTTCAGTTTTTAAGTATGTGGGGGAATGAAAAAGAGGAGGAGAATGATAATAACTGCTGAACTACTCTCTTTAAAGAAGTTCTTACGATGCTCTGAACTCAAAAGAAATTGATGAATTAAAAGTACTTGTGGACAGTCATGTGCATATCAGAATTCAATAGGGATTTCTAAGCCTTCATTTTTTTTCAGATTAATTAATATGTCATTAAATCGTTTAGACAATTGGACATGGCTGCAACATGTACCATTGTAAGGGTCAGCTTACAATCTTGCCAGACTCACACCCCGAACTATTTGATATTTGTACTGGATAGAGGCAGTGGATGAGCAATATCTGAAACTGGAGGAATTAGCAAAGCAAAGGGTTGGGAAGTAAATACAAATAAAGTAAATACAAATATAAGGAGAAATGTGGCAGATTATGTATACCTATGGACAAAAGATTAGTTAAAGAGCAAAAAGTAGGTATGTGTGACTCCAAAAATGGTTTTGCTTTTTGCAAAGAACATCTGATAATAGATAACAATGAAAAAATAGTTATTGCAGAAAGAATACCTAAAGGACACGAACAGAAAAACAGATATGAGGATACTTTTTGGTGGGATACTTATAGTTTGCTGCTGAAAAATTGAAAAAAAGAAATACAGGAGATCAAAAAGATTGGAGGCATCAACTAGAGGTTATGGTCTACACTGGACTGTATCATGGCAATAAACCCTATGTGGTTGGAAGGAAAGGAAATAAGAAACACCTTTTGAGAAACTTTGGTACATTTTGGTTCTAGACATTCTTCATCTCAAGTAGTAAAATATCGTGTGAAATTATTTGAAAAAGAGATATAATAAATATAGTCACATATTTTTAAATTTCAATGATTGTCTTAGATTTTAATATTTTAATTGAGGATATCTGATGCACTACACATTGAATAAAGTTGAATATGCTCGAAGAAGTTGTAAAATTAAAATTTGAAAAACATTAGTTTTCTTCAAAAGTATAGAATCTTTAATAGTTATTTTTCATATGTGTTAAATGAATGCTTGTTTCATAAGGACAATTGAGTGTGTCATTTATCTGAATTAGGAATATACGCAGGAAAGAAGGGAAAAATAAGATCAAAATTTAAGATATTTAGCCACATCACCAAGATAGACAATTTGCAGACAACAATTTCTCAAAGGATTCTTTTTCAGTTTTTATAACTTTTGAAATATTTTTATGCTTATAACAAAACGGTCATTAAAAGTATGCTCTGAACTCTGCTTCAATCTAATATTCTTAATTCCTAATTGGTTGGTAAAATTCTACTGTGACAATTGTTTTAATACATTATTTTAAACTTTACATTGTATGTATACAGTATTTTGATAAATACGTAACTTTTGAAATTCATGATTTTCTTTATACTCTAAAGGTGCAATTTTTTTAAAGCTAAATTAAAGATTTGGTGAAATGTGAAATATTTATATGATGCAAGTTGAATTGCATTAAATGAAAGTCAATAAAATAGAACTTTGAAGTGATAGACAACTCTAGTATTATTTGTTGTAGAACTATGGGTATTCCTGTATACTAGTTGAACATAAGCAAATAATTCATGCACACAGTTTAAGAAAAAAATATTAAGAGTGTTTAAATACATCAAATTGCTATCTTGTGTAAAAATGATCTATCTCCAAAACTTTGATTGCAGAAGTAAATGTGTTAACAGAGATTGTATTTAAATGAGAAATGAGACATCTGTATAAGAACATCTGGATGACTTGGCTTTACTTAGAAGGCAATGATATATATAAAAAAAAAAATGGACACATGTAACCATAATTAATCAAAAATATGTAAAAATCAGTTCCTATTTATATCTCAGCACATCATAGTCCACAAGGATGAACTCAAAAAATAAAATTTTTTGCTGCAAGATTCAAACCGTGTGGTTGCTTGTTTTGCTACCTGGGCAGATTTTGAAAAATACACACATTAGAGAAATATAGAATAAGTTTATTGCACTAGGTATCTCCATCTTCACAACTAACTACAAATAAATTAAATTCTTCCCTGTACAGAATCCTTATAAATGAAGATGGAGAACCCAACACCTCTAAATCTCTATCTGCTTCTTACCTGATATATATTTATCTATCTATCTATCTACCTATCTATACGGTTTGTCTGTTGCTTAAAAAAACAAACATTGATCAAAACTTATAAAATTATTATCCAAAAGAGTATTTCTCTCTTCAGTGATTCAAACTGAAATGGTGCAATACAGAATGTAAATTTACAAATTACATGGTATTTTAATAGCAGTAAGATAGGGTGTATTTAAGTTTGTTCTTTTATAGAAATAAAGGAATTTTTCTTTTTAAACACCAATTCTTAAAATACGTGATTTTTTCAGGGTTATGCGGTATGAAGATTTATCTGTGGAACCATATATGGGTGTGCAAGATCTATTTCAATTTTTTGGTCTTGATTTTCATCCAAGTGTACAACAGTTTCTGGATACACATACAAAAATGGATGTTGGAGGTGTTTCTAGCACATATCGAAACTCAAAATCTGCTCCCTTCCATTGGCGGCAGGATCTTACTCATCAAGAAGTGAAAAATATTCAACATGTTTGTGCACAAGCAATGGACCACTGGGGATATCTTCAGGCTTCCAATAGTACTCATCAACATGAATTCAATCCTATGGGAAGTTTCTCATTGATATAGCAGAGGAATGGCTCATCTTCAGTATGGAGTAGAGAGTGTTATCACAAACATTTGAATTGTTGTTTTAACAGAGACAAGAAGAAAGTAATTGAAACTTCAGCACCATTATAATGATGAATATTAAGTGTACTCGCATGATTATTTGTAGGTGTTTTTTGCACTATAGAAAATGAAATACAAACAGATACCTCATTCAAGTTGATGTGGGTTTACATTTGCACTTGTGAAATGTGTAGTGCAATGAAGATTAGTGGCAGCTGTTGTTACTTTACTATGTCAATAATTTAAGGAACAACATGATGGTTGTGACAATATATTTTGAAGTGTATGTGGATAGTGAGAAGTAACAAGCTCTAGAGACGTTTATTTATTTTTTGTATCTGCTTTCAGTCCTGCACTCATATTTACTTATTTAATTTCCATTTAATCATAAACATGTTGCTTTACATTTCTATGTTTAATTGTTGAAAGTGGTACTGTGTCTCAGTTTGTGAAGTTTTTTTTTTAAGAAGAATTTTTATGACAAAGTATTTGTTATAGCTTTTTTATGTGACGTAAGCAATAGGACTCAGCGTTTACTTTTGTCATCGTTATATGTAGCAATAACATATCAGAGCCATTTTATTAGTAGGCTACATATCATACTTTTTAAATATTTTGTGAGATTTCACATGATGCTGATAGGAAAGCTATGTAATTTAATTGCAACGTAAGCTCATAGTAACTGCAATGGAACTTCTGCTGTGAACTCACTATTGTCTTGCTCTTTTTTGCTCAATATAACATCCTTTTTATGTACTATAATTAATATGGATGAGAAAATCATGTGTGATGTGCCTATTATTAAGTTTGCTCACTGAAGGAAAATTTGCCTCAAAAACTTGTACAGATTTAAAGAGATTAAAATAATTCTCATTAGGAAAAATATGTATTACTATTTCAATACTTTGTTCCAGACTATAGTGTGCCTGGTAGTCAGTTGAGGCAAAGGAGGAAGTAGAATTTATTTACAAAGTATTATTATTAGGAGTCAAATTGTATTGACAGAAAAAAAATTACAGATTTATTTTTTGTTCTGTGTGTGAACATTTTAACTTAAATTTACTTTGCGCATTTGTTTGTGATATTTTTACACTTATGATTATTTGCAAATATAATTATTTAAATATTGTTTGAAATAAAATGTATTTATTTTTCATGCCTAGTATTTATTACACAAATAATTAAATGTAGGATGATAATAGAATAATTCAATTAAATATTATGCTAAATTTCAACATTTTATTTTTTAAGTCTGCTTACATTTTTCTAAAGATGTGCATACGATTGTCTCAGTTAATGATAATAAAAGGTTAAAGAAGATGAAAATGTCAGGATTTAAAAAATAATTTTCTGAAATGCATTTCCTCACATTGTAGCATGCTATCATTCATATTATCTATATGATGTGGAGGGAAGAATTGGAAAGTCAAAGCTATAGTAAGAGGAAAGAGTAAGTTAGATTTACCAACACCTTATCCCACAATGCAATGAGAAAAGTCTATAACTTTTAAACTGTTTGAGAATGGATTTTAATTTTATGATCTTGTGTGTTTCAGTATTCATATTTATTGAATTTGTTTTTTAACCTATTTTGTTCTTTCTTTTGTAGAAGAAATCATCTATCTCATTACATTTTTCAACTAGAAAATATCGTATAAAACCTTACTCAGACATGGAAAGCAGAAAATATTGATGGTCTACCAAAAAATTAAGATATAATGGGAATAAAAGCACCTTATAATTTATAAATTGCAGTATTGTTTTGCTGCATATTGAATGGAATGTGATATACATACCTTCATTATTGTGTTTATTTATTCTTGCCTCTTTTTATGGTGTTTATGAGTGTGTTTGGTCAATTCTCTTTTTGTAAATATAATTCATGGTCTCTTGAACATAAAGTCTTTTGACTTGCTCATCAGACTCCATTGTATGATGGACCATGTAACAATAGTTATATGTTCATCATTTAGTGTAAATATAATGTGCTTGGATGAAGTAAACAATATTTGTTTTGTACAGTATTATGAAGAATGATAATTAAAATATGTATACCTAGCTGCTTAAGCCCCCCCCCCCACCCCCTTTAAACTAACACACTCAGAGGACTCAGCTTCAACTGAGTATTGGCTGGTGAACTCACAGCCCCAAGCTGGGGACTGGTAGTGTGCTACCAGTCCCTGGACTCCATAAGCTTTGGGCATGCTTCAGCAACCATCATTGGTGCGATGGTGGAAAGTTGTTTTGCAAAGATCGTGCCTTCATTGTCTGGGTTGTGAGAATGGATTAAACCTCTATTTTAAAAAAACAACTCTACCTCAAAGTGTGTTACGCACCGATGGGGTGAATGGGTGTTGAGGCTAAACACTTGTTAGTGGACAACCTCTGGGGCAACTGTCGCTCCTCAGTTGAATAAGGCTTCGTAGTATGATGCGGGGGCTCCATGTCGCTGGACATCTGTTCCTCCGAACTTGTGGGACAAGATCTCAGACGTTTTGATTGTCTCACCTTGTGGATTGGGTGGACACACCCAAACGTCTGCGAAGTGGCAGAGGGTTCACAGCCCTCCCACTTCAGAAGAAAACACAACATCAAAGTTAAAGAACATTCCTCACTATAATATTTTTGTAGTCATGTCACGTGTAGATGGAATGCTTGAAAAAGTATGTCCCCTTTCTCTATATATAAAGGATTGGTTGGAACTCTCCGAAGTCCATCAAGAGGCTGCAGAATGGGTAAATGCTGTTGGAAACAAAAACCAACAAGCAAGCATTGACACTTTTAAAATTTACACTGCTGGGGGAATTCCCTGTCAATTGTGAGCTCCAGGCTGCGCTTAACCATAGCAAGGGAGTGATCACTTGCAGGGATATCATCGACATGTCTTGTGAAGACTTAGTCAAGGAATGGGAAGCTGACCATGTGGTAGAGGTGAGTCAGATCATGAAGGTTGGTGGTGTTCCTGAGAAAACCGCCGCCTTCATCATGACTTTTGACTGTCCTAAACTGTGAGAGATTTGGCCACAACTTTATGTAAAGGCCATGCTACTTGTGGCAAATGTGGGAAGGAGGCACCAATTTCATGCCCGGGGCCTATGAAGTGCATTAATTGCTCAGGCAACCACCCGGAATGGAATAGGGAGTGCGTTGCCTTTCTTGAAGAGAAGAAAGTGCAAGAAATTAAGACCACTGAAAAGATCCCGTACGGTGAAGCACGGAAGAAATATAGGGCCCAACACCCTGTATTTTCTACCAGTCACTCCACCGCAACGGAGAATCCAGTAATGAAGAACATTTCTACCCAGACAAATGCCACTGACATGTCTACGAACGTCGTGCTCATGCCAGTGTGAATGTGGGAAGAAAGATCTTCAAGCTGTTCCCACGAAGCCAAGAACTTCAACCAGACTCCTTCTACCTCAACACAAAAAACCAGCAGTGTTAAAGTAATTCCAGCAAGTACCAACCTACATAAGAAGAAAAAGCAGGGTTCCAGGGCTAGACAACTGAACCTTGTAGATTTTTTGAAAACAACCACAACAACATCGTCTAACAAATCGCGGAGACGTAAAAAGAACGTCTCTGTACATCCTCTGAGTCGGATTGTGCATTGTCCGACGATGACGCGGAAATGCAGTCAGGAACCCGACCCAGGAGGTTTCCAATCGTAATGGCTTTCATACTTCAGTGGAACCTTAATGGCTATATAACTCAACGTGAAGAGTTACAGCTCTTAGCGCATCGCAATCCAATCTGTATTTGCCTGCAGCACACCTTTTACCAGGGCACCAGCTTCAGATAGGACGATACCATCGAGCAAAAAGATGGAGTTGCCGTGTTTGTTAGAAACACTACCCTCTCCTCACCCGTTCTCCTACAAACTCAAATCCAGCTATAGCAGTCAAAATCCACAACATACCAGCGATGATTGTGTGTTCAATATATCTTCCGCCGACACGAGATTTCTCAGAAACTGCTCTGAGGGATTTAATTCACCAGCTCCCTCAACCATTCCTCCTCGGAGATTTTAACGCCCACAGTGTACTGTGAAGTTCGTCGAGCGATTGCCCCGGGACCGACTGCTGAATTATCTCTTCGAGCGTGAAGATTTCAGTATAATGAACACCGGGGAGATGACCCACTTTGCTTTTGCCATGGTGTCATGGACTGCTATAGACCTGTCAATTTGTTCTCCTGAAATTGCTGATATCTTCCAATGGAAGGTAGAAGATGATCTGCATGGTAGCGACCATCATCCTGTCTGGTTGTCCTTGCAAGAACGTGCGACTGTTCCCGAATGCAAGCCTCAGAAATGGATTCTCAGAAAGGCTAACTGGACACTACCGTTCTCTGACTGTCTTCAGAGAAACGAGAAGTGTCAAAGAGAAGGTCGACAATCTGACCCAGATGATTCATCATTCCGCTGAAGAATCTATTACGAAAAATCTGTTTCCGCGAAGACCCTGGTGGAACGACGCATGTAAGTCCATTTGGGCGAGGCGAAGAGCATTGCGGAAATTTAAGGGTAGTCCATCTCTGGTAAACCTCGCTGCATATCGGGTAGCAAATGCGCGCAGAACCATCAAAGAATCCAGATCCACCTCCTGGAAAAAGTTTCTAAATACCATCAAGAGAACAACATCGTCCACTAAAGTATGAGAGTCAATTCGAAAGATATCTGGCAGGTGTTCTCGAGTTCCAATATCCGGAATCAATTATTAGGGTAAGATTCTCACCAACAACCGAGAAATGACAAGTGGTGGCTGAATACTTTGCTGATCTAACATTACAGCAAACCACGATCTCGATTTCGCGAGGAAAAGGGAAATAGAGAGCACCTTCTTTGATTTCCTTTCTACCAACTGGGAACCGTAAAACTCTTCCTTTTCTATGTGGGAACTTGAGTCAGCTCTAGATACAGTCCACGACACTGATCCTGATTCCATTCACTATTAGATGCTCAGACTAGAATCGAAAGAACACCTGTCTGAGGTCGTATTCGCTAATTCGTGGAAGGAAGTAACGCTAATGCCCCTACTACAACCTATAAAGGACAATCAGTAGTTATCGAAATGTCGCCTTGACGAGCTGCGTCGGTAAAACTCTGGATAGAATTATAAACCGACGACTCGTCTGGTATCTTGAAAAGCATAACCTGCTGAGTCGATCTCAATGTAGTTTCAGGAAGTTCCATTCCACCCTGGACAACTTACTCTTCCTAGAAACAGCAATTCAAGATGCCTTCGTCCGAAGACATGTCGGAATATTCTTTGACATCGAGAAGGCTTACGATACTACTTGGCGTCATGGCTTTTTACAACAACTATATGCCTGGGGTTTTAGAGGGCACCTTCCTCAGCTGTTACAGTACTTTTTGGATCGGCGTTCCTTCTGATACAGAATTGGCAGACACACCTCGGATCTCCTTCAAGAGAACAGTGTCCCTCAGGGCTCAGTCCTGAGTGTGACTTTATTTGCAGTGGCCATTAACAGCATAACATCTGCTGTAAATAGTCCTGTCCAACACTCTCTTTTTGTTGATGACTTTGGCATCTTATGCTCATCTCAGAGTGTCACAGATGCGGAGCGACGAATCCAACTCGTCCTCAATAGATTGTACCAATGGTCGAAGATGACAGGTTTTCGTTTCGCTGCTGGAAAAACACGCTGTGTCCTTTTCAGTAGGAGACCAAGCCTCCTGCCAGAGCCTCACTTCACCCTGGGGAACAACGTTCTAAAGTTCTTAGGACTTATCTTTGATCAGAGATGTAATTGGATTGAACATCTTACATACCTAAGAGCGAGAACTTTAAAGTCTCTGAATCTGTGGAAGTGCCTGAGTAGCAGGGAATGGGGCGCTGATCGCTCCTCCTTGCTCCAGTTTTATCGAGCATTCATAAGATCTCGGCTCGATTATGGCTGTGTTATATATAGCTCTGCAAGCTATTTAAAGAAGTTGGATAGTGCCCATCATGCAGGAATCCGACTAGTCACGGGAACCTTCCGTACTAGTCCCATTCCGAGTTTGTATGCTGAACCATCTCTTTGTGAAGGAAAGAACATAATGTTTTGCTGGATTCCCGGACACATAGGAATAAGAGGAAATGAGAAAGCAGACGTTTCCGCGAAAGCGGCGTGCCTTAAGAATCGCGTGGATTTCTTCACTATTCCAAAAGGGGATATCCTAAATTCCATCAAGTCAAGGATTCTGAGTGAATGGAGCAATGAGTGGTTGGCTGTTGAAGAGAATAAGCTCTGACTTATCAAATCCTCTGTTAAGTCATTGAGCAGTTCCTGTAGGTCAGTATCTTTGTATTTAGATATTTGTTGAATTCAGGAGGGTTTTTTTAGTGGGTATGGTCGAGATATTCAGCAAGGTCGGAGATACATGGGGAAGAGTTCCCCTCCTGCAAAGACTCTAATGACCTTGATGTTGGCGAGCCCTGAAGTCTCAAGAGAGAAAAAAATTAAGTAAACTAGCGATGAGCTGAAATCTTTCTGTACCCATGTAGGCATTTGTAACAATTTATACATTTGTACCTAAAGGATTAGAAAATGGTCAAAGTATTGCATCATAACTAAATTTGATTCAATTGGCTGTATTCATTTGATATTCTCAGTAAAGAACTTGGTCTGTCTGGATCCAATTCAATAAAAACATACCTCTGTTCTACAGCACTTAAAGAAATATTTCTGAGAAGCCAAAATAGAGAATGTTTCATTAGCCTGCCAAAATATACAAAGAAGGGAAAAGCAGCCTGTTAGCACCTGTGATCTACTAAGCTATACAAAAGTTATGGAATGATCTAGTTCAAAATTTTGAAGTCACATAAAGATGTATTTTGTGGAAAGATAAATGAAATTCAAAACTTACTTTGCTTGAGCATGAAATTAATCTGCTTCAGAGCATAGGACATCCAAAAAGTTTCTGCACCGGATTCCATGAAGGTCATGACTTCTCTCCACACTTTTCCAGGTGTCCTGAGTTCTTCCACAGTTCTTTTTTAACTTGTCCATGGTTTACTCCTCAGTCTCTGTTCCCAGGGATTCCAGTTTAGAGCCTGTCTTTTGACAGGTGTCAGTTCTTTTCTCAGTATGTGTCCAATCCATTTACTCTTATGATATTTAATGGCTTCTGTTATCATTTTCTAATTTGTTCTTTTCAATAATGTTATTTATTTATTACATTGGACATAAAAGTGCATTATTCTTTGCTGGATTAAAAAAATTAGCAATATTCTCAAAAGGTAGTTATCAACTTCTATTGTTAAATTGATATTTTATTGGTTACTTTACAAGTTGCAAATTTATTTTATTAGTTACTGTAACATAATATTTATCTCACACTACTTCTGGAAAATTTTAATTGAACTTTTAAAATTATTTCAGATGCCTTCTACCCAGGTTGTAATTTAATAATGCTGCTTTGGCTTTTTTAAATCATATCCTAACATCCCTTTGTGTTCTCTCTGTTTGTGTAACTATGCTTGCAAAACACACAAATTCCCAGATATCTTTAGTATCCTTTCCACACTACAGAATTTTAGTGTTAACCCTCATTGATTTTATTTCATTTTCATTTATTTTTAGTCCAACCTCCTTGCCACTTGCTTGTTAGAGAAATGTTCTCTAACATATTCTCATAAGTGTGTACTAATAATAATAATAAATTTATTGTCAAAAAAGCAGTACAAACTGCATATGACCAAGTGGAGGACAATAAACTAATTTACTCTCCGGAAGCAAACAAGGGACCATCCCATCAATTCCGATCAAGGACCCTAAGGCAGAGGCGGATTCCAAAATTTCAGCAAAAAATCGTAGATAAAATAAAAATTAGCTGCGAGTTATAATACTAATAGAATGTCAATATGTTTGTAATTTAACACAAAAAATTTACTACGAAACATGTTGTCGGAAAAGTAAATCATCAAGTAGACCAGAAGTCCCCAGCCTAGTTGATATACCTCTCCTCTACCTGTTTATCACTCTCCACATTACCACATCCAATACAATAGAATAAGCAATGGAGAAAGGATACATCCCTGTCATAATCTGACTTTGATCTTGCTAAGCTTCCCTTCATGGACTACCTGACATGAGCATTCCCCATAATCAGTTAAATTATGCGTAGTGGTATGCCATTTTTATGCATGAAGTTTCTGTAACAAGAAACAACTTGTAAATAGAACTAAAGCTGTTTTGATGCCAATAAACGAGTTCCCATTCTAAGAGTGAAGAAAAGTGAAATGTGATATTAAGAATTTTTGCATTTTTCACTAGACTTAATAAACTAATTGATTTATCATCTCTGTTTCTGTGTGCAAACATTTTTTATTTTTTTAAATTTAAGTACTTGTTTCTGAGTGATTTGATTTTGTTGTTAATTGGTGAAAAGGAGTAGACAAAGGCTCATTCTGGATTTACATTAACTATCTCCTGTGAATCCTTTCATGAGAGTCTGGAATTAAAACTCTGCATGAATGAAGCAAGTTGATCAAATAAAATAAAATGAATTTTTATTTGTAAATTATTTTTCAAAGTATAATATATGTACTTTATTTTTAAATTATATTTACCGAGTTCTGTAAATAAATAATTTTAGTGTCAAAAAAGCAGTTACAAATTGTATGATCATGCGGAGAATAATAAACTAATTTACTCTCTGGAAGTAAGCATCCAATCTATTCTGAACAAGGGCCCCAAGGCTGAGGCAGATTTAACATTTCTGCACATTCCTAAGATAAGAATAGAATAGTTCGCTACATATTATAATATTAACAGAATACCAACAAATTTGTATTAATAAAACACAAAAATTTATTTCACAAATATATATTACTATGAAACTTTAGATTTTTCTGAATATTGTTTATAAATTGTATCTGTTAAAATAGCTCCAAATTTGAGACGCTATTAAGGCTAGGGTATCTTTCATTTTCCTCTTTTTTTTCATCCCTCTCATTTTTTTCCCACCCCTCATTTTTTGCCTCCCCTTATTCTTTGTCCCCCCTCATTTGATGTTTTGATATTTGGTTTTGAGATATGATTTGGTATGTTGTAAACCAGGAGGGTTTTTAGTGGGTATGGTTGAGTCATTCGGCAAGTCCCACACGCTGGGAGAGTCATGTTGGCTCTCCCTAGTGTGTAACTGCATTTTCCTTACCTGTACAAGTTTTTCGGGCTTGATTTTGATGTCGACATGAGCCGTAAAGCCCCACAAAAAAAAATTGAGATGAATTATTTCAATAGACTGTCGCCCCTAGGCGAGAGCTTAAATTGCCTGTATGTAAAATCCACCTCAACCCGGAGGAAAACGGAAACAACCCAGGCCAGGATTAGCAACACAATTAATGTACACAACCATGCCAAGGTTGAATACAGATAAAACTAAATTTGTATAAGTTTGAAAAATTGTATTAATTCAAGATTTCTTGGGTAAAAATTTTAAAAAAATTGAGCAATTAAAAAGGAGTCCTGGACCATGCTAATATAAGAATTATATTTAATTAACAAATTTATTAAATATGTTTAAATAAGTTAAAAATAAATAAATTTTTTATTTTCAAGAACATTGAAAACTGGGTATGTCTATAAGAGGACAATATATTAATTCTGAATAATAAAGTATGGGACAATTCAATCAATTCTGATGAAGGGGCTCAGAAGGCAATGGTTAAGATAGCATTTCTGCACTCAAAAACAAAATCATAACATACTCCCCCACACTAAAAAATTGTATGCTAGATATTGTGGTAATTAATATTTTCCAAATTTTTGTTTCAAATAGAAGGTTACAGATAAATTTTCCAGTAGTATTTGATGCATTTTTGTTATCTTGACCCCTGCAAAGGCTTTATGCTAATCCACTTTTAGGAACGCTCTTTTGACAATTCCTTCAAGTGGACCAGGGTTGTATGGACTGGTCAGAGAAACTTGCCCAAAATTATTTTATTCCGCTCAAAACAAATTTTTCTATATACATTTTAGAAATGTAATATATTTGGTTTATATGTATCAGCGTGTTTCTGGTTTCAACAAAACTAAAACTAAGAGATGTAAAGCGTCATTAATCATCAGTTTTTTTTAATTATTTCTCATCTCGGTAATTCTGTATCCAAAATATGAGCAGATTCAGATTCTATGAAAAAATTCATGTAGTAAAATTGTATTTATGCACTTATTTCATTAGCACATGACTAGGGTTAGAAGTATCAGGTACTGATACTGAGTACTCATGGTTGGTACTGATGATTGATTCAATCTCAAATTATCCTTCAGCTCTTATACAGATGAGCCTCATGTTAAGTATTCATTCCAAAATTAGTAGGTATTGGATGAAAAGTATTGATACAAGTGAAGTAGGGGAAGATGGGGTACAGTGGATCATTTTTTCCAAGTGTGTTTTAAGTCTAATACTTTCACTTTAATATGGCCACTTTTTAAAAAAATCCTGTAACACTTATCTAATTTTGGAAATAATTTTGGAAAATAATGCTTGGGTCACAGTGAATCAGGGATTTGGGATAGTGAATAGTATGGAGTTCACTGGATCATGATTATTACAGTTTAATAAAACATTTTTACTTCAAATAACTCTTTACTATTTAAATAAAATATTATTTATACTTAAAACAGTCTTTGCAGGAAGTTAGTTTCAAAATCTTTTTATTATCTTATATATAAAAATTCAGCCTATTTATGTTTGTGCTCACAAAACTTAAAAAGTAGCCAGTCGATTGACTTGAAATTGACACAATGTTGCATTGGAATATGCATGTGTTTGTAAATACTTATTATATAGATGTTACACCTGTGACAGGTAAAAACATGCTTTTTGAAAATATATATATATATAAGCGAAATGCCACTCACTGACTGTCTAATCACAAAATATGAGAAACTACAAAACCTACAAACTTGAAATTTGACAGATTACTTTTAGGGTGTAGACATCTGCTAAGAGAGGATTAGTTCGGGGTTTTCGGGTCCGCTGAAATTAGTAGTGAGATTCTCGAAGATGTCAAAGTTCACTATCAGTCCGTATAGACTCCAGCATTCCTAAGGAAGGGGGTGCCATGAAAAAAATATATCAAACATGACATACCAAATACGAGTCCATAATTTTCCGCGTTGCTGAGTTGATAGTGAAATCCCAATATCGTGTAAGTCTACATTCAGCCCTCGTNGGGGGAATAGGTTTAGGGATAAAAATAATTGAAAACTAATTTTGAAATATAAAATATGAAAATTTCATCGGATCCATAGTATTAGGGTTGATGAGATTTTTAAACTACCAATGCCGTTAAGTTTAAGTTGAAATCACATAGTGACACGGTATCCTTAGAACTGGGGTGGGAAGGGTGAGACGTACAAAATAACGTAAAAAAGACCGGTTTTTGTGAATTCTAAGATGAATAATAATGTTTCCAATGAAATTATGTTCCTACATTATGCACAACATCTCGAAAGGTGAGAGTTGGGAAGAGCGTGCCACGAAATAATATCAAAAATGGCAGGTAAGAAAGGATTTTACGAAAATTTGCCCCTAAGGGGGTGAAATGGGAAACTGGTGTTTTCTAAACTTTTTCTCATCAGTGAAAATGAGGGATTGAACCTACAACACTATCAAACCACCATTCATGGATAAATTTTCACTGGATATCAATATGAGAAAGAATAAAGTTACAGGCACATTACAAAATTCACACGAGCAAAGCCACGGGTACTCGGCTAGTTGACTATAAAAGTTTCAAAATCACAAATATTTTAGAATAACAATTAGGGTTTTTTAAGAATATAAACACACCTGCTGCCCTTACGCCACAAAACTTACCAACATCTAATTGCTGTTTTTCCCTATCGAATGTGGTGGAACCGTCACACCTTTGTCGTTATCCAAATTCAGAGCCTGGACGCATATGTGTAACTCATTATCTCAAATCAGGAGGCTAGGATAATCTTTTCTGCTATTTGTGTGGGTTATAAAATGCTGAATAGTCTTCACAAACATCTCCATATTCATCCAATTTGTACCGCTAGGCCCAAAGTCCTACCCAGAGATTCTTAAATCATATGATGTTTGAAATGGTCTCTGGGAAATATAGATTATCTCTGTAACCCCATCCTGGCTCGGATTTTTCTCCGGTTTTCCTTTTGCTAGACGGGGATTTTTCATGGGCAGGAATGTCATTAATACATTTGTTATTATTAATCTCGATTTTTTACTGCACATAATATCTACAATTCATTTTGGAAAAATAAATGGATAACTACGTATTTATTAAATAATTTCTTTTATCAATATTATATCCGCACTGCCCTTGATCGGAATTGATGGGATGGTCCCTTGCTTGCTTCCGGAGAGTAACTTCGTTTATTGTCCCTAATGTGGTCATACGAAGTTTGAACTGCATTTTTGACAATAAAGTTTATTTATTTAAAAAAGTAACGCGTTGATAAGATCATTGATGAAACTAGAGATATAATTAGATGAACCTTCAACATAAATCAAAAACACTGCAGAATCGTGCAAGAAGTGCAACCCCTGAACAAAGGACTAAATTGGGGCTGGAGGAGCACGAAATCTAAATGAACTCATTTTAAAGGAAGTTCTCAGAATAACCGTTGCACGCGACGCTTCTAAATACACTGCACTGCAGACAATACTGCATGGTGAGATCGTGCAAGTACTATAAAATTAATATCACTAGTTTAAAGTTTGCGGAAAGAATAGAGCATAATTTGCAGAATTCACAGAACGGAATAGGGCAAAGTTTGCGGTAAAATATATTTCATAATGTGCAGTAAAAAGTACGATAATAAATCAGGATAAATGCAAGTTTTGGGGAAATCGATGTCTGCTATGGAATAGCGGATAACTGAGGTGTATTATGGGTTCCCTTTGTGTGAAATGTTGGCTTTAGTACAGTACAAGTAATGGTAATTTTAAATTCTGAAGCATTTCCTGCAGTGCTGAGTTGTCCTTATTTGGCTATATATTATTATTTTTTATTTGCTCCGTGTAATAATGATATACAAGTATAATAATGAGCTTAGACTCCCATTGATTCGTAAATTGACATACCGGGTTGAAGGGGATGGAAAAATCACAGAATATTTTAGAACTACCTTTGCGAAATGTAAGGTATAACAATGCAATCACCATTATTGGAAGCAATATCTAGCCCAGGGTTTCCCAACCTTTTTGAGTGACGGAACACCTTAGAAGTTTTAAAAATTTCGCGAAGCACTATATTCATTTTCTAGTTCTAGCACACTGGCACAGAGATAGAGTTTCAAGTTTAGGCAGTAAAAATTATTTACAAAATTAAAATGTCTCAAACTTACTGTATTTGTGGAATATTATATATATACTAACAGTTTTCAAAATATTTAAATTTGAAGCGAAACACAAAGAGCATGGAATCATCATCGACTTCTGAAATTTTCATAAGTTGCACTCTAACAGCGTTCGATGCCGTGCTTCATTAAAGAATATTTGATACATTTTTATTATTGAAGCTTTCTCAGTATGCTAGGAAATAAATTAATATTCTGGGGAAATTCCTGTTTGCGATATCATGAAGTTCTGAGTAATATGATACAATAATGTCAGTCAATGCGTTTTGCGGCCAAGTATTTGTAACCGGACATAACCATAACATATAAAATGCGCGCATGATCGGAATGTGTTATATTTGCGAGAAAATATGAAATTTGCACTGCACTAATTAGGTTTTTCTTCTTTTTTTTTCTTTTACGGAACACCTAACTTCCTACGGAACACAGTTTGGGAAACCTTGATCTAGACTAGCATTACAGTGGAGTCCGTCAGGCAAAACAAAAAGTAATAAATTTGGCCGCATCTATGTACACCGTTTGTCTGTGTACGCCGCATAGCGCTAAAACGGATCGCTTCGAAATTCGGCTTACGTGTTCTACATGTAAGTTCCAAGAACACTATGAAGCGATACTTTCGAGAATCATTTTAGTTTTTTTAATTAAGTTTGAAAAATTTCTCTTAATTTCGAAAAAAACTGTCGTGAACCTCAGAAACTGCCTGTCCGTGTGTCCTAACACTCGAGAACCACTTGTGTACGATTTACGATGTTCTTCTTTAATTCATAGATATATTATACGTTTTGTGTTTCCTATAACGTAACAAAATATGTACTAAAACATTTTTCTATTTTTTTTATGTCTAGGACAATTTCCCTCTCAGAGGGCGGTTTTACACGAATTTGCAGTTCAGTTCAAGTGCAACAGGATTAACAGGTCCATTGTCGGTCTCACATTTGAAATTTTTTATTAAAGCATCAGATTCATCCCTGTCACTAAAAGTATTTATTTTTTACTTAGTTATTTTACGTAATACGTACTAAATTTTAATTTGCTTGGTTTTAATTTCAATTAAATTATAAGTAATAAAAGATTTTGCCATTCTGTCCTTATTTATTAATGCAAAAGACCTTTTCCGCCGCATGGTGCTACAATTTTTTTTTACAAAATGTAAATTACAAAATAAATATAATCATTCTAAAAACAATCTACCCCCTTCTACTTCAAAAAGTTAATAATTTTTTAAAATATAAAATTAAATATAAATGACAAAGTAAAAAATCGAAATATTCTATAATTAATTCTTTTTTGACAAGTTAATAATTTTCAATATAATATGCAATAGTAACAGGAAATGAGAAAACTGGCATACCTGGGACCTTTGGCAAGAGGTGGCTAAAAACACCGTTGTCTCCTGAAGGGTCGGGTTATATAAGGAAGTCTCAGGAATTTCCATTGACGTTTTTCCGTGTAACTGGCTTCAGTTGTTTTATGGCTAATTTTAGCAGGGGGGAGGAAATATCTGAGATTTGATGATTGAGTGTGAAAATGTGGGAATTAAGTGAATTGTGAATGTTTTCTAATTTAAGTCGTGTCCAGTAATTATTTTCTATTTCTAAAATTTGGAGATCATTGACTGTGTGGAACGTGTGATTGTTTTCTATAAGATGTGTGGCGAAATGTAAATGTCCGGTGAGGTATTTGAAAGTGTGAATGTGTTCCTGTAGTCTTTTATCAAAATTGCGTCCAGTTTGTCCCACCTACATCGCGTTGCACTCACGCATGTGAGTGCGTACACTCCATTTAATTGCGAGAGGGGTGTAGTGTTTTGTGTGGGAGAGGATGTTTCTCAGGGACGTAGGTGCATGGAAGGAAGTGTAGAGACCGTGTTGTTTAAATAAATTTGCTAACTTTAGAGAAAGATTGCCTATGTAAGGTATGGTAATGCAAGGGGTCGTGGTATCTTTATGAAAGGGGGAAAGTGTTATGGTTTGTTTTCTGTGTATTATGTGTTTTTTCTTCTTGATGATGGAATCTATCAAACTGGTATCATAACCATTGTTAAATGCAATTTGTTTTATTGTACAAACTTCTTTCTGAATTTTATCTGGAGAAAGTGGAATGCAGAACAGTCGATGTATCATAGCATGGAACGCGGCATGTTTATGTGAGGGTGGATGTAGTAAGGAGTTATGAATGATCGTATCTGTGTGTGTGTGTTTTCTAAAAATGTCAAACTCGTGGTGGTTGTCAACAAGTGTAATAGAGAGGTCTAAAAAGTTGAGTGTCCTGTGTTCGTATTCTGTTTCTGTAGTAAATTTAATGGTTGGATGTATGGAATTGATGTATGATAAAAACTGATTAAGTTGTCCAAGAATACCGGTCCAAAGTGTGATTATGTCATCTACATAATGATACCAGTATACAATGTTCTTTAAGAGTGGGTGTCCAGAATCAAAAATATTGGTTTCAAAATGGTCCATAAATACATCAGCTAATAGTGGAGATAAAGGGGATCGCATAGGTAAGCCGAAGTCTTGAGAGAAGAATGTATTGTCGAATTTAAAATAGTTGCAATCCATGCAAAATGTAACTAATTTAGATAAATCAGTCTGAATAGATTTGGGGCAATTGGATTTTTCTAATATTGAATCTACAAGTGTTTTATAATCTGACGATGGTGAGTTGGGGAAAAGGTTTATCACGTCGAAAGAAATTAATTTCGCATTCTTCGGTACGTTTATGTTTTTAATCTTGTTAACCAACTCTATGCCGTTTTTAATCGTGCGTGTAGCATTGAAATGTGTGTAGAGTTGAAAATCTTGAATAAGTTTCTTAGTCAGTCTGTGAGTGAGAGTGTTCGTGTAAGAAACCACAGGTCTGATGGGAGCGTGTGTTTTATGTAATTTTGGAAGGGCATAAAGCAATGGTGGTCTTAGATTAGATGGGATAAAATTTGTGGATTGAGGATTGAGAGTATTACTTGTGGAGATTACTATCTTCAATGAGGATAAATGTTTGTTTGTGGGATCCTTATCTCATTTAGAGATGCTGTTGTTCTGAATGATATAAGTTTTGTGAGATATGTGTCTCTTTCCATAATTACTGTTGTGTTTTCTTTGTCGACTTTAGTAATTATTAAGTTGTCATTAGTGATTTTGTTTAATATCCACAAGTGTGTTGAATGAATGGTCCGAGGGACTTGTGTTGCGTGTGATTTGTAAATGATTTTGAATTGTCTGAGATGCTTGATATTTGATGTCATTAGATAAGGTATGATTAGGTATTGATATCATGAGAGACAGCAGTATTAGTGTGTACACAAAATGTTTTTATACTATGATGGGTTATGAATGTTAATATTATGGACTGTATGAGGCTTAATTGCCAGGGATTCCTATTTTCTCACCTGTTTCTCTTTCCGGCGACTGCAAATGTTGAACACTCGACTCCTTATGAGATCATGAAATAATTCTCCTTGTAACCAATACAGCTCCGCGGAGAGAAATTTTTTTGTAGCACTGAAAATGGCCGCCATGCGACCGAAAAGGCCTTTTGCATTAATAAATAAGGACAGAATGACAAAACTTATTATTACTTATATTAAACAATCTGTCAACATCAGACAAATACCTCAAATCAAATAAATTAATAAATGTATAAAATGTAACAAGTGTCTTTTTATGTTTTTCACCCTAAGTTAGAAAATTAAATCTTTCAAAGTGAGTAGCACTATACCAGCTGTCAAAAACAAATTTGAAGTTGATGAGTTTGAAACAATTCAATATAGATGAGCAGGGGTTCTACCCAAAACCGAAAAACATAGCAAGTGACCCACGATACCAAAAGCCCTCGAAGTGATCCGTCCACGTCCTGACGGTGGGATGCAGAGGAGGCTCTCGTATTTCTTTACTTTTACTTTTCTCCTAAATATCTACCTTTTCCCTTTTATCGCTTTTATCTTCTTTATTGGCCTTCTCTGTGTGCTGAACGCTCACCCACGTGTTTGCAGTACATGGCGACCCGTGTCGAAGGGAATGGGAATCCTAGTGAGTTGAGGAACTTCTGCGTGCACTCTAGATGCACCCCAATACGCTCGCTTTGGCTTCGGCCTCTTCTAGACGGGCGATCGGGGGCTAGCCCACCCCCGACCAATCAGCTCAGACTAGGTCTTCGACTGAACTCCAAAAAAAACGAAACAAGAAAGTTTGGGGACCTCTGGTTTACAGACTTTTCTTAAAGATTACCCAGACTTTATTGTACATTATGTAAAGTTTATCGTGTATTATTTTGTCATGTTAATTGATACTATAGTTATCTCAAGGCATTGTAATTTTATGACGTAATAATAATAATGATGATGATATAAGTAATGTTATGCCCAATGCTATAGAATAAGTAATATTTTGTGTGGAAAATAAATTACGTTAACATTAAAGTATTTTTCAATTAAAAAATAATATAATTGTAAATAAATAACAAATGAAATACAGGAAATATAGTTCAAATTCAAATATATTTAGAGTTTTTTTAATGTTTATGGGTTTATGGGTATCTTTCGTGTATGCTTGGTAATGATGTGTTGTTGACTAGCCGATGGACGCTAGGGATGATCCACCTTCTGATTATTTGTGAGGTAGTTGAAACGTGCGCTTGTTTTTACATTGGTAACAAGTGAACAACACATTGACTAACGCCCAATACGTGTCAAGCGAGATAGTGATGACACTGAAATGGTTGTTCAATGGCTTAGGATGAACTAACCATTTCTCGAAAGTAATCAGTTAAAGTACATAGGCACTGTAATAGTTGGTAGAGCTGATGCGAACTGTCACCTAGCTCACTATGTTGGTTTGGATGGAATGTCCAAAATTGTTGGCAGTTCATACGGAAACATCACATTCCATCGCAAGGACAAAGTAGTCACCACTTTCACAACATTGGTTGTTTCAGCTATTCCCAAAGTAAGGATTTGTAAATATATTTGAACTGTAATTATATTTCCCGTATTTCATTTGTCATTTATTTACAATTATATTATTTTTTAATTTAAAAATACTTTAATTTAAACGTAATTTATATTACATACACAATATTACTTATTCTATAGCATTGCGCGTAACATTACTTGTATTATTATTATTATTATTATTATTATTATTATTATTGTGTCATAAAATTACAATGAGCATTGAGATAATTATAATATCCATTAACATGACAAAATAATAAACGAGAGATACACATAAATTCTACATAATATACAATAAAGTCTGTGCAAGCCTTAAGAAAAGTCTGTAAACTCATGCGGTTGAATCTCGTTGTCTATTTGTACTATGAACATGAAATAATGCTGCTTTTGTAGGAAATGTAGTATACTTTAAATTTGTTCCTTACAAATTTTGTTGTAGGAGTTGTCATTTAGTAATAATTTAGCAATGTTTGCCGTAAATTGACAAATTTCATTTTTTTTTTGAAAAACTTATCATTTTTAAAAATTGTGTATCTCAATCTCTATTTCATCTATGAAGCTCATTTAGTAACCATGTTTTTAGAAACTTACTGAAGTACAAAAACAATAAGGAGTGCATTTTCTGAGAAAATTTTAGGAGATATTTCAATAAATCAAAGATGGCGTCAAACTTTTTGAAATTTTTACTGCGCCAGGTTGCGCGCGGTGGCGCGCCGAGGTCGAAAACTTGGATTTTAAGTTAGGGATTTAGCATAAATAACATACTAAAAAACACTACCTTTTGCAAGGTAAAATGCATATTTTTACTGGGCTATAAGCTAACTACCTGGCAATTTCAAAAAAAGAGGTATTTGTCTAAGGATAAAAAAAATATTTATGGTGTTTTTCAAATACGAATTTGCCTTCGTGAGTAATATAAAAAATGCACGAAAAACTAAAAAAATACTCTTTAATATTTATAACATATTTACAAGAATCTAACAACTATAGCCTAACAATAAACATTATCACTAATTTATCTGCAGATAACTTAAGAATACGCTTAACATTTATTTGTTAGCGAACAAATCCATAAGAATGGAATTTAGAGTCAATAAAGGCTTAGGGAATCTTTACCTTAAAGTTACTGAATTTGTTTTTACAAGGTAAGTTGTTCGACATAGTATATTCTTTCATTAAAAAACACCAGGATATTCAAAAACAATCACCAGGTTACACCTACTACTGAAGACCTCACGGAATTTGTGGGTATAAATTAGACACCGTGCATTTTACCGGTGAAAATTAATAAATATTTGAATTGTAATTAATGTTTAAAAAAGTACGAAGAGAAATATATATTAAAATGATGTACATTTATTGTGGAGAGGTAAAAATAAGGTGGAGAAACAAAGAGATAACTTGCTTACGTTCATGCGCTATCTCTTACACGAGAGTAGATAATATTTCGATTATTGTATCCAGATAAGGAATATGAGATTATCTGCTTAACTGATCTCGTGTCCTTACTCTATCTTTCTCGTTCATTTTTAATATATTTTAGTTTCGTCAATTTTAACCGTATTGGCACTCAACGTCATTGCAATAAAAAAATGTTGTCTTTCGACTGTTTTTCTGCAAAAAACTGCGGAGAGAAAAACAAAATTCGTTGTGTAAAATCATTGAACATATAATTTTATAAACCTTCTGTGTATCAAGCAAAACTCTCTTTATAAAGAACAATAATATTAATTCAATTTCAAGAATATTTTAATCATATCCGTTTAAAAAATGCTTCCACAAATTTGATTAAAGTTTATTTTGTGAATGAATGATACAACAGCGCAAGTGTTACAGGAAATAGTAGTTTTCAGATCATACTTGATTCAAATTGTGCACGAATTTAAATTTTAAAAATTCTAAAATATCCATAAAACTATACTATCAAAACATACATTTTATTGAAAACACATGTATCTGGTTAATTTTGGAAAACATTTACTCGACATACGTAATGAATACGTCCTTCCCTCATATCTAAAACTAACACTTCTTTTTGTGTTCTGAGCAACCTTAATACTATATTCATAATTTTAATAACTATTTCATGACGCTTTGCGATATATTCGTCTTATAAATAGCGTTATACGTGTTACGTAAAAATTTTATGCACGACCATGCAACTTTGTACATGGAGTGGGTTTTCCTTTCTTCTACAATTTTAATATTATATCTTTCATTTTTATCTTCTAAAGCTCGATTCTCCATCTGTTTGGTTGTATGCGGTTAAATGGTTTTCGTGTCTCTTGATGTAAAGAATAAATGAGGTAATGCGGCTGAGAGATGTAATTTTCTTACGTCTCTATGAAACTTTCAAGCAAAATTACCACTTTTGCAGATATAATATATATTTATTACACTTTCTGTCCAGAGAATAAAAATTAAAGTTTGGAACCGTTTTTTGAGAAATTTTCCGAAATGTGCGTCGATTTTCATTAGAAGTTTATATTAAAATTAATAATCAGAGCACGTGCATCGACAACATGCAGATCCTATGCTAAATACGTTTGGATTTGTAAATGGGAAATGTAGCCTGCTATTGAAGCTTATCTACATGGAGCGATAGGAGGTAGGAGTTGGGTGATAGTGCAATTGTTAATACGTAGGCCGGTTAGCTGGGTTTACCAACAACTTGGCCCACGTAGAGGGGTTAGTAGGAGTGGCAAGTAATAGTTATTTATCCTAGGAGTGGTAGGAGGTGGGTAGAAGGAGAGTTCGCTTTTTAGTAGTCACAGCTATATGAACTGAGACATTAATGTGAAAAGCTACAATTTTTTCTGACTTCACCGGGAATTGAACCCAGCATGACTTGGTGATAGGCAAGTATGCTAGTCCTGAACTAAAAAAATACTTTATGGGAATCAGAGACACCTAAAACATATATTTTTATAGAAATATTTTATAGAAATATAATGAATCTCAGAAAGTTGACAACTTTGAACGGGTTTCTCACAGCAATGAACTTAAAACACTTAACGTACAAAGGACATGTTTAAGAAATGAGGATCATACATAGATTTCCGCCACCCAATCCGAGAACTGAAGTCACTGTAGAGTACCATACTTGGTGTATTTGCGTACCAAGTAATTCCGGAGGCCATGAGAAGGAACATTTCTTGTAACTCACTCCGGTTACAAGGTATATCTTTTACTCATGTAATCAGTTTATCAATTCAAGATAAAATTCTAAAGCTTTATTTCTCATCAAAAAAGTCTCTTGCTATCTGGCATCCTCTTCAAATCCTTACAAAATGACTTATCCAACTTTACGTCATGAGAGTAAGCTGACAACTATATAACAGGATCCATTTTGAATGAACTCATAGGGTAATTAAGTCTTCTAATCCCGGAATCCACAATAATGAAATATATTTACATCATTTTTTGGCTAATGCTCTATTTCTTTTTGATATTCCGTTCATTAAAAAAATTTACCTAGCTTGAAAATTCGGAAATAGCAGAGTTCGAAAAATTCGGAAAGTCGCTTAAGACAATCACCTAAGTATATTTCTGAGAAGATGCAATCTGCAAATTTTATTAAAAAGCAGAATGAAAATGTTATAAAAAACGAATAGGGCATCGAAATTAGAGCTGGGGAAAGAGTTGGGGGAATTGGTAGCTAAATACTGTTCTTTGTTCACTCGTGTACTATAAATTATATTAACGAGAGGTTAAGACATTAAATTCGTGGAGTATCAAGAGTAGCGTACCTATGCGTTCCGAGCCTCAGCTTGAAAGGGGCCTTCAATGGGTCAAGAAAATCAACAATATAAAATATAAACAATATAAAAGCGAAAATTTTCAAAGTCAACAATATAAAAATAAGTAACATGAATATACTAATTTTTTATTACAAAAGTATAATAAATAATAGCTGATCTTCTTATTAAATACAACCTCAAATTCAATTTCAATTTCAATTTTTTAAAGCAATCCTTAACTCCATCTTGAAATCACGTTGGAACAGGAGGGCTCTACAAAAGACGTCCCCCTCGGGTCTCATAAGTTGTAGGAACGCTTCTGAGTATCAAACCAATCCCTAAATTCCAGTAAATTATAGATGTAGTTATTCAATTTAAAATTATTTAAGGTGTCGTTAAGAACATACTCGTAATTTGTTGTAATTATGGTAGGAGCAATGCTCAAGTAATCGAGTATTGTATTTCCTGAAGTGACATTAATTTATTCCGACTATGTGTCACAACTAGTTTAGAATAAATTTTATCGGGTAAGCTAATTATTCAAACGATAGAATATATTTTCTTCAAATGTTTTCTTTGTAAATAAGAAAAGTTCTACGTTTTATAGGTCGATTCAGGGTCATTTTATCTAAGGGGAATTGAATGAAAATAAGTTATCTCTCCGATATCATGTTGCATGGCAATCTAAATGACGAGCAAAATACTTGGAAGTAATATCGTAACAGTTATTCTTGGAAGTATTCTTCATGCTTCATAATATTTTTCCTTATATAGTGCAAATTTATGCTCAAACAAATACTCCTCCTTGAACATCTCGTTTTGGGTACACATTAGTGTCATCTTAATGTACGACTCAAAAGTTGCTTTTCAACACGCGAGATTCGACCATCTTGCTACTGAAGGTTTTTATAAAATCTCAACGTGTTTGATGAATAAGATGTTCGAATTTTATGTATTTATTGCAGATGAACGCTGTAATGATGAAACCTGGTGATGAACCTGATAATGATGAAAGATAATTTAAGTAAACAGAAATACAAATCAAATAATAAATATTAAAAATTGATCCATACAATATAATATCCACAAAATGAACCAACTGAATAAACATTTGAAAACTATAAAATAGCCAAAATTAACAAAACAGACTATTTTAAAACGTACCCAATTCATTGAGTCTTACTCGCTTTTCATCTTTGTGAAAAATTAATGACTTTGACGAGGGAATAATTGGACACCAACTGTAACATAGATTATCGAATGTAACGTAACTACCGTGGACAATCATAAGGAAGGATTGAAATGTAAAATCCATTCTTTCACGAACTAAAAACGATTACTCATCTCAGTAGTTCTTGTGATAGTTGTAAATACTACACACACTTTTGACATTTCAATAAGCTGACTACCCAATTATAATTCTTCAATACATGAATTTTCTTCTTTCTGTGACATGAACAACTACCGTTATTTTCACAGAAACAATTATCAAGCATTTAAAGCTGGTTAAAAAAACTATATTACAAACCCAAGATGTTTAAAAAACACCACATTGTTTTAAAGAAAACTATATTTTTCCTGTTTGTTATCATTGTTTACAGAGTTCGGCTCAACTCAGTTAATTAAAATATCCATGATCGTTTTCGGAATGTGTATTGCTCTGCTCTGATTTTGGATTTTTTTAAGAAATGGAAGAGAAAAAGAGACAGCTTGTCTAATAAATTTTGTGAGTATGCCATACCAACCTCTCGTGTCAAGCTAGCGGAATCCTATTGATTCCACACCGATATTCGCGATTGTTGGTCCAGGAAAGTGGGTTTCCAACAATAGACTCAGAGTTTCCCCCTTCTGTCGATTACATTCGCCAGAGGGAGCCACCAAAGTGACTAGCCTGGCCCTACTGTACTTAGTAAGTATTCTATGAAGTCTAGCAGTTTCATGCTGGTTTTGAATGTCGTCACAAAACTTCCTCCAGGATTTCCTGGAAACCTTTCTGACTTCTGCTTTATATTCCCTCTGGGACTCCTGAAAGGCTTCCCTATTTACCTAATCCCTTAGAGCCCTGTTTGTATTCCATAACCTGCGGGTCTTCCTTCTAAAGCATTCCAGGTAGCTATCCCACCTAAAGCTACCTATTGACTTTTTTCCTCTCCAAGAGTGGACAGTTCATCTTATAAGAAGTAACCTGAGTGAGTCACATAAGCCACCCCCAGCTCCAACTCTCCTTTGGTGCTGTACCTATACAATGACCCATTTTTAGTCCACTCTTCAAATCCTCCTTATAGGAGACCTAGTGCGTTCACCAGGGATTTCTATAGGATATTTCTTGAAAGAATCCTTTATGTTAAACACTACGTGTCTGTGGTCTGTCAGGCAGGGTTCCATAGAAACTGTCGTATCCTGTGATCCATGTACCTCGTACCTATCATCCATGATATCCGTGGAACCCAGATTAATGTCTATAGCTGTCACTCCTGTGATTGTCGGGTTGTCCCCAATATTAATGATCTCTAAATCAGTTGTACACAAGAAGCGATTAAATTTTCGCTCCGTCGATTGGTGTCTGCACAACCCCAAATGCAGTGGTGGACATTGGCGTCGCAGTCCTCCCCCAGTTTGAATCC
Source organism: Laupala kohalensis (assembly GCA_002313205.1). Taxonomy (NCBI): domain Eukaryota; kingdom Metazoa; phylum Arthropoda; class Insecta; order Orthoptera; family Trigonidiidae; genus Laupala; species Laupala kohalensis. The sequence continues at coordinate 810,257 of NNCF01127619.1, read as the reverse complement.
CTGTTTCTTACGATATACCACCAATTTCCCAAACTCCTCCGGAGGTGGGGAGTCAGAGTCACCGGGAAAGTACACTGAACAAACAAGATCTTTGTTCCTCTTCATACCTCACCCGCACAGTTACCAGGTACCTAGTAACATATCCTGGTATTGCCCAAGTGTTCGTACCTTTGATTAATACATATGTCAAAGTTTTACACTTCTTCCAACACAGAACTGTGTAATCGTACATCTCAGTCTCGTGATATGTCCCTGTCTGAGCCATTGTTTTAATATCAAGGCGAGTGAAAACCGTCCCCTATCTATACCTTTTACCATTATTCTAGAGACCGCAATAGAATGCTGTATATTTATTTTAATAAAAGAGAGCATCGTTTACCTTGTTTTGACACTGCATGGTTACGCCTGCGGTTGCGGTCCTTCTTCTGCACCGGGAACCTCTTTCCCAGAATGAATCCCTGGATCCTGTCCCGCATTCTTCGTAGATTCACCTGGGTCCGCGTGGGGACAGGACGGTTCCGTTGCCGTTCCCCTTTTCCAGCCTAGGATCTGGCACTGACTTCGGCGCTGATCTCCGGCTGGGTGTAAAAGCTCCTTTTCGGGCTTGGGCTTCAGCTCAATACAGGGTACATCCAGAGCCTTTGTTCCAATCTTTGGTCCAGCCTTCTTTGCGGGGTTTCTGTTCTGCAGGGATGGTGAGTTTTGGATCCTGCTTGCTTTCCAGCAAGGTGAAGGAGACAGTGTCACAATACATTTTTCCCGATCCGCTGCTGCCTTCCTCCGCTTTCTACGCCGAATGGTTCTTCTTCAAGTTAAGGTTGAGCACATCCACCAAGAGCTCCTTACCGTTTGAAGAAGTTGAATCTGAGTGAGCTTCAGAGGAGGCCCTCTCGATTGTATCATCATCGTTGCTCTCAGAGGTCCCTGGGATAACCGGTTTCTTAAAAATTTGCGTTAGGATCCACGTGATGCCCTCGAGCAACTAGGGAAATATTATGTCCGCGTAGGCAGATCCCCGCACGTCTAGATAAGGCTATTATACAAAGGAGGTCGTCAAGTATACCAGGGCACCATTTGCGACACATCTTCCATGTGCCCTGCACCTTATCAGCTCGGATCGTCGTATATCTTGGGATTGGTTTAGGATATGTAAAGGATCAAAGGAAAGGTCAAGAATGAAAGGCTACTGTGCAATCCACTTCGTCTGGATCCTCTGTTGAGACCTGTCCGGGTTAAATGTCCATATCAGTAGTTGTGCTACCGCCGGTATAGCCCTCAACTTCATTGACCCACGCAAATCCTCTCCACCCGCACTGACAGTGCTACGTTAAGGTGGTATTCCCTGAAAGGGTAAGCTCCCCTATCAAAGGGTGATTTAAAAAATTACAATTTATTCATCATTTTCCGATAAAGAAATGATGCCCTTTGCATATTAAGACATTGAAGGACCAATGCATCAGGATGGAATGATATACACAATGAAACAGCTTTCTCAATATAGGACTCAAAATTGGAAACAGCTGAGGAAATACTAAGTCTTCATCGACACATCCGATGATATTCGTTTCACCTTATTTTTCATTGCTATTCTATATTTATTCGATTTTTCTTTCCCTGAATCGCGATAACTTTTCTTTAATTATGTTCAAGATTTTAAAACTTGGGATTCCGTTTTCTCTCACAAGGTAGCATGTTTATAATAAAAATGTATTTGTTCATAGCGGTACTTAAGTATAAGTATTAGTGATATCCATCAACTCACTATTCAACACCTTTAATAAATATACGCGCATGTTCACAAAATAAAAACATATGATCAACCCACATCTCTGCTCGCGTGAATTCTGTAATGTATCCAATTTTATTTTTGTTATATCCCTATTGGTACACACTGAGAATGTTATCCATTAATGTTGGAAGTTTAGAAGTATTGGTGTGTACCCTCAATCCCTAATTTTCACTGATGTAATGAAAAAAAGACTTTAGAAAATAATAAAAAAGACTTAAGAAGACTTTTCAAAGACTAAAAAAGACTTTAGGATGAATTTTTGTAAAATTCTTTCTTAGCGAACATTTGGGATTTTTTTGATTCACGCTCTTTCCGACCCCCATCTCTTTATTCGACCGGAAGAATCTCCTCTAAATACTTCTAATAATTTCTCAACCTGCTTCCGCATTCTATTCATACTCACTCCACTTCTTTCCATACCTTCTATTCTGGCCGCCTTCTTTTCTTTCTTCATCCGTACAACATCCTCATATCCGTTGTTCTTCATGTCTCTCCCCTCAGATGAATCCTGTTCACCCTCTCCACTCTTGATCTCCTGTGTTACCTCACTCATATTCAAGTTTACTATATTCACTATGGGTCTTGCTTTAATTAGTGTGTTGTGTGTCCTTTTCATGTTTACCACTTTATATGCTTTTCAAGTAGTCCTATTCATTTTTCTCGTCCAAGGTGTTTTAACCAGTATTTTATTTCAAATTAATGTTATTTTATTGCAATTAAACAGTGCATCCAAACCTATTTTCTGCTTTTAGATTAGGTGTGACCGGATTAACTCCGCGTACGATGATCTACGAGGATAATAATTTTAGTCTAGCAATAAGGATTTTTGTTGTAGATGG
>NNCF01127619.1:743231-807520 GCA_002313205.1 Laupala kohalensis | reverse complement strand
ACTAACTGATTAATCACGAAATCTCCGTAATCACGAAACCTACATAACTGATCCCGAAGGTTAAACGAATCCTTTCTAGGGTGTAGACGTCTGCTAAAGGATATTACGAAAATACATAATTATGGGGCGAAATAGGCGTTGAATTGTATTTTGTATGTATCCCACCATAACTCTGAATGTCTGGAGCAATTTCAACCAAACGTGATACACAGATTGCTGGCTAACGAACAACAAGCACTTGGGGATGAGACATCTCTGGCTTACAGAGGGGGTGGGAAGAGGATGGAACGTAAAAATAATGGAAAATACGATATTATATTTGAAACCATGCTTTTCTGACTTGTTGAGATGGATAAGAGTGTCCCGGGTGCTATGTAAGTTCACAATCAGTCCACATTGCAGATAATATACCCCTAGCATCCTTGGGGTAGAAGTGGGAACGGGGGACAGGAAAAATAAATAAAAAGACGACCGATATTGTTGCTGAATATATCATTTTTTAAGACGCAAACTTACTCTCTCAATTCCGCTTAAGTCCACGGTCATTCCCTATGAGGGAATATACTCGTTTTGGGAAGGGGATGAAAAGCGGAAGAAATGTACAACTAAACTAAAATGACAGAAATGAGTCCATAATTTTTGGCGTCGCTGAGTTGACAATGAAATCCGATAACGTTTTAGTCTGAATTCACCCGTCATGAGACAAAACAACACCACTAGCACCTCTGGGGTAGGGGGGGGTAGAAATGATTTTATGGATAAAAATAGTTGACAAGTAATTTCCTAATATAAAAAAATATAAATTATTGCACGCATTCTTTTTTGGGTTCATGAAATGTTTAAACAACCAATGCCGTTAACTTCAAGTTGAGATCGTATAGTATAGGGACACTGTATCCTTAGAGCTGGGGTGCAAAGGGCGAGTCGTGAAAACAATGTGAAAAGGAAGGGGCCAATACCATTGTTTTTGTGTCTTCTGAGATGAATAATCGTATTTCCAATGACATTATTACTTCAGACCACTTGAGCACGATACCTTTAGAGGTACAATGAAAAAATACCTGAGCTGGGGTAGCTGGGAGCTAAGGTACATTAGTATCGGCTGCCAGCCGGACAGACAACCCATGAGCTCGCAGATCTAACATCCATCTGCTATGACGTGAATTTTCGTCCTTCTCTACCACAGCGTATAAAATTAGCTCTCACAGCTTAAGTAGCTAATCTACAAGATAAGAACAGGGAACCTATAGTAGAGGACGTTGCCAACCAGTAAGCATTTAATATTGGTTCGACGTGAGTCGTTGTTGACTCATCTGAATGCTTTCTTTTCTGTACAATTTTCTTGACGATATTCATTTTTATCAGAACTTCATGGTCTTACCTTGTTTAATCACAGTACAGTAAACATTCTTTTCTTCCCACGTCCGTCTTCAGGTATCCGACTCCAGTATTCTATTCAGGGTTCTTTCCCACTGAAGGCGCGAACGCTACCACTGAGCTACTGCCATATAATTTATTATTCTCTTGCGTTACGCTAAGAGATGGCTGCATAGTAGTGGTACCATGAATAATAAATACATAATATAGTAATCATACCTAAAATCTTGAAAAATATATTTTTAACTACCAAGAAAATAGTTTTTGTGTATCCAAACGTTTCTTTATTTTGAATATACTTGAAATTTATTCTTATTATATTAATACAGATGAAAATAACATTGTTTAAAATAATAATGAGGTATTTGGCAACACTAATCTACAAAAATACATAATATCATCAGGGTACAGATACTCGATGCTGAGACAACATTCGTCGTCTCGGCTTCAAGTTTCGGGCGATGCGACATCGGGATGGTGTCGTTTAGTCGTACTAATGAATCATTTGGTTTAATTAAACAACTATTCATAAATGTGAAAGCCTTGGTCGCTTTGACTACGTAAACAAGTGCGTAGGCTCTGCCACCTCAGTCATGAGACAACGAACCGAATGCATAGAAGACAGCGCAGCCAAGTGTCATTTAGCGGCAACTACGAACGAGATCGGCGGGGAGGAACAAACAGTTTTTGTGGCTGTCAGATTTTTTTAACAGGGTTGAGCTGTTGCGCGCAAAACCCATAAGCTTTATCTGTTGATGTAAATTTCTTCCTCCCAGACAAAACAAGGTTAGCTTCCGCAGTGATACAAATATTGGTCTCGTGCAGACGAAAACACTTTTAAGGTAGTTACAGCGTAAGCAGTGACAGCTAATGATGTTGTCTGTCCGCTAGGCAGCCAACGCTTGAGCTATCACATGTAACTTTTGGCTGAGCTATCCAACTATTTTTTTTTCGTGTGGGGGTTCGGAAGAGGGTGAAACTAAATATTAGAAAACATCAGCTTAGAAATGATTTTACGAAAATTCACCCCTAAGAGGGAAATTGATGTTTTCTAAAAACATTTTCTGAAAACAGGGATACACGCCAATACTATCAAACCTACAACATTAATGGATAACTTTTCCACTAGATATCAATGGGAATGTCAGAAAGAATAAAGTTGCAGACATATTACAAAATTCACGTGAGCAAATCTGCGGGGACTCAGCTAGTAAATTTATAAACACTTGTTTCAAGTATTATTTCCATAAGTTATTTTCATAATTTGTTTAAAAGTTATTTTCATGCATCAAATGATGTCATTTAATTAGTTTAGAATTGCTTTATACTGGCTTTTATTTAACTTGCTTCGTTCGTATGCAAGTATGTTTCAAAATAGGTAACTGAATTTTCGGCCACTTCCAAGTTTACGATCGATCTGAAATTTTACAGATACGTATAATTTGTATGCCAATAGATTATTATTGTACAAGCTTACGAAAATTTACTCCCGAGGGGGTGAAAAATATTATCCCACCATAACTGTAGAATACCTGGAGTAATTCCAACCGAACTTGTATACACGAATGACTGACTGTCTGACAACAAGCTCTGTCGGGATAATACATTGACCCCTTTGGGATGAGACGAGAAGGAGGTGAAATGTGAAAATAAATGAAGGAAAGCTATATAAGATTGGAAACCCTAGTTTTTGGTGGCGTTGAAATGGTTAAGGATGACCCCAAGGCTGCGTAAGTTCACATTCAGTCCACATGGACGATAATATGCCCTTAACAACCAATTGGCTAAGGGTGGGAATGCGATGGCCAGTACAAATAATAAAGGAGGACCGATTTCGTATTAAATTCATCAGTTTTGGAACCGCAGAAGAGAAGAGTGACACTCCCAAGGCATCTTAAGTCTTCAATCATCCCATGTGGAATAAAAACCCTTTGTGTCAAGGGTGAGAAGGGCATCCCGATGACGCGTAAGTTCATGATCAGCCCCTATACACACTAGCATCGCTTGAGAAGGGAATGCAATGTAAAAATGGTCAAAATGACATCTGTGATACGTTTTTTGCATCGTTGTGCTGATGTAGTGATATCCAGATAACGCATGAATCGAAATACATCCGCCATCCGAAATAAGACACCCTTAACCCCTCTTGGGTAGGGGGTGGGAATGGTGCGACAAGTAGAAATGATCAAAAACGACCAAAATTGGAGATGGATATTCCATTTTTGGGGTCGCTGAATAATTAGTGTCAACCTCAACGCCGCTGAAGTCCACGATTAACCTCTATGTACTACTAGCACCCCTAGGAAAGGGGATGGCACGTAAAGATCGTTGAAAATGAAATATATTTTTTGATATTTAACTTTTCTGGGTCGCTAAAACAAAAAGCGACACTTCCAATGCTGCTTAAATTCACGATTAGCTCCATGCACCCCAACACCCCTAGGGAAGGGGATAACATGTAAGAATGATCAAAAATGACATACTTGAGACAAATTAACTCTATTCAGTGCCTTTGAGATGTTGTTACCTCTGATATTGTTCTAGTCGAAATTCAGTCACCATGGAAGAAAAGGGTGGGAGGGTGGGAAAAGGGTTGAAAAAGATGAACAAAAAATCATCGAAAAGGAAAGATTTGCATGGGATCCATAGTTGTCAAGGTGTCTGAGAAATATAATTATTCTTCTTGTCGTTAAGCTCATGTTCAGATTACATCGGTACACGGTACTCCTACTGCTAGCGATGGAAAGGGCGAGACAGAAAAAGAATACGACCGACATTAGGATTGAAACCAATTAGTAAGTAGTTCCGTATCATTTCAGGCAATATTATCAGTTACAATTGCGTTTCTTATCAATTATCTCCGTGGCACACACGGCGGCAGCGGCGACTGAGGCATGTTAATTACCACGCTTGTAAAATCTAAACTATTCATCCAAATTTAAAACACATTTTAAAAATACACCTTTCTTAAATGCACAAAACAAAGAAACCATAACTGAAAAATTTCACCTCTATAGAAAACGAAAGTCTGATGATATATGTGGGAGATGACTACTGGAAATTACTTATAGCAAATTGTAGTATAGTCAAGTTTGTTTTCATCTGTAAAGTGAATAAACAAATACTAATTCTTAAAAATTATAAAATAAAATGAAACTTAAGAAACTTTTTTTAAATTAGAAAGTAATGTACAAAAAAGTGAAAAATAAGTTCAGTAAAACTGAAAAAAGAATTACAAAACGTCCTTTCCTAGGTAACTCTTCATACTAACTGCAAGTAAGTAGAATGTACATTAACGTAGATATTTTTAAAACATGAAATATAAATTTAAAATATTTGAGGCGTCAAGCATTATAAGTACTAACACTACTTTAAAATTTCTGGAAAAAAATCTTAAGCTTTTAAAATTTATATTTCATATTTTAAAAATATCTACGTTTATGTACGAGTATCTCCTAAGTACTTGCACCTGTGATGAGTGACCAAGATAGGAACATTTTTGTTACTGTTTTTAATTTCGGTTTTATTTGAATTATTTTTTAATTAATGTACAGTACTTTTTATGTAAATGCTTGTTTTAAAAAATTGTTTTATGTTTATTTTATTAATTTGGAAGACACAAATACTTATTCTATGGTTGGAAAGACACTTCCTCCTAATAACTTGAATGTTTATTATTGCAAGCTTTTATTTAACTTCACCTGTTAGTTAGTATGTTTGGGCCAAATTTTTCAACTGAGTTTTAACCCAGTTCCCCCCAAAGGATTGAGCTGAAATTTGGCACACACATAAAAACCAGATGACAATCGCGCGAATTGTAAAAAAAATCCATACTTCGGAAAGTACTCCACAGACTTATGTCTTATGAAATTAATTGGTATCTTCTTAATAGAAATGACATTAGAAGACACAGCAAGTAACGAAACTAGCGGAGACGATGAAATCCCCATTGAACTCATGAAGAAGGTAAAAGGTAAAGCAGTGAAAATGTTGCACGCGTTATGTCAACAAATATGGAGAGGCCAAAGCTGACAGAAAGGGAGGAAGAAGTCAGTTTACATCCCAATACCAGAACATTGTAATGCTAAAGACAGCTCTAATAACCGAACAATAGCGCATTAGATTATGTTAAAAATAGTGCAAAATAAACCTCAGCAATATATGGAACTGCCTGAGGAACAAGCTGGTTTCCGCAAGGGTAGAGGAATACGAGAGCAAATAGCGAATATTCGTTGGATAATGGAGAAAAGTAAGGAATACTAGGAAGAAATCTAATAATAATAATCAATTTATTGTCAAAAAAGCAGTACAACACTGCGTATAACCACGTGAAGGACAATAAACTAATTTACTCTCCGGAAGCAAGCAAGAGACCATCCCATCAATTCCGATCAAGGGCACTAAGGCAGAGGAGGATTCAAAAAACTTTAAGCAAAAAGTCCTAGACAAGATAAAAAGTTAGCTGCGAGTTATAATACTAATATGTTTGTAATTTAACACAAAAAATTTACATGTACAAATTGTTATCGAACTATAGATTATTCTGAGTATAGTGTTTACAAAGCATAAGAATTGAAATAACACTAAATTCACGATTTATTGTTACAATAAACACGCTCCTAGAAAAAAGCCTAGAGAACCTGTATAAGAAATCTGCCTCTACCCGAAGGAAAAACGGAGAAAAACCCGGGCCAGGATGAGGTTACAGAATTAATGTACACAACCGTGTCAAAGATGAGTACACATAAAACTAAATTAAGATGAGCCATAAGACAACACAATCATACAAGAAAATAGTTTTTAAAATTGTTATAAGTTATTTAAAAAGTACTACAGCAATGGCATGATAAAGTACAAGACGGATTTAACTTTTATTAAAATCAATAAATTCTTTTACATTGTAGAAGCACTGGTGCAGGAGGTAGTTCTTAACCGCGGATTTGAAGAGATTCAATTTCATAATATCTTTCATATTCTTGGGCAGGGAATTATATAGAACGATTCCCGAATGATATGGTCCTTTTTGGCAAAGAGTGGTTGACAATCTAGGGCGATGAATATTATTACTATTGCGAGTATTGTGTTCGAGAACGATCTATCTAATCTATCTGTGATTTTTAGACTATGCCAAGGCATTTTGTTGAGTCGACCACGACACATAGTGGATCACTTTTCAAGAATTGGAAATACCAAATCACTTAATTTTCCGTATAAGGAACCTATATTTAGACCCAGAAGCTGTTGAAAGAACGGAGTTCTGGACAACTACAAGTATCAGAATTGAAAAAAGAGTGAGACAGGGCTGTATACTGTCGCCTTATTTGTTTGATTTGTATGCTGGAGTCATTAAACCAACTTGGAGAAGGTATTAAAATTGCTGGAATAATAATTAACAATTATGCGTATGTCACCATATTAATGGCGGAAACAGAGAAGAAACTTATAGAACTCCTCATTAGGGTGAAAGAAGTTACTTAAAGAGGTCTGAGGCTAAATATAAAGAAAACAAAATTCATGTCTACCGGACCAATCACGACACGGAGGGTAGATAGTAATAAAATAGAAGAGGTGGAAGAATTGATTTATTTGGGGGGTCAAACGTATCACCCAACGGCGACTGCTGGTCGGAAATAAAAAGACGGTTGCTTCGAGGGAGGAAAGCTATGACCAACTTGAACGGCGTTTCTAAGAGTAGAGATGTAACTATGGAAACGAAGATCCGTATTGCCAAAGCAATGATTTTTCCGGTAGTCATGTACGGATGTGAGAGTTGGACTCTCAGAAAATCAGAACGTCGTAAGATTGACGCGTACGAGCTTTGTTGTTGGAGGAAACTTTTAAGAGTATTTTGGACTGAGAGAAGGACAAATGAGTCATTGTTAAGAGAAATCAATCCTACATACTCCTTAGAGGGGACGATGCCACTTATCAAATTAAAATACTTTGAACACATCTTGAGAAGCATGATAATATAGAGAAGAGACTAATGCTTGCATAGATTGAAGAAAACGGAGGAGAGGACGACAGGGAACTAAACGGATGGAAGGAATCACTCAAGCTAAAATTATGAGTTTGGAGAGATTGCGGGAGATAGCGTTGGGCAGAGGAAGATGGAGAGCAGCAATACGTGGGGTCACGAAGGGTCGGAAACGACTGAACAACTGCTTTGTGATAATATATTGTAATTTATTTATATACCTATCCATTTTTTGTTAACGACATTTCTTGGTATTATTCTGTTGGGAGACTGAATTTCAAACTTTGTATTGAAAAATAATAAGATAGAATGCGATCTTGATCTTCTTATTATGCATGTATTAGCTTCCTCTGTCCGCGAGAAATCTTAGGTGAAAAAATTCGACAAGTTCAATTAGGCTATTGCTTTGAATTTTTGATCACGTGACGGTGCAATGTAGCCTTACTCATATATTTCTAAAACGAAAATTACGAACGGTCTTATACATCGATTTTGAACTAGTTTCTCTGACCGCGGGAAATCTTGCAATCAACATTTTGACTAGTTCTACTCCCTAGAGTTTTGAAGTTTGTACAATTATAGACCCGTGCGTAATCACAAAAACTAGAAAGGGTATGATAAAATATATGAAGAAGACTTAAATTCAACGCTTTTATGAACAGTTGAATTGAAATGAGAAAGAGAGTTTTTCAGACAAATTTATACGTCAGAAGCAACGGAATTGGAAAAATAAGACCTCGGAGACACCTATTTGGTGATAGTGAAATATTATGTTACTCATCACGATTATACTTATATTAAATTTCTGGGATTTTTGGAGTTAAATTAATTGATTGAAAATTGCTTTTCTTCTTTTCAACATTGGTTACATAAGTTTGTTAGCCATTGTTGGAATAATTGCCAATTAAAGTGCTCTTCGGTTGGTTTGTATGATTTATAATTTTTAAAGAAAATCCAAAGGGAATGAACATGGTTCATTTTCTGCAGACTGTAAATTTTGATGGAAACTGTAAACCGTGTATATATTCTGTGAGTCAAATATTGCATTATTACGCAGTTTTGAGGTGTAGACTTTTAATCTTTGTAATGGTGCGCAGAGCTCCGGTGATGAAGGAACTGCAATATTCATTCTTCGACAAAAAATTCAGAACGAAGTGCATAGAAATTGTAAACACTTTTCCCTCGACTTTTGTTTTAATCAGAAACTAACTCGTTTTATACAAACATCTTCTTAAAAATAATACCTTAATTATTTATTTGGATTATAAATTTATGAGAAACAGGGTTTATAAAACTTAAATCTAGAAATTGGGTTTTAGTTTTAGAATTCGGAGTCTTAGTCCACGTTATTAAATATTAAAAGTAAGTTGTTTAAATGTACCTCAATACTTATAAATTAAGAATGATAAAAATGGCAATTGAATAAAGTGAATTTCTGCACTGAAGCATGTAGACAATTAAAACTATAGACACACTTACAGGACATATAAATTTTGAGATTTCAATTTTATAATTAATGTATAGCTGAAGACGAGTTAATTTTTCTTCTCTTTCATCTTATGTTTTTAAATGAATGTTTGTTATATTCATAAATATTTTTTTAAATTTATTAGTTGAATAGTTGTATTCCAAGCTTCTCTTTCATCTTATGTTTTTAAATGAATGTTTGTTATATGCATAAATATTTTTTTTAATTTATTAGTTGAATAGTTGTATTCCAAGCTCAATCAATCTCGGATATTGCTTCGTATCGCTGATAACGAAAAAAGATACGCACAATTACTCCCCGCGATAGTCTGCAGCAGAGTGGTCGACTACTCAATAGCACGGCCCGGCTCGCCGCAACGTCGGCTCGGTACGGTCCAGTCTGTCCGCACCCCGCGCCGCAGAGGCAGCGCATAGCATCGATCCCGGCAAGCTTGGAATACGAATGCCGCGTTAAAGCTCATTTAGTATCTGCAGCAATGAAATTATATCATTTTTCTCTGTACGAGAATCTTAATTTCCTTTCACTATTTGTGGAATTAAATTATCAATAATAATAATAATTATTATTATTATAACAATTAGTAATAATAAAAGGGGATTAATTTAATAAAAATATAATTAAATATAATAAAGTTAATTTAAGAATCCACGCAGGATAATATCATATTGACTTCTTTTTTAATTGGACTAGATTTGTCACTTTGTATATATCCTCTTTTGTTGAAAATAATTGGAATAGATAAATATTAATTTTTTAACAATCACATTTTACTTTTTATTTAGTAATAAAAATTATTTTTTTAAAGACGTAAGATGGCAAACTAAAAAGTACCCCTGATACAAACATTCCCTTGTTTAACGGGAAATCAGGAAATTGGACTACGCATTTTCATTTCTATTATTTTAGTGAGTCAGTAAGAAGGCTTCATACAAATAAAAAGTTTTTTTCAATATTTATTTCACTGTATTGTAGTCAATTGTCCCTAAATAGACATGGTTGATATTTTTAATACGTTTTACTAAACGATTCGATTATATTTTTGAAAATCGATGTATATTTCTCGAAAATTTACAGAATGGGATAGTTACAAAAGATTTCAGAAATGAACAAATATTTTATACCGTATAATATTTCAGAAAATGTTCTCTTTTTGATTTCCCGCTGCCATAATTTACGGATACGGCATGTTTCTCCTCCAACCACCCTCCATATCTTAACAGGCGGACGTAGCGCGCCGGTCTGACTGTATCACACCAACTGTACACACCATAGCTTGACGCATTGCAGGTGCGTACCAGCCAATCAGAATGCAGCTTAGTTTGGACGTTAGACCGACCGACAAGGAAGTCCTGTAAACAAGACCGCACCCTGCACCTATAAAGCTCATAGCCTTGCGCTCGTGAACTTAATCCTCAATCTGAACTCGATTTAGAAGCTCTGTACTTGAAAACTGTGCAATATATGTGTGAAATACAAATGTGCAATTGTGTATCTTCGTTTGTGAAGCTTTAAATTGTGTGTTAGCTGAATTTTGAAGTGTACGTAATTATTGACGCGGAGGTATACTTTTCAACGAAGCATTGGAGCCTTCATTATTCGGGTATTTCGTGTCAGCATTCGGTGAGTTCGTTGTGGCGGTGGTAGTGCTGCTGGTTGGTGTAACGAAGTAGTGTGATTTCTGGTCTCAGCGATGGTAAGTTTGAGTTCATGGAATGTCAAATTAAACTGATTGATTATATTTTGAGTGATAGTTGTACAAATAAGTCTCATTACTTAATCACATTTGAGAAATCGTGTGTTGTGATAGCAGTTTCGCTATTGCCTTATCTCTTGATTTGATTTGCCTCTTGTGTTACCTCGTGGGTTTTACAATGATATGCCTATTTCATATTATTAAGTCCAATTTGGATGTTACATCTGTAATTGTAATAAGACTTCTCTTCTACCGGGTGCGGCGTGGAATGAAAACGTTAAGTTTTTGCGTGTGATAATTATTTTGCGTATTGAGACCTTTCGTCGAGTTTTTGCAGTTTTGTTGTTATATTGCTTCCTTAAATTGAATATCAATATGTTTTGAAATCTCCTGGAATCTTGATTTTAGGCGGATCAACTCACCGAGGAACAGATTGCCGAATTTAAGGAGGCGTTCTCCCTCTTTGACAAAGATGGTGACGGTACGATTACCACCAAGGAATTAGGAACTGTCATGCGGTCACTAGGCCAGAATCCTACTGAGGCGGAATTACAAGATATGATTAATGAAGTTGATGCTGATGGTGAGCCACACATTCTCTTTGCAGTGTTCCTTGTAGTTTGAAGCAGGAAACTGAAATACTTTTACCTCCTTGAAATGCTTGTGGACTTGAAGACCCAGTTTTAAGAGCTGATAGGATTAAACAATTCATTTACATTTTATCTAAATTTTAGGTAATGGAACCATCGACTTTCCTGAATTCCTTACCATGATGGCGAGAAAAATGAAGGATACTGATAGTGAGGAAGAAATCCGTGAGGCTTTCAGAGTGTTTGACAAGGATGGCAATGGTTTTATTAGTGCAGCTGAGCTTAGGCATGTGATGACTAACCTTGGTGAGAAACTTACTGATGAGGAAGTTGATGAAATGATCAGAGAAGCTGATATCGATGGAGATGGCCAAGTGAATTATGAAGGTAGGGCATATGTGTGTAATTTTAGCATGTTATATTATGATTTTAGAAATGTCTCTTTTATTACTTGTTCTTCAGAGAATTCACAACTTTCTTAGCATGTAATCTGATTTTCTTAAGTTTACCTGTTGGTTAATCTATTTTTGTTAACTTTGTTTTTCGAATGTTGGTATTAGCTTTCTCTGAATCACTGCAGTACTCTTATTGATTTGTGTATGAGGAGTGGTGGGGAGCACTGCAGGTGTTAGCACTTGTTGGGAGATATTGGTGGGCTTGATAGTAAACTTCTTTAAATGTATTGTTTCATCCAGGTTTTAAAAATGTTTGAATTTTTTTTGAGTCTGTATAGTTTGTAACACTAGATGATTCCTTGTAATTTATTTATTCCTTAGTTTTAATACTGCAATGTATTTTTTAATATAATTCATTCATAAATGAAAATCCCAAGTTTATGACCTATTGCTAATTCATTCTTAAAAACTTCAATACTTTATATTTAGTCCATGACATGATTTAGGTGTAAAGCATCATGATATAGGTGTTTATGCATTGCTGTTTTTTACTTGTATGCAAGATCTCTTCAGACTTAATGCAGCTGATAATTCTGTAGTATTGATGTTATTAAGATATTATAATGGCTGACGTCCAAGGATATGTAGGAATTTTTAAGATTTTATGCAGGAAAAAATATATATATATAATTTGGTACTGATTTAATTACTAAAAAGGCTTGTTCTTTGGGATGGTGGTGTGACAAACAATTTGACCTTAGGCCTTTAATAAAAGTGATTTTATTCCTAAGTTGTTCATGATTTTACAAGTCTTTTCCTTACAATCATTTTTAATTCTTGTTTCAAGAGACACATTTGTAACTCATTTTTCTTGAAGTGGTTAGTAATTCATTTCTTTGCAAACCCTTTGACACAAGAAGTTACCTCTGTAACCTGAATTGACTTTCATGTCATTAGATGAGATTAACTAGACATTTTCCCTACTTAGAATTTACCTTGTTAACAAACTTCAAAATGCGTGAAATTTTTCTGTTGGCTAGGTTCCATTGAAAGTACCATTCAAAATATTTTCAGAAAATATTGAGTGGTTTAGGAAGTTAATATGTGAATTGTGGCTAATAATACTAAACTAGTGAGACCTACAATATTGAATGTCTTTATCATTACAGGATAAGATTTTTTTCTTTTATTGACCTCATAAATTTCTTCCATGTAAATGAACTAGATTTAATGTTCATTAATTAGGTACTGAAACTAGCAGTATTAATTACCTTATCTACTAACTTGAAAATTAAAATATCTGGTTATGTAGACATATCAATTGTTATGAACTAGTGTCGAACTGAATCTGAAAACCTGAGAATGTTTGCTGTAAAGAAAGACCGATATGATCTTCTATTAAATCTGAGCTTTGACTAAATTAACATGAATATTGATTTAAACTTAGGAATATTTCTTTTCCTCAAAATTAACATTTATTACATTTTTATCTTCTTGTTTGTGAACATGTTACCAAAGTCTCTCCAGAAATGAATATTGAATTTCTTGTTTCCTGGCACATTATTCAAAAATAATTTTTCAACTTTCTAGTCTCTTGAACAAATCCTGGGGACTGTTTATAACTTGCACAATGTGGACATTATTGTATGAGGAATAGTTCTTGTTGCAAATTTAACTAGCAATGCTCTTTATGATAATTAGTTTGTGCATAGTAAATGTATTTGTAACTAATAGCATTTTAATATGTGAATGTATCAAGAGACTAATACAAAATCCTCAAACAAATCTTCTCATAGTCCCCTTATAATGTTATTGATTGAATTGTTAAGGCCAAGAACAATAATGCTAAACTATTGCATCTAGAAAAGCTTTACCTTGCGGATGAGAGATGCTAGAGAACAAATTAAACTTCATTGTTGAACTTCATAGTAAAGCATATTAATATTTAAGTCATTTTAAAAGTAGAATAATCAATTATCAAATAAAATAAAAATTGAATTAGAAAAATGAGAGCGATTTAGTGAAAATGTCTTCGCTTCCACCATGACACTTAGCGATCAAGTGCAAGTTCTCAAACCTGGCTCTGCCAAATTAAGTGAGGTTTAAGCTATGGTTTCCGACCTCTACTTCTCAGTTCAGTAATAAAACGACAACCCAACATCTCTCCTTCCCAATTATCTCACCAGGGCCAATGTTCGATGGAAGAGCAGGCAAGTTAATAAAACAAACTGAATTCACACCAACTTTTGCCCTTCAGGGACGAGGGTGCAATAAGATTTTTTTAAATTACCAGTCTAGTCACATTAGCATTGTTTCTGTTAAATTATCTTTTATAGACAATGCTTCAAAAAGTTATGAAACATAAGTTTTCTGAACAAAAAAAATTTGATTTTTTCCATATATGCTGAACAGTGTGCCTTATTAAATATGCTCAGGTCAGCTGAGTACGTATTAAATCTTGTTGCAGGACCCTATGTTTACATGATACTCACTGTATTTAATTTTAGAACAAATATAACCCAGTGAAATCATATCAATTTGTTAAATTTCCTTAATATTTTTTATTGATTGATTGGAACTTTTGGTTCTTATGTTAGAATCAGTATCTTCCAGACTTTCATTGTATATTTTATGAACAAAAGTTTGTAGAGGAAGTGGTCTTAGTAGATCATTGCTATTTGTTGAAAATGTTCATAATTCTGTATTGAAATAGTTACTTTTTTTGTGGGTGGAATTACTATTTTTTTGGTTCACATTTAAAATACTTTTAAAAAAATACAATTACCTAAGTTATTGGCTGTAATATTTCTTTTTAGTTTTAAAAGTATTAAGTTGCTATCTTTTTCTTAATGATCCATATATGAACTTGTTCATCCCAAATGCGTATCTACAAAATTATGGAAAGAAATGAGTGAATTTTTTTACTTCTGAAGTGAAGTGGAGAGAATGAAAGTAGATGTAAGAAAGTAATGAAACATTTTATGACCTTTCGTTAAACTAGAAATACATGCTACTAAGTCTGTGCTCAGGAAATATGAGAGAGAGCTCGGGAAAGGAAATTCCAATGTAGTTTTTATTTTCATCTTGAGGTTAAAGGATACAAGAATTGCCTAAATACATAAAAAAAATTTATAAAAGAACTTGCTTTGAAGGGCCACTCTCTCATAATGTTTTACCTTTAAATTCACTGAAAGTTGGGGCTGATGTATGAGTAATTTATCAGAATTATTCCAAAAGGTCAAATTGTTTGGTATTAAAAGAGAAGTCTTTTCACATTGGTTGAACGCTATCACAGACATGCCAAGCTAAGTGATAGGTATTTGTTAGCAAGTATGCTTCTGTAGAAAATTCATTGACTTCTTATTCGGAATTATATGCAAGTGTGTAAGTGTTGTGTGTTTAGATAGTTACTGAAAATTAAATTTAGTGTCATCTATGCATGATTATATTGTTCACTAAATAGTAAAGTTTGATTATCCAATTCTTTTCAAATTTTCATTGTTGGAAGTATTATGACTAGTTTTATGGAGAAAAAAAAATCGTTTTATAAAGGTTACATAGATACTGTAGAATACTTGGATTTTTGTTTTTGAGTATGTATGCTGATAAAGCACTAGAAGTATTGGTATTTTTATAATTGAATTCTTGAATTTTTAGACACGTGAAGATTCAGGATGGTTGCTGATTAACCAAATTTATTTTAATTTTAAAATTTCTTATTGCCTTGGTCCAGACTTTTTTTTTACAGTGAATCGGTCATTGCAAAAAGTTGCTCTAATGTTAGCAAAAGTTAGTGAAGCAATTTAGTTTTTTGGTGTGTCCTGATAGTGTATGTCTAGATATGCCCAGATAGTAATAGGCTTTTGGTAATAAATTTAGTGGTATATTAAGTCTTTGGACATGGGCCTTTTGAACTTAATATAGTCCTGGTATATGAATTCCCTAGTTTGTAAATTAATGTCATTTTGCTCGTATATATAGTATAATTGGGGAAATACTAATTGCGTATTTAGTGGTCAAAACTTGTTGGTTTGACTAATTTTGCACTGCCTGTAAAGTGAAATGATACTTTGCATGAAATGATGCTCTGTTCATCTATTGGCCTCTGGACTTGCTCTGTGACTAACTGAAAAACACAAAGGGTTGGCCATTCATTTTGCTAAATTGTTCAGTGTTTAAGAATTAAGTTAGGGTTTTATTCTCTTTTTTTTTAAATATTGCTTCCTGATAAGTTATTGTATTATAGATAAACTTTCTTGGGGATTTTTTGCCATGACCGATTTGACATTTTCATAAGATTGGTGTCGTCCTAGATTTTTTGTTGTAACATATGACAACAACTTAGGTTTTGGAAGCACTTTTGTCAATGATTATAGCATTTTCATTGCCAATTTCTCCTTCCAGATTTCCATGCTCTTGCTCAAATAATTTTCACTCGGTGTACCCGTTAATGACTGCTCTCTGGTCCAAAGCTGTCAAAAAGTGCCGGTGGTTAGTTGCTTTAAATGCTTTTACGGAATGTTCTGTCTTAAAAGCACCCTCAATATGTTCTCAGTGGCTGTTACTTAATTTTTTTTAACCTCTCCCTGTGCAACCAGAGCAAAATGTTAGTTATAGATAAGCTAACACTTAACACAGAACTTGGTAGTCATAGTTAACTACTGAACCTTCTTCCTTTGCTACTTCTCTAGACTGAAGCAACATATCAGCTGTTCTTGCCATACACTATGCCTGATTCAGACATGTGGATGCAAGTGCATTCCAAAAGAAGAAATTTATTGTTTTTTGTATTTAATTTATTGATTTGTTTGATCTTTACGCAAGTTTAATTTTTAACCACATATTCATGCACATTAGATTTGTGCATAAATTTTAACTGGTTGTATTTTATGTTAACAGCATGCTACTTACGTAAATCGATGTCATTTTGCGTTACACATTTTTTCTTTTATTAGAATCTTTATGGAAAATAATGCAATCGTTTAACACAAATGCACGTGTTATCTTCTGTTAACTCTTCAGAATATGACGTGGTCATGTTCTTTGTTTCATTCTAATAAAGACTGTTGCCTTATCTCTTCAGAAATCCAAATGTTCACTCTTCAATCTACATTTGGAATAAATTTCGCTGTTCTGATCAAATATCTTAATTTCTTGTGTTAATATTTTCTGTCTACTATGACATTTCATGAAGTGAATGGTATAATCTGAGTTTTCTCTTCGGTAGCTGTGCATGTTCTGTTAGTCCAGTATGAGTGTCTTGAGTGTGTGAAAACAAGTTATTAAGGAACTTCACAAATAATGGCATTGTTGCTGATATGTGGCTGATTGTTAATTTTCCTTTGCAAGGCAATTCAATATACATAGTTGCACAGGGAAGGATTTCTTTCTACTAGTCAACTAGCTGCAATGGAGTTTCTTGGTTGCTAATTGTATTGTAAAATATTAGAAAAGTGTTATTACTGTCTCATAAAAGCAACCTTTCATTGGAGGACAGCCAAACATAGTATTGCTTTAATTTAAAGACATTTACATCTTATTATAATATTAAAAGAACATAATTGGAAATGATATTGCTGACATGGTACTAGTTAATTGTTCTAGAGGAGTTAGTATGGTTTGCTGATGGGTATCATGTCAGTGTATGACAAATGCTTGTTTGTTAATAATTTCATTAAGAGCAAGTATAATGATTCTATATGCTAAATCTCCTTTGTTGATAATTTTTTTGTTATATTTATTGAAGTTGGATTATTCTTACTTAGCTGGAGTTGAATCCCTTGGAGTAATTTTCCTTGTTTGATATGTTATGTGGGAACACTTAATAATGTGGAAAGAATCTTGTTTGATATTATATTCTGTAAATGTTATTTAACTTTTTTTTTCTCATTGTGGCCTTCTCAGTATTTTGTGGGACTAACCTACATTTTCAAGTGTCCTTTGCCACTTCCATGAAACTAACCTGGGTGTATATTTTCCCTAACAAAATAGCTTAGTAATCCAGCAAGTCTTATGTGTATTACTAGCTTTTTGATTCTAATATATGGTTAATTGAAAATAGTATTAGTTAAAACATCACAGTACTTCATACTGGTTTATTCCATGACAAAAGGTTTTTCTGCTTCCATATTGAAGAAAAGAAGATTTTGCATGTAAAAATCTTTATTGGAAATTTAGAGGGAAAAACTGGTATTAAATGTTTTTGTAGAGTTATGATTTTAATAATTATATTTGAAGTGGAGTAAATTATATTAGCTTGCAGTGCAGGTTAGTTTTTAATTTTGCTGTATTGTATAAATAGCTTACTTACTTGGAAGTAATATGGAATGTAATATGTGAGTGATGATTACTCTGCTTAAGTGTCTTAAATCTTGAATATGTGTCTTTGGGCATGCTGCATCTCATTGGAAACAGAGTTTAAGCTGTTTTGTAATGGTTTTTAGGGCTCTTCTGCTGAGATGCTTTGTAAATTTTTTTCTTATGCTGCATTGAATGAAATGCAGTTGTGCTTGATAGAATGAATGGCTAAAAAGGTGTTCGTAACAATGTAGACAGCTTAAATCCTGCTAATTGTGAAAAATATTGGTGTATACGAATGGTTGTTGTTTTTGTGTTTCATTTCTGTCCATGAACTCCAAATATATTCAGTATTTGAAATTACTTAATGGTGTAGATAGTGGTTAGTCAATGTATTGAATTCTTGGCACTTTAGTACTAGTTACTGATAATTGTAAATTTATTTTTACTGTTTTTTGTGGTATGTCCTTTTGTCTTCTATGCAGTAGTATTCCTGGAATCTTTATTAGGTCTTCAGTGACTGTTAATACCATTATGAATTACATGAAGTCATAGTTTAATTTCCTTTTTGTTTCTGAACTTAATTTATGCTGCACATTGTCCTTTGAAAATCTGATTTCCCTATTTGGGATTCTCTCATTATTAATTTGGTTGTACGCAATATAATGAATTTTCTCAGTGCATTTTAAGTATTGCACATGTACTAATTTGTTTTAGTACCTTTTGTTTGCAAAATTTATTTAGTGGCTTAATTTAAAGTTGGTTACTAATGAAAAAGTTTGTTTTAATGGGAAGTAGAAAATAGGACTAATTTTCAATGATTTGGAGATTGTGGAGTGATCTTCAATAGTCAACTTGGAGTAATTATGTTAATTTTGTAATGTAGGTGGTTATAATTGGATGAAGATACTTAATTGCAACCACCATGGGCCTTTGTTTTGTCCTCACTATTCCAGATTTCTTTTGTTTAATTACTTTGAAGTAACCTCTCTACTACAAAACAATTTGCTGTGTAATTCCTGTATAAGTTACCTTTCAATACTTTTGTTTGAGAGGCATTCTCTAGGTACTACTTCTTATACTATTATTTTGTGTAAATATTTCATTCCATGTTCTCTAATGGATGACTTGTAAATTTGTGTGTATTGATCTAATTGTACTGAATGTTTCATCATGACTAATGAAAAGATAATTTGAGAAGTATTCCATAGAGAGCACTTTGCTCTTATTGATTGTTGTTATCACTCATGGTGGTTGCTGAAAGTGTTGCAAAAGTACTGAACATAACTGGAAAGTTTTAAGTGTAAATGCCTATTTTTTGTTTTACTTTCATTCTGAGATACTTGGAAGCCAGTATATTATGTCTCGAGGAGGTGACGTGTGAAGTTTGTAATGAGTGTCATACTTAATGTACCACAGTGTGTCGAAAACCTAATGAATCATTTGTGTTAATTTTTTTATTAATATACTTACATCTGGTTATTCGTGGTCACTGGAGTTAAGAGAACTAAGTTTATAATTTTAATGTTCAGTGTTCACATTCTAATACTTTCATTTTGTTTCCAGAGTTTGTCACCATGATGACATCAAAGTGAAGCGGGTGATGCCCTAAAGGCAAAATGAAAAAAAACTCAGAAAAATTGAACCTGCATTTCAGCTTTCCACTACTTGACTTGGAAATGAGCATAGCTAAATTGGAGATGAGCTTGAATCAGTTTGATGTATTTAAGTGGTTGTATAAGTGATTTTGAAGGATGCAAGTTTGTGTAAATTTTTGTAAAATAATTCCCTGGTCTGCAGTTTTGTGGTTCCATTGAATAATGTTTTATTATCATTGTAAAAATAGGAGTGGATTTTGTGCTGTCTTAAGATTTTTTAAAGTTTCTGTGTGCTCCTTCCATTATTTTTACCTGGTCTTCTGATACCTTTGGTGAGCTGCAGGCCTTGACTTGCCTTGCACTAGCATAAAGGCAGTTGTTTTCTGTTCTTAAAAGTAGATTTATATCAATTAGTAGATGTGTACACATTTGGTTTTTTTTTCCTCAAGCAGCAGCTCATGTTGTCGCAACCTCTCTTGGCTTTGTGGCAAGCAGGATGGACATTTTAAAAACCAACCTGTAACATTCCTTCAAGAACCCACACTAAGTTGAAAATTTTTGAGTGTGGTATAATCTGCTTATTGCCACATTCATTCAAGGGACTTTATCGGCTGGACGTTCTCCAGCTTGGGTGACGTGGCAGATTGCTAAGGAACTTGTGTAGTGGGTGTGAACAAACCTACTGAATAAATGTATGGACTGTCTAAAATGTGGGGCAGCCAGGGTCATAAAAGGATCCCTCTACCCCTGAAAAAAAGAGTAAAATTGTGCAACCCACACATAGGACTTCCTCCACAGCCTTGTTTACTGTAATTGGTGACCTAGATTGCATTGAATATAAAAGACAAAATAAATGTGTTTCTTCATTCATGGAATTTTATTAAATGCTCCTCTACCTTATTCTCACTAGGTTAAGTGAGTACATCTTATCATGAATGGATATAGGTAGAATTGAAATTTGTTAAAGAGGTTTACTTTAAAGAAACTAGGACTTGCTGCTTACTATGTATTGTGACTTGTTTTATAAAAATGCTGTTATCTTGCAGTAGGTTTTGAGTAACAGATTTTAGTCATATTTAAATCTTGGTTGGGATGGAAGTAGTGAGGTCTACCCGATTTAGAGATTTGTAACCTTGCTCAAATGTTGCTAAGTCACGAATATTAAGGAAATTTGTCCAGTACAGTTTTTCTGGAATACGTTAACACACAATAGTTTATTTGGACAGCTTTTTAAGAACTCTGATTTATTTACACATATGGAAGTGGAATTTTGTTTTGTAGACCTGTTGGGAATAGTATATTTCTGAAATTATTCCAATGGTTCAAATTTAAATCAATTATTCATTTTTTTTATCAAATACAATTGGAAAATTATATGGGAGAGCTCTTAACTACATGTTCAAGTTCTGTTTTGTTTTTTTGTTGTTAGACCATATGCTGATTCAGGATATTCTCTATATTTGTTAGTGATAATGGAAAGGGTACATTTTGAGAGGGCTTGTAGGTTCCATCAAATCAATTACAATAAGTGTTTCAATGACTTATTACATTGTGCTCCATGAAATTAATTGTAGTTATGAATGTAGAACAATCGTTTTCTTGAAATTTGAGTTTTTAAAAACATTGGTGCAGGGAACAAAATTATTTGAAGTAAACGTTAGAGGTTCTTGTGAAGGCCACTCAACATGGTGCAAGCATTTTTTTCTATACTTGTGCATATTTAATTTGTTTACAAAGGAAGCTTTGGTGTTGAGGGATGTTTGTTGAGTTAATATATATACTTGCTTGATGGCGAGTATTTTAATATTGACTTAAATTTCTTTAAAAAAATGAACATTTAAACCCCATTAAAATCTGTGTCCTTTTATGGACCTGATATGAATAAAATTTTTATTCTTTGCCTATTTGAATGTGTACATGGAAGTAAATTATGTATGATTTTATTTTTAGTTATAATTAATACTTGGGATGAAAAGGTTTTGGATCTTTTCAATTGCAGAATTTGAGTTATTTGTTGATATTGGTTCATATATGGGTTTACTTTAATGAACAAATTCATTGAGTGTGTGGTGAAAATTCCTTTCTGTTTAAATATTTTGAGTAGCCATAAATTTTAGATCAGCTGAGCAAGAGGGCAAGTCGTTCCAGTAGCTGATTTTTCTTTAAATTGGTTGATTTTGTTCTATTGAAGATGGCACAGGGTCCCTTGATTGATTTCCTTCTCTTTCCTCCTACAAACATGCTAATCAGTGTTCTTGTGTAGATCATACATTTTAACCTAGAATACCGAGTTGCCACTTCAGATCACTCTGTTTGGGACAGTTGGAAACTAGTTTATTTTAGAGTTAAATTGTCAGTCACATTAAATGAGGGTCCCTCAGTGTTGACTGTCTGAAACACTAACATAATTGTATGTAATATCAAATAGAGTGATACGTAGTAAAAAAATTTCCATTATCAAATGGAAAATTGCTCCTCATGAAATAAAAAATAAATTTCAATTTAACAGAAAAGTTTTTGTCGGAAATTTTTTTGATCATTACACAATCATTCAATACACAATGCAAAATTTGTATAAAAAAGATGTAGCTGTTAATTAAAATGCTATTAATTAAATAATATTCATATTTTTCCAAGATGTCATATTTAGCAGCTGATAAGGAGAAAAAAAATGGGTTGTTCCACTTCGAAAGTCTTGAGTGTATAAAAATGTATATTGAAATAGTACTTGCAACAAGTAACTAGTGGATTCTCTTTAAATAATCTAGCCAAAGTAATGCTCTCCTGGATAAACATAATTACCTGTAGCTGTGTAAAAGCTTATTGCACCTGGTACATCTCTCCTGAGCTGCATCTTACCCTAGGTTTTTGTTTCCAGAGGTCTTTCTGAAGACTACTTTGACATGTTGCTGGTCAGCTCATTGATATTTCTTATTGATACACGAGGCAAAAAGCAGCTCTTGAGAACCTCTGCATAGCCAGCGTACAGTCATGCACAGAAGCACAAATTGAAGACTTTTACTTCAATATTGTACCACATTTGTAAATTTAATGTTTAAATGCAAGGCACTGAAACTTATAGAATTTAGAGTATGATACATGTAGCTAGTGGCACCCACTCGAAATACTGAGAAATTGATTAAAATTATTTTTGTATCATATTGCACTAAATTTTGCTACATCTGAGATTAGTGTACCAATTTTTGAGGAAAAAGATTTTAACTTTACAATGAATGTAATCTGAAAAAAAAGCAATCAGCAATATTAACAATTAATGCCTCACAAAACAGGAATTATACGATACATTTACTCCTGAAGTAATAATTTGGGATTCTGTGGACACTGCAACCGAATACTTGAAAAGTGGACTTATTATGAAAATAGCTTCACATACCATTTGCTTCTAAAGTAGAAATGTATTCTATCTTTTACTATGAAGTTATGCTTATATTGTCATTAATTGTACCTCTTAAAACTTTTGTCCTCAGACTAATGGCTCTGGAAACAGTATCTCTTCGTGGGAAGCCAGTAACTACACAAAGTGAAACTTGATGTACATACAATTTACCACGAAAGTAAAAATGCTACATATTAAATTTTTAACTATGACTTTATACTTACAAGTAACACACCACTCCACCTTTTGGAGAGAGTATAAAACTCTTATGGGCTGAACTTTCATTTATATGACATGTCGCTTTATCTAAAAGGTCCGATGTTTTTGAATAACCCGCCCCCAACTTGAATGGCGGCACAGCTCTAACATAACATTAGAAGTGTATCTATTCGTCTCAGTAACCCCGAAAGCTGGGGCATTGACACATTTCAGTCATCGTATGGGGTTCACTGAATCATGAATATTACAAGTTTGACAGAAAAAATATTGACAATTTTCATCATGACATTTTCTGCATAATTCCATGAAGTATGATTTAACTAATGAAATAAATCAAAGGAAAGACAATTGGTGACTACCACATCAAGGATGGTGTAATTTTTTAATATAATTTCCAGTTTTAGATGGTTAAAATGAAATTCCTTCAAAACGTGCCATGCCGCCACTGCTGGAGGCAATGTGTACCCTACAGCTTTACAATTTAGCAACTTTGCAGACTTATGAACGGTCATAGTACTCTCAATCCATTTGAACACTTAGTCTAAACTTCATATTTTCTAAATTGTCAAAATCATTTCTTATGGTCGCGGTTGAACGTCGAGATCCGACTCAATTTGCATCCCTCAGGCGTTCTGAGTCTACTATTAGGGCATCTTTTGCACAAGCTGTAAAACCATTCTTGCCAGCTTTGCTTCATTCCATTCTTGTTTCACTTTCATGTTGTTCATAATTGCCACTTCCGAAGCTAGTCTGTTTGTATCTAGTATGTTAAGTCCATAGAACATTTTACTGCATTTGGTCAAATAACACGCACACAAAAAATAAAAAGTGCTCTGAACCAACGACTAGGACTATGTCTCGTGTTTTGACGCGCTGAATCCGGAACCAGAATTGCTCCATTGCCCTCCTTTTTCCTTTAAACCACGAAATTTTATTTTTAGTGGAGGATATTTCGACCTGTTGATATCTATCTTTTAAATAAGAAGTTTACCATTGATGTGGAAGTCCAGGAATGCCTAAAGAATGCAATTTGGAAAAGAGAATTTCGTGATCGATGACATCGAATGCCTTGGATAAATCAAGAAAAACACGGAGGATTTTCTTCACTGTCAAGAGATGGGGTAACATCGTTTAAGAAAGAAAATATGGCGCTTGTAATGGAAAAGGATTTCCTAAAACCGTGTTGATCGTCGGAGAGAATGTTTTTTTTTGTTAAAAAATCTAGAAGAAGCTTAAAGAACAATTTTTCTAGGATTTTTGAAAAAGTGGGTAGTAGAGATATTGGTCGGTAATTTCCAATTTTAAGTATGTTTCCTTTCTTGTGTAAAGGTTTCACTTTAGCTCTCTTAAATGTGTTAGGAATCGCCCCTTCCGATAAAGAACTATTAAATATATTTATGAGTGGATTTAATATAACGTGAGATGGCGAAAATTTAACAATAAATTCGGGTATATCATCTATGCCTGTTGAAAATTTGTTTTTTAATGTGTTGATGATTCTCATGACTTCACTGGCGTTAGTTTCAGAAGTGAAAGTAGAATTGGGTACGTGGGTATAATTGGAGGACGTTGATTCGGATATATTGAGTTGGTTATTTTACATACCTCTGTAAAAATATACTTTCGTATTCACTCGTCCGCGGTGCTGCGACGAGATTTTCCACTTCTACACTGAGATGGCAATTAGTTCGGTCGTTGGAGCAACAATTTCGCGAGCGCGTGCGCATGTATGTGCAACGCAATAGTAAAAGATCCACTGTAACCCACTCTCCCTTCCATCGCGGAAATGTGCAGAAAATGGCATGCGATTGGTAGAGAGGTGGAGACTCATATTAGCGTGTGGAAAGTGCTATGAAAAAAATAGATGGTAGGGTTTCCATCCCTAGCCGATCTGTTGAATGACACCCGACGTTTCTTTCTTCTGAGGTCCTTAAATACGTTTTGAGCATCTAGTTTTCGTCCCGAAAATCGGGAGGACCCGAAGGGTCTGAAAGCTTGGTAGTTAGCGTTTTTGGTTGTTTTGGTAAAGAACTTAAAATTTAGAGAACATTTTTCATTACATTAAATCTTGAATGTATGAAATGGGATGCAAGACACTGCAGTGTATCTCGCAAATTGCATGAGGAGTCATTAAACAGTGTCCAGACAAAATATACAATTTAAAATGTATGAATTGAAAAAGAAATGTGATGAAAAATTTACTTTGATACATTGTTAAAATATACATTTGTTATGTTAGAAAATATACATTCTCTAAAAGATACATTACTAAAATCAAACAACTGGACCAAAGCCATGTGGATTATTGTAAAAAGTTACATGTCCCCTTCAGAAAATAGCCAAGAAAATATTTCTCTACAGATGATGGCAAAATCGGATCAATTCCTCGGGACTTTGCAGATTTGTTTAATTCTTATATCTCAGAAATGGGTAAAATATCGAAATCAGTACCACAAAATTTCGACAAATATATCCACCCACATTCCGCTTTCTTTGTTCATTTCTGAAACCAACGCTAGTGAAAATATGAGTGTAATCAGTTCATTAAAAAGTAAGTTTTCAGCACGGATAGATGATATACCTGAATACATAGCAAAATCTTCCTCTCGCGTTGTATTAAATAAATTCGCTTATATTTTCAATAGCTCTTTATTAGAGGGTGTGCTTTCGGACATTAAAGAAAGCTGAAGTGACCATTAGACAAGAAAAGGAATATAAGTATTGTTGGAAATTATCCAGCCATATTTCTCTCGCCTACTTTCTCAAAAGTCCTGTGAAAACTCTACTATAAGCGACTTTTAGACTTATGGCATAATAATATTCTCTTAAATGATCAGCACGGTTTCAGAAAATCGCTTACAACTATCAGCGCCATATTTTCTTTTTTAAATGATGTAAACAATCTTCTTGTCTTAAAAGTATTTTTCTTGATTTATCGGAAGAATTCGATGTTATAGATCACGAAATTCTCTTCTCAAAATTCATTCATAAGGCATTCGAGACTTGGTACACCAATGGCTAACTTCCAACTAAAAGATATGCATTAGCAAGCTGAAATTACTCATGTTGAAAATGAAGTATTTCAGCATTCTCTTCCAGAAACAAAACCACTTACTTGCGGTGTTCCTCAAGGTTTAATTTTTAGACCCTGTCCTCTTTCTATTGTACGGGAATGACATGTCATCCACCACACCTGATTGCAAAATGTTGCTCCTTGCTGATGACTCAAATTTACAATTGGTTATTATTAACTATATTATACGACCCTATTAGACTGTTCACAACATTTATTGCGCTAGTTCTTCAGTTCACAAAGTAAAAAGACGGAAGATTTAGAAACGAACGTAAATAGTAGATTACAATTATCAATTTGATGTGTCACTTTTACTGTACGAAATATATTTTTAGAGAAATTTTTTTATGCATCTGTGCATAAAAAAACGAAATTTTTCAATTTTTCTCCACCGTTTAGGTTGTGATGTCTGAAGATGAGGTAAAAATCAAATATTGTAGGAACGACTTTTTTAAGATTTTTTAAAAAGATTCATCCTCCTTCAAAAGTGCATTTTCAAAATGAGCACTGCAGGTAGTTGAATATTTGGTTGGGATGATACCTTTCCTTTTCGTAGTTATTATCCATTTCTTTTTAGGGTCATGATCTAGAGGAAACCTTAAAATGAACCTGAATACTATATTTACTGCTTCCGGAATAAAGAAAACTATATTTTTTGTAGAGGACTAACTTTTCGACTAAATCGCTGTGCCGTTACATTCGTTTAGTAAAACATCAGCAATCTACTCAACTACAACAATGTAATCAAGGTCTAGGGACTTAAATAATTAGTTAACATATAGTAAAATTTGCATTTCTGTTTTGTATTACTTGCCAAATTATTAATTTGTATCACTTGCCAAAACTTTTTCTTGCATAATCAGTGTATGCTTCTGACGATGGCTTTCTAGGAATGGAAAAAACTTTCTAGGAATAAAATTATGAGCAAGAAACTGACGACTTTTACTTTATCATTTTTTGAAAATGTTGCCAATACCCCACAACTACCAAATTGTATTATTGTGTTTGCAAATATATAATTTTAAAAGACAGTGAAGGTTCAACAGTTAAGACTAATTCTTTTGCATACTACTTACCTATGAAACGGTAATTTTTTCATGGAAGAGTTATTGCATTTGTAGGCTACACACGTGTTGACCATATTAATAACGATTATAATTCCTGTCTTGATAAAATGGAACAAAGGATATAACATAACTGTGCCTAATATTAATTAATGTGAATGACACACGTATTTGTTGGTGCGGCGAGCGATGCGTTGGCTACGTTGTGCAATACCACCGACTCGAGGGTTGGGGGGGGGGTTGGTAACCGGCTCGAGTTCGCCCGCTGATCCCCGTATTACTCAGCGTTCTAGTAGGTAGTATATTTCTATGGTTTGAGCTCGATCCGATGAAATTTCAAAACTTCGTTCAATTAATGGCCGCGACGTTATGGGGACTCCACTTATATGTGATATATTATAAAGACCCAGCAGTCTCTACAGCGGGATGTCCGCAATAACGTGAGTGAGAAGATACTGTTCGGTATTGCTCTCTCTCTCTTTCTCTCGCACATCCGCTCGGAACGAGTAAGGTATGTGTGCGCAACAATCAGAGAGAGGAATGAAGTTCCCCCACCCAATTCGATGTACGACAAAGACGATCCTAAAACTTCGTTTTCCTCTTCAGACAACCAGTACATATGGTTCTAAGGTCTATGGTTCCACCATGCTCAACAGCTGGAAGTGGTCGCACCTCTTTGATTGGTGGAGTGGTGGTATGGCGGCAAAATTGCAGTCTTCGGACAAATGCTCTCCCGGGTGGTTTACAGAATCGTACACAGCTGTACACATGCATCACTCTCCCGTCTCACTCGGGAAAGGGAATGGTGGAAAAGACACTTCTTGTCTCCTTTCAGGAGGGATGAAAAGTGGACGAAGGAAAATAATATTGAAAAGGACCGATTTGCATCGAATTCATAGTTTCCAGGATGTTTAAAATGAATAATTATTCTACTAATACCATTAAATTCAAGTTCAGGTCACATTGGAGCGCGATACCCTTAGAGCTGGGAATCGGAGCACGTTACCCTTAGAGCTGGAGACATAAACATAACGTAAACGAGTGATACTAAATGAAGACCGTAGTTTTCGGGTTGTTGAGAGATATCTAGACATAGTATAAGGATGGTGCCTCAAAACAAAAATGAACCTGTCACCAACCACATAAAACAGAATTTCCAATGTTTGGCAAACAACTCGATAAAGGAAAGCCTTCCGGGGGTGTCGCCGGGCACGAAAGTACATATATTTTGTAACAGGTTCAAATTTAGAAAGGGAGCGAAGAAAAGAGTTGAGGGTGCACATTGGCGGTTTAATATCTAACCGCACGAACCGGTTATCGAGAATGTGAAGGCAGTGATGATTGCGAGAAGAGTTAGTAGCCCAGGTTTTACAAGCATAGAATGCCAGGCTACGAATGCAAATTTTATGGAGGTGGAGTTTGAGTTTAAGCCAATTCGAGCGATTATAGAAGATTGGAGGAAAACGGGCAAGTGTGCATTTTAGTTAGAAGAGACTTAGTATGATATTCCCTTCGAAGTTTCCTGTCCATCGTAATCTCAAGATACTTGACACTTATGAACCAAGCCAGGTATCCTTGACCTTGCGCGACGGCAGGTTTTGGAAAGATTTGTGGTCACATGGCGAACGGTGAAGATGTCTGGCACTTGAAGGGGTTGAAGGTGAGCCTATTAGAAAAACTCCAAGTATCCAGGGGAGAAGTAGCAGATTGAAGATTGGAAATGACTTGAGATAGGCTGAAAGCAAGTGCCGCATAAGCAATGTCATCAGCGTAGAGAAGCACTTGGAGAGTCAGGAAGATCGAAAAAAACAAGAAAAGAATGGGTGCCCTGACCATACCCTAGGAAACCCCAGAGCAGATGGGATGGATGGTGGATTAGGAGCGGTTGTCTCGAAGCTGGAAGGTTCGACTAGAGAGGTAACTACGTAGGAGTTGATGAAAGATGGAACTAGGGAATCATTTTTGTAACAGCGGGTCGTGATGGAAAAATCAACAAATATTGCAATAATGGCTGTGTGCTAACTCGGAAGCCAAACGCAAGGTCTTCACGGCTGTTGTCTTGTAGCGCCGAAAACTGGATTGGGTGGGGTGAATAGCGAGAGAGGAATCTAGGAGAGTGGTTTGTTTCGTTGAGACAAGGTTCTCGAAGAGTTTACCGAGAAGAGAAAGACGCCTGATGCAATGATAGTTACTACGGTTCCCGGAGATTCTTCCCGTGTTTGCGGAGAATAATAATAGTGGCATGTTTCCGACAAAAATATCACCAAGAAAATGGCAAAAGTCGAAGATACTAGTAAGGAGAAGGACAGCATTGTCAGGAAGGTGACGAAGAAAGTGCCACTGTTAAGAGCGGCCTTCACCTGCCAAACACCAAAGGTTTTCTCATCATCGGGGTAGAGGTGTGGTAAGGAGCGAGGGATGGTACGTATTGATTGACGGATAGAGATGGGATCTGAATGATTGGACCATGACAGGGAAAGAAAAACGGGTTTCCGGGATACCACAGAAATATCAACTTTTCTGGCTGGGTTAAAGAATGAGGAGAGGGGTGATAGATGTGGATGGAATACGTAGGGTTCACTTGATTTTCCACATATAATAGTAAGAAGAAAAGTTAGCCCTGTTCAGATAAGCTTGCCATTGCCTGTCCTGGAAGTCATGGAGTTGGTCTTGTAGGATGTGTCTAGTGTAGAGGATGTGGACCTTGTCAGTAGGATCCCTGGTATAGTAGAATCGTCCGGGCGTGGCAATGCACGACGACATTCCCGTACCAGAGCAAGAATGTCGGGGGAGTGTCCGTATGAGAGTTAGAGAGGCCTGAAAGTGCTAGAACGTTGAAACCATGCCAGGGATATGAGAGATGACCCGGCCAATATCGGCGGGAGAAGAAAGTGGGAAATGTGAGTTCACCGGCTAAACCGAGAGGCGTACTCTTTCCAGAGCGTCTTGATCTTCGGGGGAGGTTGAAAGTCGTGGATAAGTGAACCAGGTAATACGAGAAAACGATGGGAAGGTGATCAGAGGCCAGCTTAAAGCGCGGATCGGAGCCTCTTCAATTCCACGAAGGCCGTCCACCCGACGAGGTGGCGAAATGGTCCCCAGCGCAGTTGTTGGAGGTAAGCTTCTCTGGACGTGGCGAGCACTGGGCGAGACTGTGTGATCCCGCGTAGAGAGGGCAGGTAAAGTCACGTTCGCAGAGGATACGACTGTAACCCTACGCCTGGCAGCGTGCCCAGCGTGCAATCCACTCGCGACGGTGGCATTATTCCATTGAAATCTTGATATTGGCCGATCTGAATGATTGTTCATTCGAGTTGTCGGTCTCCAGCACATGATTCGTTAGTCATTACCATTTTCCTCTAGAGTTCAGAGAGGTGAAATACCCTGAACCCATGTGCAGTTATATTACCACGAAGTGATTCGAGGTCTTCATTCGAATGAAAGTCCCGAATCACTAGGCTGCGACGCCTCTCCTCTATAACGCGGTGGAAGAAAGATGTGTTTTGGTCCCCATTCTGGAAGGTCTTAAGTGTTTGAACCAGTGCTTTGTGATCAGCATGCCAGGGACGTAAGAAATAAAATGTGCACACGAATTTCACTCCGTGAGGTGAGACTTGTAGGCAGCCCCGAGTACCCGTAGAAGCTCACGAGTGTCGAAGACAATTTCGACATTAATGTCCCCGCCCAGACGGCCGTTCCCAGCGACTGCATGACTTTTTATTGTGTTGGTGATTGAAAGTGGGGAAAGAAGAGAAATGTGTATGGGAAGCAGCATTTTCTACATTTCCTCTCGAGCCTGGGATGACCTAACCTGATCTGATGCTATCTCAGCGGGTGGCGCGGCAAACGGCGAGACGGACGGAGGAATTGCATTGGTGGCCGGAGATATTGTGGTTTCTACTATAGCGAAAGAAGCAGTACCCTCAACAGTGTTTGCCGTTGCGATGGTCCTATCAGATAATGGAGTGCTGGAAGGGGTAAACCCATTGGAAAGTCGAAGCAGACGACTTTGCTGGAGGGTATTGGCGGAAGATCGTTTTTTGTCGATACGCAGTCTTCCTCACATTCCATACAAATGATGATGTGAAAACGCGGAGCCTGGAGTATACACTTGATCCATCTCGGCGCAAAGGGCGCTGAAGTAAAAGAAATTGAGTTCTTATGCTTACCTGGAATCGCCAGGAATCTGGAACGTGAGGG
Source organism: Laupala kohalensis (assembly GCA_002313205.1). Taxonomy (NCBI): domain Eukaryota; kingdom Metazoa; phylum Arthropoda; class Insecta; order Orthoptera; family Trigonidiidae; genus Laupala; species Laupala kohalensis. The sequence continues at coordinate 776,151 of NNCF01127619.1, read as the reverse complement.
TTCGGAGTCATTGGTTGCCACACGGCACTAACCGGAAGCGCCTTCAGAGGCCACAATTTCTGAAGATCCTGCTGGTAGCAAAAAAAAGTCTGGACACTTGAGGTACCTGAGTCTGGCGAAGGTGATGAGGCCGTGCAGCAGCGGACACCATCAGGATGTAAGATGAAGACAGGATGGTGATGCTTCATCCCAAGCCAGTTTTAGGCGCATCGCTTGAATTACAGCGCGACACCAGAAAGACGAGGGAACTTTCCTTTGCATCAGTATCCTCAGGGATGACAACAGGAGCCGTTGAGTGCCAGACAAAGAAGCTCCCTCGCGCAGAAGCCAGATGAAACCGTCCAGGGTCGCAGGATCAATTTTCGTTGTGAGGGTTGCACTCACGTACGAAATCTCGAACAGAACTATTACGAGGCTTTGAAACGTTTTCTAGGAAAAGTACAGTATTAGAGCACTCAAGGACTAACTTTCCGTGGTAACACTGACACAGAGTTCAAAGAATTCGATAGTAACTTCTTAAAGCTTTAAGCACGCATTTCTAAATTTGATGTTGCATTGGCTAATCATTTGAGGAGAGGAACTGCTCACGAAAAGCTTGTTCTCTACTTAAATAGAAATAACCAAAATAAATTCGTATTTTTACTTTCTTCTCGAGTTAATGTACACATCATTCGTGAACTAAATGTATCTATTTATTACTCCATTATATTATATTCTATGTGCAGATGTATTAAAGACAATCAATTTATTTATACAACACATATAAATTTATAACATAATCACTTGATGATAAATTAAAATTCGCAAATCACTATGGTTCTTGGAAAACATCAAGTGAGTGATATATTTAAATCAGTGGTGTATAAATAAATTGATTGTTTTTAATACATCTGCACATGAGAATAGAATAGCATAGGATAGGATGGAATGGGATATGATGGGATAGGATGGGATGGAATAGAGTGGAGTAGTGTAGAGTGAAGTGGAGTAGGTGGAGTAGAATGGAGTAGAATAGAGTAGAATATAACAAAATTCCTACTGAACAACTAACAATGGTAGTAAGGTTCATGTAGGTGAAGGCCAAGAAATTGCAATAAAATAACACTTTTTTGGGGAAGATTGGACCTGATATTTATAAAGTGAACTAGAAAGGAAAATACCTTTAAACAGCATGTGAGGTCAGGAGTATGACAATAGCTCAAAGATAAAGGGCAGAAATGTAGTTGTATAATAATGGATTTTTGACCTGAACTGCTGTTTATTTTATATCCCATGCGGAAACCAATCCCTAAATTTAGTGGTTAACGATGCTGCTTTTACATGTTCAGTTGCAGTTCAATTTTTTAGTGTCATAGAATGCCTCAACATAGTGACACTTTTTGAGGTTTCTGAATGAAACTCCCTTAATACTTCACATTCACCTGGATATTTTACTCAACATAGGCACACATCATCTTTCGAACAAAATTCTATCTCTTATAGGAAAGGATGAGGACTTTTCATTGTTGTCTTATTTTTCGGAAACGAGTTGCCCAATAGTGTGACACCCTATTTTTTATATAGAAAGCTCACTCAAAGTGGATCTGTCTTATTGTTGTGGAATTCTATTTGCTAAAGAATGAGAGAAAAGTCTTAACTTTTACCAAACTTGGCCATTATAACAAAAATTAGGTCTGCAATAAAGACACATGGTTTGATGACTCATAGTGGAACCATTCAGCGAATGATTTGTCGTGCCTTATATCACTTCTGTTGTGAACCATCAGATCAATACTCACTGCCACAACAAACACCATTTCTGCATCAATGAAAACAAAGTCATGTAGATGTTGTAAAATTGTGAGGAAAATACAAAACAAAACAAGTGTCACATGTTGGGTACTTAATTTCTCATTTTTCACAAAACAACAAAATAACGTGAATTAATTAACATTTCAAATCACCAAAGATTGCATTTTGCAACTGATTTTATCAAGATGAAAATAAAAACTTACCAGGTTTTTCAAAACACAGGAGATAGTAAAGCCAAAGGTTACTACAACAGTCACATCAAAACATGAAAAACGTGCACTGAACGTGATAACACGTATTTTAACTTACAACTTCCAGGTTGAGGTTGCGCACAGACTTTGGGGTCTAGGTGGGTGGTGCAGTGGATTGCACACCTGCAGCCATAGCAGGAGGTCCCGGGTTGGAGTCCCAGTCTGTCGCAATTTTTACCTGGCTGTTGATGTTGCACATGAACACTTCTTGATAATGGCATATAACACTGTACTTCCTTCCACTTCTTCCAAACAGATGCCACAACCTCTCAAATTTATTTGGGATTTTAAGATTGAAAACCAGACGCTAGTGTGCTCTGTGTCACCAAAACCTAGAGTGCCACAATTTTGGGACTCTGTCACAAAGTTGGGCAGTTTTACAATATATTTCAATAGATTTATAACTTTTTTTCATGTTCAACACACCAGTAGAGAATTTTGAAGAAAAATGTTATGGAAGTAATAGTTAAGTTTCATAGTGGCACCCATAGGGAAAGTAGAATAGATGGTCTCCAGCCACTGCAATTTTACTATGGAGAAATTTAAGAAGCAATTTGCTGAGCGACAACTAACCCTAAAGTTGATGCTTTTGAAAAAATTACAGCTACAGGTATTGCAAAAATTCTGTTTCATAGTATGACATTCTGTTTAGAGTAAATAGAAAGTAGGAAAATTCACAAGAAAAATATTAGTGTACAGGGTGCTATTGTTCTGTTTGAAAATGTCTAAACATTTTTGGTAAGTATGAGAATAATTTAAACAATGTCATATCTGATGCAAAAGGACTGGCTGAGAAGTTGGAGATCACCATAGAATTCCCAATTGAAGTTCATATCAGGCCAAGAAAGGTGATGGAACAGTTTCTTAGGAAGGGGATGAACCTGATGAAGCAGGAAAAACCTGTTTTAGATCTAGGTTTTTCTCCGGTTTTCTTTCGGGTAGTGGCAGATTTCTTATACAGGTTCTCTAGGCTTTGTCTAGGGGCATGTTTATTGTAACAATAAATTTTGAATTTAGTGTTATTTCAATTCTTATGATTTTTAAAAACTTTACTCAGTGTAATCTATAATTTGATAATTTGAACATGTAAAATAAGTTTTTTGTGTTAAATTACAAACATATTGACATTTTAATAGTATTATAACTCATAGCTAACTTTTTATCTTATCTAGGAATTTTTGCTGAAATTTTTGAATTCGCCTCTGCCTTAGGGCCCTTGATCGAAATTGATGGGATGGTCCCTTGCTTGCTTCCAAAGTGTAAATTAGTTTATTGTCCTCCACTTGGTCATACACAGTTTGTACTGCTTTTTGGACAATAAATTTATTATTATTAATAATAATAAATTTGGGGTTCACATTTTCTGTGTTATTCTGGATGCAGCACTCAACTCTTTGATATAAAGGTTTGATCAAATGCAGAACCATAGCAGATATTTTAAGTTTCTGTATTATATCCACAGTCTTAGCATACCGAAAGAAAAACCCCCTAGGGGAGTGTTGCAAAAATCTGCAGTCAGTTTTGACTGACTTGTGTGACATAGAGGTTATTGGATTAGCTCCTATTCTTAGCATTTGTGCTGCCTAAAAATGGTACCCCTGAACATGTAACAGTAAATTCATATGTTGGCACTTTTCCTAACACATTTGTTAGTTTAAGGATCCTGTTCACCATTCCAGTTTCTGTTGGTAGTGGGGAGTCATTTTCAAAACTAAAATTAATTAAGAACTATTTACAGTTGTCTATCTCCCAAGAACACGTATGTGGTTTGACAACATTGAATACAGAAAACGAGGTGCTGAATTCTATAGACACAGATAGCATTTTAAGAGTTTTCACAAATTAAAAGGACAAAATATTCATTTATGTTTTCTGAATGTTTGCATCTTGTTTATGTAGTTCTGATGAACTGGAATGAAGAGTTCAGTGTGTATTACAATATTTTAGAAAATAAAAACAATGGTTTATTTTTTTATATCCCATTACTCCTTGTATCACATTAAATTATGTACCATACATTTTTTAATTTTTTAAATGTGGTGGGTTGATGAGTGTTGGTTTATAGGGTGGGGCACTGATTCTGCACCTCGCATGTTCCATAAATTTCTCTTCTCTGCATCATGGGTCAGTTTTAAGCAGGATCCTCTTTTTTTCTGGAAATGACATGTCATCCTCCACATCATATTACAAAATGATGATGGAGCCAAACGATGACTCAAACTACAAGTCGTTACATAGTGCATTTTAATGAGAACAATATGTATTGTAATTGTCCATGAAAACAAAATTCTTGGGCGTGTGTAAGCTAACTCCAAAATAGAATTGTCACATTGATGTTCTTAATTCCCAATGAACCAAATTGTGCTATGCATCAATCACAAATTCCAGTCTATGTTGTAAATTCACATGTTTCCCATGTGTGTATCGCAAACCTTTATTCCCATTTATAGTATGAAATTATCTTTTGGGAACACTCAGCTAAAAATATCCAAACTTTTATAATACAAAAGAGGATTTTTCAGATAATAGAAGAATCTCGCTCCCAAAATTCATCTAAACATTTGTTTATGGAATTAAATAGACTAACTCTTTCCTGCAAGTATATTTATAAAACTTTTGTGTTTTTGTCAAGACTAAATTTCGTAAGTGCTACATTGGTTTTATTAAAAACTGCTTTGTTCTGAAACACAACACTCGTAATAAGACTTATATTTCCCCTCTTAGTGTTTCAACAACGCTTTATCAAAAAGGAGTAAATAATTCAGGAATAGTTTTGTATAATTCCTTTCCATAAAATGTAATAGCTTCCTATTGCACTATTGCTTCTAAAATGATGAAGAATAAATTGACTTGAATGTATAAAGTTAATTTGAGTTTCAATAGTCTCATTAAATATTAATATTTGTAAATACTAGATAATATTTGGTGATATAAATTCTTTTTGTACTATCATGATCTTGTTATAGTACTTTCAATACTAAGTGGTTAAAATACCAGTTACTTTAATGCACAGCTATTATTTCCATATAATCAGAACAGTTTATTTTATCTTTACTGAACCTTCGCACAGTTGTGTATACTATCTCTGTAACCCCATCCATCCTTTTTGGGTAGAGGCAAATTTATTTATAAACTAAACTAACACCAATCCTGGTGGCGAAAATAATATGTGTCAAAAATACCACAGTTATTGCTCATCTCTAACTTTACTAATAATTATTAATAAATAGTTACTATTAATTGCAATAGTTTCAAAATAATAAATTGGTAACACCATATTTATTAATTAAATGACTAATATTCTATTAAAAATAAAGTGTATTAAATATTCTGTAGATATCATAACAAGTAGTTAATTATTTTCTTTATACTTTTGGAGGGATCCTATGGTTTGGCCTTGAGGTGAATAAATAGTCAATTCCACCCCTACCTTTTATACGAATTGGTCTCTTACTTATACAGAGAGAGAATATTAGTTCATTGTCCATTCATGCTCATGCAGTTTGTAAATATAAAATTACACAGGAACACAAAAAATAAAAAGTGGTCTGAATCAAAGACTAGACCAATGTATCCTGAGGTATTTTGATGCACTGAATCCGAAACCAAAGCCAGAATTACTCCATTACCCTCCATTTTCTTTTAAATAATGAAAAACCATCTTTAAATAGGAAAGATCTGACTTTCAGAGGGTTCAGCACCAGATATAACAGTCCAAATCAACTAAAATGATTGTAAGATGTGTATTTTGATGTCCTGAATCTGAATTCAGAACCAGACAATTTCAGCTATATGATATTTACAAAGAGGAAGAGTGGAGACTATTATTTACTCCAAAACAGAGCCTTAAAGCTGTTCTTCTTCACAATGGAAATATGTTTGCACTGATTCCAATAGCCCACTCAACAAAGTTGAAAGAAACAAATGAGAATTTACAAATAGTATTGAAGAAATTGAAATAAGAAAAACACAAATGGGAAATTTGTAGTTATCTTAAGATTTTGACTTTGATTCTTGGACAGCAATTAGGAATTACAAAACATACTTGCTTCTTATACCTGTGGGATAGTAGAGATAGAAAAAAACACTATGAACAGAAAGAATGGCCAAGAAGAACAGATTTCCATTCAGATTTGAGAAACATCATCCACAAACCATTGGTTGATTCTTCAAGTATTCTTCTCCCCCCTCTCCATTTGAAACTTGATCTTATGAAACAGTTCATTAAATCTTTGGACAAGGATGGCAATTGTTTTGAATATTTAGGAGAAAAGTTTCATGAAATAAGTGATGATAAACTGAAAGAAAGTATTTTTGATGGTCCTCAAATCCATGCCATTCAGAGACGAAAAACTGATTACAAATGATGATACAGAAAATGCTGCCTGGATAAGTTTCAGAAAAGTTGTTCAGAATTTCTTAGGAACCGAGAAAAGTGAGGATTGCAATTTAGTTAAAGAACTGTTGGATTTCAAATTGTATTTTCTAAACCCTCGTCTTGACTATTTTCAGAACAACCTCGGAGACTATAGCAAAGAACATAGTGAACGTTTTCACCAAGATATCAAGGGAATAGAGTGCCAGTACCAAGGAAGGTGGGATGTTAATATGATGGCAGATTTCCATTACACAACCTTTACACAAGAAAGGAAACATACTTAATATTGGAAATTACCGACCAATATCTCTACTACCCACTTTCTCAAAAATCCTAGAAAAATTATTCTATAAGCGTCTTCTAGATTTTTTATCAAAATATAACATTCTCTCTGACGATCAACACGGTTTTAGGAAATCCTTTTCCACTACAAGCGCCATATTTTCCTTCTTAAACGATGTTACCACATCTCTAGACAGTGGAGAAAATCCTCAGGGTGTTTTTCTTGACTTATCCAAAGCATTCGATGTCATCGATCACGGAATTCTCCTTACCAAATTGCATTCTTTAGGCATTCGTGGACTTCCACATCAATGGCTAACTTCTTATTTAAAAGATAGATATCAACAAGTAGAAATATCCTATACTAAAAATAAAATACTTGAGCGTTGTCTTTCAGAAACAAAGCCACTTACTTGCGGAGTACCCCAAGGATCAATTCTCGGCCCTATACTCTTTTTATTGTATGTGAACGACATGTCATCATCCACATCAGATTGCAAAATGGTTCTTTTTGCTGATGACACTAATTTACTATGTAAACACGCCAATGCTCAAAAAGTTTTGTCTAACCTTTCGACTTGGTTCCATGCAAATCGTCTCATTGTAAACACTGACAAAACAGTGTCTATGTCATTTCACAATAGTATCACAAAATCTTTACCCCAGGTTTCTCTTTCTTTAAACGGAACACAATTAAAAACTGTTACAAATACAAAATTCTTAGGTCTCCATATTCAAGACAACCTCAAATGGAATTGTCACATTGACAATCTTAATTCCCAATTAAGCAAATTGTGTTACGCATTCCGAATCTTAGTTAACGCAGTTAGTCCACGTATTTCCCGTTGCGTATATTTTGCAAACGTTTACTCCCATTTACGTTACGGCATTACCTTCTGGGGTAATTCCGGTCAGAGTATTCAAACTTTCAGAATTCAGAAGAGGATAGTTCGGATAATTTGTAAATCTCACCCCCGAAACTCTTTAAACCTTTATTCAAGGAATTAAATTATCTTAACACTTCCCTGCATTTATATTTATGAAACGGTCGTGTTTGTTAAGACCGAATTACTGAAGTGCCACCCTTGCTTTATACGAAACAGTCTCGTTCACGAACACTATACACGCAATAGTAGTAATATTCATCGCCCTAGAGTGTCAACCACTCTTTGCCAAAAGGGACCATACCATTCGGGAATCGTTCTATATAATTCCCTGCCCAAGAATATAAAAGATATTATGAAATTGAATATCTTCAAATCCGCGGTTAAAAACTACCTCCTGCACCAGTGCTTCTACACTGTAAAAGAATTTATTGATTTTAACAAAAGTTAAATTCGTCTTGTGCTTTATCACGCCATTGCTGTAGTACTTTTTAAACAACTTATAACAATTTCAAAAACTATTTTCTTGCATGATTGTGTTGTCTTATGGCTCATATTAATTTAGTTTTATGTGTACTCAACATTGGCACGTTTGTGTACATAAATTCTGTAGCCCCATCCTGGCCCGGGTTTTTCTCCGTTTTTCCTTCGGGTAGAGGCGGATTTCTTATACAGGTTCTCTAGGCTTTGTCTAGGGGCGTGTTTATTGTAACAATAAATCGTGAATTTAGTGGGTTTTTTTTCAACTCGTATGATTTTTAAACACTATACTCAGAATAATCTATAGTTCGATAATAACTTGTACTAGTAATTTTTTGCGTAAAATTACAAACATATTGACATTCTATTAGTATTATAACTCGCATCTAACTTTTTATCTTATCTAGGAACTTATGCTAAATTTTTTTGAATCCGCATCTGCCTTAGGGCCCTTGATCGGAATTGATGGGATGGTCCCTTGCTTGCTTCCGGAGTGTAAATTAGTTTATTGTCCTCCATGTGGTCATACGCAGTTTGTACTGTTTTTTGACAATAAATTTATTATTATTATTATCATTGGATGGTTAAAAGGGAAAACAAAGCAAAAACTCAGAAAAGAAAAAGAAATCCATTGGATAGATTGTATGAAGATAAAAGTGTTCATTATAAAAATAAAAAGGAGTAAAGGAAACATAATTTCTTATCTGGAAGCAATATTCACAGTTTTCAACACTCTCATCATGCTAAATATCACCCAGCTGAAATTCTGACTTGGATTCAGGGCACATATTGTAGAATTTTTTGTCGATTTGGACAGTTATATGCTGAACCCTCCCAAAGCAAGAATTTCCTAATTTTTCCTATTTACAGGATGTTTTTTTTTTTGTGATTTTAAAGAAAATAGAGGGTGATTGAGTAATTCTTATTCCAGATTCGGATTCAGCGTGTCAAAATACATAAGGATACATAGGTCTAGTCTTTGGTTCAGACCACTTTTAATTTTTTGCAAGCCTATGTTATTAGTATACAATATGAAACTATTTAATATTAATATATAGTTTCCACATCTATAAAAGGAAGAAAAACAATATCTCCAGCAGCCTCCACTGGTCAAATTTTACTTGCAATGAAATAATTAACCAGTTTATCTGTTTGCAAATGTTAAAAGAATTATACCCACCACATAAGCATTTGTAAAATTTTTCTGTCATCCAATTCTGATCCAAGTATTGCTGCAGCTTTGTTACTATATTTTCTGGACTGATCCTTTATTTGTATTTCAAGAGTAAGCTAACAAGACATTTATTATCTAAGGGTCAAAAATTGTCCTATAGAGTAAAGATGGTTTGGACTGGAACTCCCAAAAAGGCACAATCTCAAATTGTTAGGAAGCACCAATGTGGGAAAACCCCTACAAGTGGGGGATGGTGAGTTTTGAAATATCAAGAACAGAAGAGTGTAGTCTCATCTCCCTAAATCAAAGGTGTTGTAATTATAATAGTTATAAGTTGTCCAAAAGTATCTATGTGGTTTGAATTATATTATGTATGATATTTAGATAATATGTCACCGATTAAATTGCAGCAGGAAATACAGTTTGAAAATGTTTGATTTTGGCAGTATTCAATAGTTATATGCCGTAAACACAGTTCCAAAAAATATTACAGTAATGCAACTATTTGAAGTGTTTAAAATTTAAATTACACATGAGTTGTACATAAATAAATTTGAAATGTGTTTTTCTCAAAACAACATTTTTCAGTATAAAGGTACCCTTCCTTGGCAACCAGTAAACAAAAAATATGGAAATTTTCAGGGCTGGCAGGTAGGAGCAAGGACATTTCTAGAAACTAGAATATTTGAAATTTAAACATTTATATTGAAATATTAATGTTGTTTGACATTATCAAGTGATTTCATTGATTTTAGAAATTAAATGATTTATTATTCCTATGTTTAATTTTCTACCTAATTTTCATAGTAACGCAAAATGCGTTAGTATTGCTGCAAAAGTTTTCCAAAAATATTCTCACAAGTTATTTAGGAAATAGAACATATACAAAATATAGTTAAAAAACACACACACACACTAATTATGGACTTCAAAAAAGTAATAAAATTTAACAGTTAAAAAAAATGATTCTGTAATTAATGATCATTAACAGAGCCAAGTTAAAAATGATTACCTTTAAAGTTTGAGGAACAGTAATTTTTTGAAAAAAAAGGATCATTTTAACTGACACCCTCTCTTCATAAATTTTAAGTGTTTGTCAGCACAAAATATACCATAGATTTACACTAATTGTCCAGTTGCTGATACATGAGGCACTACATCCTAGTAATATACACCAAAATGGATATTTCATTAATGAAAAATCATGGTAATAAAGTTTTTGAGACTTTTTTTCTTAAATAAAAAGACAACTTACAAAATTACTTGTCCACTCATTCTTAACCTGTTACCCTTTTTGTGCTATTTGTGAGTTTGCTTTTAGAAACAAATTCAAAAATGCAAATTTAAATAAGTATTGGTGAAAAGTGAACCTACAAACAAAACAACAATATATTGCTTGATGAGATATTAACAAGTTTGATCACATTGTTCTTAAAATATTTTTGGCTTAGCTATTTGTTTATTGTTCTCATTTAATTTTATTAATGCATTATTGCACCAAAAATTTGTGTCAAGAGTCCTGATTCACTTTCTTTCAAATGGGGCAATTTTAAAATAAAAATGTGACAGCATGAGATAACAAATTTGGTGAAAAAGACTTATGTCATGCATATTTTGGTATACAGCTCAAAAATGGAGTCATGAAGTGTGCCCCAAATCATGTTATGTGTGTGTCATAGTGTGGTAAAAAAATATAAGCAGTTTCTGTCGGCCATGATTTGACAAAAAGAAATTTACCAAAGAGAAAATCTATAATGAAAAAATGATTAGCAAAGAATAACCTGGATCAATTTTGAAAATATGATTCAAAAATTTTAGTGTATAATACGGATTCCAATTGCATAGGTATTGAAGAAAATTACTCCAGAACTTGCATTCCAGTAAAGCTTAAAAACTTATTTTCTAAACTCTTAACTTCATTATTTCCTTGGTAACATTGTTGCTATGAGCTCAATGCTATATAGATATTAAAACCATGGAATACCAAGATCCACCAAGAATTTAAAACCAGTAATACATTATCATGGACTTTGGAATGTGAAAATAATAGCTGATTACACGCTATCCCAGGGACCTACTCTCACCTCCTCCGGACTCCGGAGGCCAGAGGCTGCTTACCCATCTGAGGCGGTCTCCTCCCCAACCTCTAACTGTTCCCCAGCATGTTCACTTCCCCGACCGCTCCTTTCAAAACTACGTAACCTCTTATCTCCAGATACCTACGCGGGTGTCTACCTGTCCCGTCAAATTTTATGTCAGCGTCCAAGGGCGTTACTACTGACTGTATCATCATAGGTGCACCGTGTGACGTAGTACTCTCTTGAAACATTTTTAATTTCTCATTCAACTCCCTAACAGTAACGTCCTTAATTGCTTCTATCCTATCAAAATTTTCTTTTTCTGTATGATTGACTCAGGTCTGCACGTCGTCGAGTTTTTGCTCGATATTTTCTACTTTTGTTTTTGCTCATGTTCAAAACTAATTTTGAACTAATTTCTTCTCCAATTTATTTTACTTGTTCCTCTACCTAGTTGGTCGTTCTCTCAACTATCTCATTTTGGTCCGCTAATTGTTCCTGTACATTTTCTTGGAATTTCACTAAATTATTGATATTAAGAGACACGGCTTCCAATATTTTCGTTCTGATCTCAGCGGTAAGTTTTCCAATCGATTTTCCCGCAAACTCTCTGACTTCCGAAATTTCATTCATCGCCTGTTCATGTTTTACCTTCAATTGACCTGCTAATATTTTAATATTTTCTCATACCTGATCTTTAATTTCTTTCATCTCGGTCTCCATTTTAGCTTCCAAATTTTCAATTTTCACTGAATTTTGACTGAGTTTCGCTTCGACATTAACCTCTCTTTCTTTAATTTCCTTCTTTAATTCTTCAATTTTCATGTCCGCATTTTCAAATTTCTCGTTCAATTTTCCAAATTTATCGTCCTAATTAGTTTTGAGCGCTTCCGCATTTAATTCAGATTTTTCAAATCTGTGTTCACCGCCTTTGTGTTTAATTTTTCAAATTTATCATCTAGGAACGCCATCAAGTGTGACTATCTTATTGCTCCCTCTCTTCCTCAATCTGTGCTCCCGGATTTACCCTACTTTCCGGGTTTTTCTCTGGTTTTCCCCCTAGCTTTCAACACTAGATCCTACTCGTAAATATGGGCTCTAAAGACCTCGATGTTGACGAGCCCTAAAGCCCCAACCAAAAAAAACAACCTACTCCTAACTGTTCTTCTTTTTACCCTGGAATCACTTCTTCTTGCCCTTCAGAACTACTACCAAACTCATCTCATGCACTACTGTCAATAAATCCACTTTCCTCAATCTGAGCTAATTTCTCCGATTCCTCCATTTCCCATAACGTTTTAGACTGATCGGCCATCCTAATTTGACAATAATAACTTTTTTTACAAACTAAACACAAATACACAATCTTATAATTAAGCCAATTTATTTTCAGCGTTGCGTGTCTCACTTATTGCTCCTTTTTAAGAAAGCGAGGTCCCACGTTGACCAAGCCAATTGTCATGGAACGGAGTTAATTAATTGCTGGATGGTATAATGGTTAACACTCACCTCATTTCAGTTGCTCTGGTTAGCTCGTTCACTTATCACAAAATTCTATATTTCAGTTGGGTTCGAATTATTTAGTAAATGGAGACACACACTTGGGTTCCTTGCTAAAGGAAAACGCTGATTCAAAATATAATTGGCTTAATTATTTATTCAATAATAGGTACATATTACTTATAAACTACAGCATGCACACTCACCCAAAATCACAAATACCCCACATAATATAATAAAAATTCTCTCTCTTTCTTTCTACGTTAGCTTCTGGTAACTAATTGTACAAGCCATTTACATTAACTTTACATCAGTTTGGAGAGGAACCAAATGTCGCGGCCCCTCGCTCGTAGCTCGCTTTAGGTTGACTGATCCGAGCTACGGGGTTGGACGCAACGTGGGGGGAGGAGGAGGGGGAGAAGTGATGGAATTGGGGGAAAGGAGGGTTTAAGGGGGTTCTACATTTTCGCCATTAAACCAATTGATCAAACATCTCTATAGTTTTTGATGCAAAGCACTTCTTTCTTACATACCCTGCACTTTCAAATACCTGCTTATGTTTCCAAGTCTGCTCTTCCGAAGCTGTTCCCTCTATCGGAACTTTATGTGATCTATCCACCGTTTGCCCATTACACTGCCCAAAAGCTAACCGATTACACTGGTAGTTTCCTGTAGGTGTAGAAAGAGCAGTCAGAGGTTTACTCTGTTCTTCTATCTCCACCGGCCAGTACCCAATACACAAATCCAATGATGTAAAAACCCTTGCATGGTCCAATTGATCAAACATCTCTATATTTGGTAAAAGGAACACTTTTTCCGTAACACTATTCAGTGACCTAAAATCGAAGCAAGGTCTGTACGATGCTGGTTCGCCTGGTTCTGTCTTTTTCCTTACCAAAATTAAGGGTGACGCCCACGGACTATCTGACGGTGAAATAATTTCTTGGTCTAACATTTCTCCTATGGACTTCTCCAATGCCGGGCGCTGCGCGTGTGGTACACGATACGGTCTCTTATTTATTGGCTTCGTTGCGTTCACTTTGATTGTGTGACTATGTCACTATGATTGCATGTGTGGCATGTGTGACCTAGCATATTACTCCCTCAAATGAAAATATCTGAAAATTCTTCCAGCAATCTGCTAACCTTTTTTCTCACTTGTATGGGAATATCCTCTAACTCAAAATAATCTAAAAAATTCTTTTGCTCAACCCCCTGTTCCGGCCAAATAAATGGCTCCTGCTCGCACATCCAAATTTTACTATTTCTACTAGCTTCATTACCACATAACTAACCCCTTTCTTTCCTACTCTCTTTTCTTTATGTGACTCATTTACGAAGGTTAATAGGATTTCTTTCGAGCTATCCACCGTAAACACAATTGGTAATGCGTTTTCTGCTTGAGTATCTCCTACAATCACTTTCCCCTCCTCAGATTCGATAATTTTTAATCGTACAACTACCAGAGAGTTTGGTGCTATAACTATTTCTTCGTCTGGCCTAATTGTCTTGAGCTGCATAATATTCTTTCTTCCTCTGCGATACGAGACAAATCTCTACTACATCCTGACTCCGTACGTTAATAGCTGATTCACTTCCACTGTTTCACAAGTGCCTCCCTGGCTTTGCACCATTTGCTCACACTCATCTGAAAATTCGGGTTCATTCCACTTGACCCTAGGGTAACGATCCACCAAATATTCTTTTATCCCACAATCCGATTCCTCGGCGACCCTTATAATTGATTCACCACAATTACCCGATTTCTCGGCGGTCCCTATAATTGTTTCAGTTTCTAATTCTTTAACACAATGACCTGATCCCTGGACCCACTTCATATTTCCCATGCCATCCCGGCAATCAATAATCAATTCCTCCATACGAACTCTTGGTTCCCCAGTGTCACTTACCCTTCCCGCAACATACTACTGAACTCTCAAACTCATTTACACTACTTCCTGAGTTTTCAGAATCGTTCACTTCAGACTTCTATCATACTACAAAAACAGTTGTCAGCTTCTTGACGTACTTCCAGCTCGTCACTCCTAATTTCCAATAAATATTTTCCTTTTTGTGGCTCTAATGGCTCTATTAAATTTTCAATCTCCTTTCTACTCACAGCGTCCAACACCTCCCAACTACTTTGTTGCGTATCTAGCTCCTTACTTGCTGACTTATTCATACTATGGGACAGTGGTGGTTGTAACTTTTCCAGCTCTTGATCTAAATCCCCCAATAAATATACTATCTCACCCACTTCAACCCTGACATGCTTCACCTGTTCACCCTCGTGTAACGAATGCATATTATTCCTTAGTTCAGAAGAGTACAAGGGTACCGTGTGCCCTTCCGATAGATATTTGTTTTTCTACCCGGACAAATAAAACTATTGAGCTTTTTGATAAATTCAGCCCGATTATTCCATCGTAATGCGTTGATCCTAATTCTATGATTGGTACATCATGCTCATATATTTTTCTTCAATTTCTAATTCTAACAAACGCTGACCAAAAATTTTCAACGCATGACCTGATGCACTTGTGATTTTCTCCTTATATTTCCTCAGTGGATGACTGCCTAGAGGAAAATTTTCCGCGTTCAAAATAGTCACCGCTGCTCCTGTGTCTACTAATAATTGATATTTATTCCCACATATTTTCACTTTTAATTTTAAACCTGCTACCGGTTGAACCGCCAATACTACTGATTGCTTCGCTGAACAAGCGGCGACACCCCGTTCTTTGACACTTCACCGGCAAATGACCTCCCTCGCCGCAAAGAACACTTTTTAAAAGGACAGTCCCGAACCCCATGCTGTTTTCCGCAAATCACACAACCTTGTTAGGATTTACGACAGTTGTTCGCGAAATGACCCACTAGCCCACATTTGTTACAACGAAGCAGTTTCTTAGGTAACTGCTTGTGTCTACCGCTGCTGTCATCGCCAGCCAGCGTTCTGCTGAGGCTGCGTGACAACGGTGGTGGTGACCCTTCTGTCGCTTTCGCTGAGAGTATGAAAGACTCGCAGTTTGCCTCTACTCTGTACGTCGAAAACTTTTCACAATCTGTTCCTCTGCCAGTGAAAATGATTCCGCCTGAACCACATTCTTTTGGTCCCTAACCGTTACGAACCGACCTAATTCTGGTTTTAGCCCAGCCAAAAATTATGCCAATAAACGTCCATCAAAATTTGCTCTGCTGCTTATTTATACATAGTATCATACGTTAGCAACAATTTCCTACAAATTCCTCTTAAACGAGTTGAAAATTCCGTAACGGCTTCATATGGTCTCTGTACACAACTCGAAAATAATTTTTCTAGAGCAATCCTTAATGTTTTCGGCAGAAACCTATTTTTAAATCCTGAACTAAACCTTTCATAGTCGTTCCATAAATGTGGATTACATTCCAAAAACCCCGCAGCCGAACCCCCTAATCTCAACCTAGCTGCTGCCAATGTCTGCTGCTCACTCCACGCATTGAAATGATTAATGATGCGAAGGGCTCTAATGACCTCGATGTTGACGAGCCCTAAAGCCCCACAAAAAACTAATGATGCGCACTCTGTCCAAAAACGTTTCCAACGTCAATTCGTCGTCCCCCGAAAAAATTGGAATTAGCATTACATTACTTCCAAAACCCGAAACAGGTATGGTTGCCATTTTTTGTAATGCTTTTTCTTCCTACGAACTCGATTCTCCTGATCCCCCTGGATCTAATACAATAATTGAATGCCCCCAATTTATTATTTTTTTCTCACTCCCGTTTTCGCAGGACAATGGAAGATTCATGTTTTATATTGTCTAACTGTTACATGGTTTTTGAGTGTAAAATAGATGAGAAACCAGAGACACGACACACCAAAGGCTGTCCTGACAAAAACCTTACATAAAAGTATACACACACCGAGGAATTTCTCAAACAAGGGCTTTTACGGAGAACATGGATATGTTCCTTGGGATAAGGATATATAATTTGCTTCTGATATTCCTATGATTTATTTGCTATGTTCCTGCGTTCTTCTGCACTGTGTTTATTTCTGAACCTGACCCCAACCTATATTTACTTTATACAACTGCTGTGCTCATGAGTTTTTGAAACTAGTCTTGACCTGAATAACCCCATTCAATTTTGTGAAGGATAATCGTGTTCGTACACTTCGTTTTATGCCCAACAGAAATATTCCTTCCGATTAATAAATTCCATCTTTTATTTCCTGTGTAATTTTTGAATCTCGTGGTATGTTAACCCATATATAGACTTTACGCTCCGATGGTATGGATAATTACTGTGACCTACCGCTGTAGTGCATGACTTCAAAGGAACACCTCTTCCCCTTTGTTTGAAGATATTTCAAAAAATTAAAAAATACTATCTACAGAAAAAAACCAAAAATTAAAAAATTGCTTATATATACTGCAAAAAAAAATCAACGACACAAAAGGAAAAAAATCTGAACACCATATATCGGTAAGAATCTAAATAATCCTGACATTACTTGGTGTATGTTTTATCGAGAGAAATCTAAGTCACCCCATGTCTGACAACCCCTTGTCGCCTGTCATATCGAGAGGACTCTACGGAACACGACCGCACACACTGAAACCACTTGTCGCGGGTCATCGCTCGTAGCTCGTGTTAGGTTGGCCGATCCGAGCTACGGGGTTGGGCGTGACGTGGGGGGGAGGAAAGGGGAGAAGTGAGGGAATTGGGGGGAAACGAGGGTTTAAGGGGGTTCGGGTTGTACCAGGTGTTGTTTGAGAGAAACTCGGAGTGTGTATGACACATTTAATACTCGGAGGTTGCAGTGAGGTCAAGTGTTGACCGGAAGGAGGTCAGTTGCGGACATGATCGTTCGATCAGAAGCGCGCCTAAGTAGAGGAGTTCTGGTCCTGCCAGCTTCCGGTTCCGGGAGAGGGTGGAGAGGGTCTGCCACTCGGGTGTCAGTCAAGGAGCAACCCCCACGCAGTCGCAGTGCCTCTCCCTCCAGGTTGGCTGGCTCCCCCCAGGGAGGGTAGTGAGTAGGCTGTCACCCGGGTGTCACCCAAGGGCAACTCCCAAACAATGACGGCCTCGTTCGCACTAGTTCTCTCTACTCCTTTCTGTCTCTACTTCACCCGTTTATATATGATTTGCATGCTTGACGTCGTGTCCCACTGACCTACTCTTCCTGGCCACTCGACCTCAATTCAATATGCCAGATGTGCTTGTTGCTGGGTGACTTTACGACACATAATTACTACTCATCTTCTTAGCCCTTATTAATATTTAATTGATAAAGTTCTGAGCAAGGGATCGTCGCACAAATCTTCTCGCAGCCATTAGTCTCATAACAATGGACGCAGCCAGCTCGTTATTACCTTAATTGATGATGGACAGTCAGTCAAAAAATTGTGGTAGGAGATCGGAGCGCCTTCCGTAGTGCCAACTCGTTCATGGAGACCTTCCTCCCCACCGGTGTCGGTTCATTCATAGCTGGAGACTATTGACCCTCTGCCGTTGTCACCTCGCCCACGTCGCTCGCTCCTTCCCCGGAATGCAGCGCCTCGCCGACGTGACGATTCCTCGTAGCGAAAGTTCATTGGCGTGTCGCTTCACGGACAGAATCGAGTCATTATGACCGAGTGTTCCTTGATGACGTTCGAACTAATTAGCGCTAGTGTCGATTAACGTGATCCGATAAAAGTCTTAGTACTGCAACTAATTAACGAACAAATTGAAGATAGTTGAGTCCACCTTGAGCTCGGAACGAAACTTCCTAAGTTGAAGTTTTAATATCATGATGTTAAGTCCGTTGAAATTGTACCCAATTACAACTTATAAAATCTTTAAGTGATATGAGCCAAAAATAATCTGAGAAGAACATCTCAAGACAAAACTTTAAAATGATAAGTTCCGAAAAATATCTCAGACTGCTGAATCGACTGATAACATGATAGACTGATAATCTCAGAATGATAGAATGCTGGAATGAAGATGATCTCGGAGCGTCTCTGCTCGTCATTGTATGAACAATTCCCCACTCTGATACCCCGAACCTTGCAGTCACGCTCCTCCTCAAAAAATCATGTGATTTTCTAGTCCAAAGGAACTTAATTTTACTCCACGTGGAGTCGTTATGATTGGTGATTTTTGGTGTGACGTTTCTTACTCGCGAGCTAATCACATAGCTAAATTTCTGTGTTATCCTATCCTTCAAGGTTTCGTTCTCTCTTAAAAATCCCTTCGTTGACCTTAACCAGACCTTCGCCCATTATCGTCCCAACATTTAATTCCGACAGTTATTGAATTTCGAATGTCAAACCCACTTCTCGAACGCTTCCTTGTCTCCAGTCCTACGACGCTTCTACGCAGTCGTTCGCATATGGCTTTCGTCACTCACTTCTATTGGTGTCTAAGAGCTGGTGCCTCGTTCGCCCACTCACTTGTTCTCTGGGTCTGCGACCCTTCATCGCCCATCAGTTCACAAAAAGCCTCTGTCCCCCCTTCCAGTTTTGTTCTGCGTCTTTTCCTTATAACTACGTGCTAGTATCCAGATCTGTCACCAACGTTGACCTTGTTTTCTTATATACGTGATTTTCCGCTCCTTTCTCGTTTTAATTCTAACGACGTCATTTGTTATTTGTTTACATTTTTCTACTTCCCTTCAGCTTCTGGCCAAAATAACGTGTAAAACGCATACACCCTTCACTTTGTCATATTTATAGTTCTTCCTCCGAACAAGGAAACACAAAACCCTCAACCCCTACAGTGGTCGCGTACCTCCCCTTTCACTGCTGCTCCGTGTGTGTGTGTGTACAAATCAACACTTCTGTTTTTCGACAAATTGAAGAAGTTTTATAATTAATGAGGTACGAAGAAAATATCAAAAATCACTCACAAATTTACGATCATTCTCTGAGTGGCTGAGGAAGGTTGAATGTCAGATGTCTGTAAAATTCATGTGTGATTTTTATGTTTTTCTTTGTTTCTTATTAACTTTAAAACTTAGAATGCAGTATTGTTGATTTTCATACATATAAATTTGAAAAATGTTTTAAATCACTCACAGATTTCATGGAACTGTTTCAACTATCAGCTTTCCTCAGTCGCATAGAGAATCTACATGGCTGAGGAAGGATACCTAAGCTGGTGGCTCTGTCCCAGATTTCATCTCGTAAGAAACACCCAATCAATAAATGAATACATAAAATTGAAATTAAAATATTATATACTTGTTATAACAGCAAATTGGCATCCTTATTAAACACAACCCCGATTTAAAAGAACAATTTAAAATATGTACTTTTATGTAATCCGCAACACAGCATGCAAACATGTTTATGTGAGGCTAACCAGGGCGTCTCCAAAAAAAACTCCCGACCTGGGCCCAACGAGTTCCAATAATACTATTGTTAATATGTAAGTTATGCCCTAAGTTTGAAGTAATTTCTCTGTATCTGTGTCTAGAGTGTATCATGAGTGCTTTTGAAACCTAACATTCCTGAAATACAATTCTTAATAATTCTTTAAATCTCTCTATCTTCAAAAGCATTTGATGTAGAAAGTTGAGATTTGTTACATTTCTTATTTGTTTAATTAATTTTAAGATTATGTTCAAGTTAATTATATTAAAATGTAATAGAAATTTTTTTAATATTTCAAAAATTTTCCTTTTTATTATCCAAATTGGGAATTGTTAATTATGTGGAAAAAAATTCTATTCAAGAACCATCTTAAAACGTGAACAAAATTTGAGGAAGGGATGAGAATGAAATCATATTGAAATAAATAATTTTTATACCAATGCGCGGAAGAGAAATGTGCTATAATATTTAAAGTGATATAATATTTTAAAGTGTAATAATATTTCATAGGGTCATGAAACAAAGGACTTTATTCTTGACATATTCTGTTTCTGTTTTGAATTCATTTTGCAGTGACCAGTGCGGCAATGTTGTATTGTAACGTACCAGTAATTTTTTTGATTAATTATTTGGATTTATTTAATTCATTCAGCATGAGGCAGGGGTGGGGTACATGAAAACTCCTACCTACTCGTTTTATTAAACGAAAGTATGCCGCTGGTTTTCTAATACCTCTACATGAAGGTTATATTTCGAATACAGTTGAATTGAGATAATGTTACGTATATGTGTTTAAAATCGCGTTTATGTTTAATATTGCAATTTCGAAGAGGAAATTTCGAATATTCCAAATTTGATAAGTGTTTATAGATAGATAATTTTCAAAGAGAGGAATCGAATTCACTCCTCGTCGAATTTTAAAAACTGGTTATTGAACAAAAAAAATTCAAAAAGATAGGAAGGGGGTAATTTTTTGGAACATTTGATAAGATACATGCCTCTATAAGGGCTTTAGGAACTTGTTGAAGTACTAAATATCGGTGCTACGAAGGGAGTAAGTTTTATTGAGATTGTAAGCCATCTAGAATGTGTTTTTGAAGGCGAAGGGAGTCTCAGCGCCAATTCCTTAAGAGTCGGCGAGAGGATTCGAATGCATACATCGCTGAATTTTTAACACAGGTTCTTGACCTAAAATAATCCAGAAAAAGGAGCAAATTTTGAAAAATTCTGTAATACGGATGCCTACGTATTTATACACGGAATTAATTGTCTTTTCGGCGTTTGGAAGTGGTTTTGTGGCATTTTATGATCTTCGTGGATGAGTTTTACCACGTCACTAATAAGTGCACTGCATTCAATTTTTGGTCATGAGAAATTCAAACATTGTCAAAATAAACCATCTGTATCACATCTCTATTTACAAAACGCATCTTCAAGTACGCAACATTTTTTCACGCAGTGCTTAAAATTCAACCCGACGAATTGTCGATTGAACCAACTACTCTGACAGCTTTCAAAACATTGGATCGAATCTTGGCATACATATACAGAAATATATTGAACAAAATTACTTTATTTATTTATTTTTACTTTTTTACATTTTTACGGTAGGAAGTTGGAATCAATATTTTGAGAGGGGACCCTGCTTGGGGCCCTGTTTCAAGATACAAAACTAAGAACATAACTACAATTTTCCAAATAAAAAATCTCTATCTGTTTTTTTAATGTAAATAATGGGACCCCCAAAATGTCAGATTGCAAATTTCACAAACACACATTTGACATATCATGGGGTCCCTATTTTAAAATATTTAATTCAGACTTTATACCCAACAATATATTTCTTAAAAAAACTTACAATTGGGGGCCCCAGGCAATTGCACCTGCTGCACCGGCGGTAGTTACACCACTGACCTTACACCATGGCAGAAAGAAACACCATGCTTTCTTCCATCATGACCCTGGATACATAATATGCTTTCACCAAAATTCCTCATCAAGTTTAGATGAGTTTTTAACTTTGCTCTAAACATTCCATCTGAAATATGTGATGTACGTTTCATCTCATCAATTTATACACTTAAAGTTTACGATTGAAATTTCTAACATGACATTACGAAAATGAAATCTTCAGAATGTTTCTTGTTCTTTGTCCAAGGAATCCATAGGTTTATCACACTTGAGAAACAAATCAGAATTTTTTGAAGGAAATATTCTGATTTTTAATTTTGTAACAACGATGCACCTTCAGAAAGGTTGTTTTGTCCAAAAATGAATTGCGTTAACTTTGATTTAGAGATGTTTTAAAGCTGATACGATATCTTTCTTGATATTTAAATGCTAGTTAAATAAAACAAAATAAACAATTAAATAATGCAACAAAATGAAGTACATATATTTTTAGATGATATTTTAATAATGAACTGTCAGCATAGTTAATGTGTTTCCTAAGCGTCAAATGCTATTATTAATACTCGGGAGTGTTCGATCACAATTGATAAATATATTAATGAATAATGAGTTCTGCGGGTAAATGATTCTAGATTAATATATTCATACGTGGATCTCTGGTGCAATTTAAAAGAAAATCGTATGAATGAAACTTATCTTTTCTTGTGACATAATATGACATAAGTCAAAGAGTGCAATAATTATCAAATACTTCGGAATGTTCCGATGGAAATTATTGGGATGATGGGAAACTACAGCAACATTACTTCTAAGGATATTTCACAAAAGAACACAAATCAAACATCCTCAGAAGTAGTCTTTCTGCGATTTCCCTCCATTGCATTTCAGGCGAAATGATTTAGGTAGAAGTTTTATGTATTGAAGACAACTATTATAAAAGAGATATATTTGAAACGTTGAATATAAAAAGTTTTAAACATTTCATTTACAAATAGGTACATCTTAATTACTATAAGTAAATGACATCATCTTTAAATTTTAATATATGCAATTGATAAATATAAATATAATTTTTATGTATTTGTATTTGTTTTTTTTTCTCCCTTCAAAGTTGTACATATTTATGACTTATGGGTAATTGTTTTAAAATTCGAGAATTATGTTTTGGTTATACTTTGTGTGTATTCCATCCATTCAAAACGATATAGGAGTTCTTTGATGTTCCATTCCTTTATTGAACTTCACCTGTTACTTAGTTCATTTTCTAGACATTTCTCCACCCACCAGAGCGGATACTGGGATACGTAGTGAGTTCAACTCATGTCGGTGTTTGTAGGCACCCTCCTACGTCTCGCCCGTGGAGCGACCACTTGTCTGACTTCCCCTGTGTAACTTGCTTTTACAGGGGTGGAAGAGGCCTCTTTAGTGAGTAGCTAACGCTAATATACTAAAGGCTAAAGAGGTAATAGTAAACTTGAGGGCCGCAAGGTCACCTAGTAGACACAAGGTCCACCCGGTAGTAGACACCATTTATTACAAAACCACACACTAAAAAATATTTTTCAAAATTTTAAAAAGTGTGAAAAGGGTAACATTTTGATTTTTCAATTTTTACTATACCTTACGAAATAATTAATATATCATCTCAGTTTTTATGTGAAAAAATTTAATATCTGGGAAAAATTCTTCGGGTTTTCCGAAATTTCACTTTTTAATGGGTGCAAAGGGATATTGATGGTTTCTTGTACAAATACTATATAAAATAGAGTTTCTGTTGCAAAGACTGATAGGCCAAAAGTTTCGAAATTTTGTGCATTTGTTCTTCAGGGTGGGTCCAAGAGCACTACGAAATGGAATTTTTGAATTTAGATTTCAATTTCTTATTAACTTTTTAGCTTTTCTTTAAAAAAATCAGGATGTGCATAAAAACTACGAAGAGTAGAGTTTCGAAATTCAGCAGCTCTATGTTCTCCGGGCTGACCTAAGTGCACCATGGAGATTGTTTTCTGAAATTCGATTTAGATATTTTTTTATTGAACGTCAAACATATTTTGGTTTCCGTGCCCAGCACAGAGGCATTGAAACTCAGAGAGCATAGCAATTTTGCGCACGTGTTCTCCTGAGTAGATTCCTGTGGACCTCTGAACCGTTATTTCGAAATTTGTTATAGATTTTTGTTTATTTAATTTTTAAGCGTTTTTTTTTGTGTCAACCGCACAACAAAGAGATCGAAAGACTTAGAGCATGGAAACTAGGTATAAGCGTTCTAGTCCATGTGCACTATGCAGTATCTTATTCGACGTTCGATTTAGATATTTTTTATTAAACGTTAATTTACAAAAATTCACCTAGCGTACTAACTAGACTCACAGCTTCGAAACGTGTTCTTCGATTTATTTCTTTTTTTTTAGCTTTTTACACTAACAGAACAGGTTTGCATGTGAGATCTGAGTTCAGTGGAAGGAAAAGATTTCTAAAAATCTTTGTATGTGATATCCCAACCATCAGATGTGACATCCCAACCATTAGATGTGACATCCCAACCATATATTATCGGAACTACAAGTTATTCGAACAATCCATCAATAGTGTTTTCTCAATGTCAACCGCGCAGCGATAAAATCGAAAGATCTAGAAAAATATGAAATTTGGTGCATGCTTTCCTCAGGGTGTGTCCAAGTCTGAAGTGAGTTTTACGAAATACGAATTAGATTTTTCTTTGTTTATAAGTAAGTGGTACGTAGTTATTTATAAGTAAGTATCCAGCCATTTTCTCAAAATTCGGTTTAGATTTTTCTTAATCAATGGAGATAAGGAAAGAATGAATGGTGATTTAGAAAGTACCAAACTCCATACTTTCACGCTAGAAAGCAACGGGTTCTAGTTAATCACCTATAAATTGTCGTTAAAATGAAAAATTTCATAAGATAATACAGATAGACGTATATAGTTCAACTATCAATGTTTTACTAACAGACTTAATGACAATAAGATGGAGGAAGAAGAAAGAAAAATGAAGAATTAAATATAAGTAATGTAATTCCCAATTTATCTCCCTTCTTCAAGTATATTTTCATTACATCCTTTAAGTTAGCACTTCTTGGTTATTCCTCTTGTAAATGAATTTTATATTCCCCCCTTTTTCCTCTTTTTTCTTTTTCTTCACTTTCGGCTCACTGAATTGTATAGCATTCCCAATTGGTCCGATTTCTATTATTTATTTCTAAAAAATTCCGTTTTTTACTTTTATTTGTCAATTTTACTTTGTTTATAATAATAATATGTCTTCTCTTCCCTCTCTAGATAAGGCACAATCCCATAATATACGACTTGGATTTTCTGTTCCTTCCCCTCATTCACACATCTTTCTTCTCCTTTTGACTTGTCTCCGGGCAGTTATAACAATCGCTGATAAGCAAACGTAAAGTGTGCTTATAAATCTCTGTACGTGGTGTGTATGTGTATGCATAAATATGCATTGGTTATATGTATATGGTAAATATGTATAATGCATATTTACAGAAAAAAGTGAACAAACAGCACAAAGGTAAACATTTTGTAATTTCTCAGTGAATATATTGCCTACTGGTTTGCTTAATTTTTTAAGAATAATTTTATTATTATTTGTAACGCTTGAACACTGACATGTGTGTTAACATACTAAGTCAGAGGTAACATTTTTGTAATCTTGGTTACCAGTGATTAAGTGATCTCAATTACTTTCAATGTCAGTCACATACCGCTAAGACAGATAAACAAAAAGCTTCGTAGTTATGTACACGCGTTCTCTTTAGCAAGTCCAAAAGCACCATCAAGCGATGTTTTTCGTAATTCGGTTTTGTTGTTTTAGTTTTGTACAGACCTCAAAGGCATTTCAGAAAGAATATCTACCCAAAAATCAATAATTTTGCGTTTACAAAGCTAATTTAAAATATGTATCGGTTTCTAATTTAATGCCTGTGTCTTGAAGAACTATACAAAGTTAGATGCTTTTCCATACCCTTAAATGTGTTGATCTTTGCATCAATCAATCAAGTCCTGTCACTGTGTAGCTGCATACGGCAGTTTGCCGACTTTCGATCGAATAAAATTTTCAGCTGCTACCTGGATTATGTTCCACGATTTATCAACTATATGTATTTCTTCAAGAATAGTTTCTCCTCTGACTTCCATCATCAACCTCATCCTAGCGCTAAGTAATATTTTCACCGATATTTGTTTGAGTGATGGCTCAGTGTCGTAAATCAGTTTTTTGGGGGAATAGTTTTAATTTCAGGCAGAGTATTTAATGCGAATATTTGAATGATAATCGATCGACATTTCCTTTTTCTCACAAGGTTTAGAATACTTGTTTCTTTCTAAAATTCACACGAAACAATGTAAATTAAGGTTTATGATTATGCGAATGCAGCGATTTACAAAGATATGCTATCGCGTATTGAAGATAAATTTACTAAGTCTCAGATCTGTAAAGAAGAGCTTCAATATTGCTCTTAAATATTTTGACTTTTATTCGTTCCTCTTGAACCAATTTATTACTTATTATGAACCATTACTTTTTCAATGGTCTTTTTTATTTCAATCTGTGGTTTTTTTACCTTCTCCACATGAAAGTCTGAATAGAGCAGCAGGTACGTAGACATATTTCATTCGTTGAATTTGCCATAAAAGTAATTTCAAATGTAATCATTATTGTAGAGTTATATGTAATGTCATGTATTTCATATGGCTTTCAAATACAAAACCATCAAGTAGTGTTATGTTTATAACATTTCAAATATCCTTGTACAAATTATTATGTTTACTATCAATTTCTTTGACTTATACAATTAACTTACTTCTGCAACTATAGATCTATACTATTTACTAGGTCAGCAAGAAGGTAAATGTTCTTGGCTGTTTAGGTCAATGAACAGACGCACAGATCTAATGGATTGGAAATACCAATAAAATAAATTATTTCCACAAACGTGATAATCTACCACAAGCAGATTGGTCTTCCACGACAAATTGTGTTTGTAACTACGGAAGGTTGTTTCCCATTGAGGTTCATTGCACTAATTGACTTACTTCTGGCTATCTTGCATGTATGAACCTTATGTACCGAATCATATTGGATGGGCGTTTGTTCAAAACACAAAAATACAATTTTGAAATTATCTTACAATCTCCATTGGAAATTTTGCCTAGAGACTAATAACAGCATATTTTAAGCATTTTGAGTACATAAACTGATGTAGAAAAAATTACATACAATAACTCTAGAATCAAAAAGGTAATTACATTACGGCGAGAGGGTAACATTATGAGCAAAATAAGAAGGCGTGAAAATTGAAAAATAGAGCTTAGAAACGAACAGAGGTTTGAATGCGGCGTAGATAAAGAGGTGGGAAGGATGATTAATGGGAGGAAATGAACATAAACCGAGAGAGTGAATTCACGGTTCAACATGAAAGAAAGATTTGCTAAAAACGAAAATATGTTTCAGATACTGCTTGACAAGAAAATATTTGTAAAAGAATGCATTCTAAGGAATGGTGAAGAGAGGAAATGCCATCAGTTGGTTGAGGACAATCAAATGAATATACAGAATCGTCCTTAGAGTATGACGTTTGAAGAAATAATGTATATCTCTAGACAGCAATCCGTCCTCTAAAAATAAGGATTAGCATTACAGGATCTTAAGTCTTGTTTTCATATATGAAATTAAAAACTATAGACGTAGCATGTGTGCAAGAGCTCTATACTCTATGATGACGGCCTTGTTACGAGTTCCTAAGGACAAGAACAATTCTTGTAAATGTTTAATGCAATTTTGGAAGAAAAAAAACCAGTCCTGAAAACTTTGTCGTAAATATTGAAGGGATACAAGAATTTCGGGGTGATCATCTGTCTAGGTAGTAACGCACGGACAAGGTTGTGAGGGGACCGCACAGAAACTAAGCGTAGGAGACGTTTCGAGAAGTTCGTAATGTTAAATGATTCATTAATACAAACGACTATGGTGTGCATACACTTGAAAAGGGAAACAAGCGCTCCTTGTTGGATTACACACTTACTAACGCCTTGCAAGACAAATTAACAACTGGTGTATTGATAGAGAAGTGACAAGTGATCATGGGGAGCATCTTTCATGGTAAAAAGAACTATCCAGACAAATGAAATAAACAAGTCAAACGAATTAAAATGACAGATTAGACGAGATATGTGCATAAAGAGGCAGAATATTGTTGGAAACTAGTCAACAATTGTGTAAACGAAAATACCTTTGAAAGCAGTATAGGTGAAATACAATGAATGCTGTTGAGAAGAGGATGGAAGCACATCACTAAACAAACGTAGGAGACACGAAAAAGCAAGGCGTTACGATATTATAGATGAAAGAATAAAGCATTACGACATTATAGGAGAGCTAAACGGCACGATTAGTCTGGGGAGTCAGAATGTGTCCAATATCGTGAATTGGGAAGCGCTTTCAAAATATTGAGTACACGAAATAGGGGAGGTATTTCTCGAGTGGAAATGAAAGAAATGATGCTGGAGCCTACCATATTTAATAGCTAGCAGGATAATACGAACACCACATATTCGGTAGGTCTGAAAGAGGTTAGAGAAATTATGGAAAAAGGATATGAAATTACGGCAAATAAATTGCTTTGTGCAATATTGTCGCATGATACAGGCTATGTAAATTAGACCGCAAAAAATGTGGAAAACTACGAAGAACCATAGATGAAAGATGAAGATCTATATGGAATATCTATAGAGAGTTTGCGGTTAAAAAGACTGCGGATTTCGATGGTTTGTCCCACGAGATGGTGCAAAAATAATAAATAATTAAGAATATATAACATGTGCATGTCATCCGGGACATTTCCTTCGCAATAGAAAATTGGAGTATTAAGAATATTCCGGAGGAGATAGGGGCCAGGGCTTAATATTTTCATGTAGACCAATTACATAACTGACAACATTTACCATAACATTTGACAAGAGGGTACATGCAAATTGAGCATAAGATGGGGACCGACAAGTTATATTACATCAGTACGGATTTCGCAAGAATAAAAGCACAGAGAATGCAATACATAAACTGCTTGACAGTGTTGTACAAGAGTGGAAAAAGGTATGCTCTTGAACTATTTGTAGATTTCTGTTTGGCGTTTGATAATGTGTTGAAGAGGAAATACTCGAAAAATTGGAGGAGATATGGCAAACCTATTGCAGTCATATTTTACACATAGACATAGGCACACGGTACTGTACATGGGTGGAGAGCAGTTTAAAGCTACCACTAAAGAATGTTCTCAGGTGCCGATCTCCGCTCCCATCTGTTGGAGCATAGCAATAAATAAGCTCTTTTATACGTTAAATGGGCTTCTTTCAAACCAATGGCCTATACCAATGGCACCTGTTTAATAGAACATGGATGTAGCCGTAAATAGGTCCAGATACAAGGGAATGCAGCGCTCGGACTGTGCAACAAGGAAATGGAGACGTTAGGACTTAAGCTGTCGTGACAAGGCGTCGTATTCTTTGATAACACTTCACCTAAGAGAACAAATAATTACGCAAAATGGGTAAACGGTATGAATTCAGCGCGATGTTCAATGCCTTGGTATCATGATAGATGAGACGACACATTACATACCAAGTTAAGAAGATATATTACAGTCTCCTAAGGGTTGTATTCAATAAAACAAATACCATATTAGGAATATCATCACATCTGTGGTAGTACGGACAATTTCCGTAAAAACTTGCTATAATTAATGAAATTATATTCTGATCGAAGGACCAAATGTGAAAGGTTTAAATGTGGTGTAATGGAACACTAGGTGCCAACAAAAACAGTTTAATATGACATGAAACTGAAAGTAACAAATAACATGAAAATAATGAAATATGCTGATAGTACAAAACTTAAACGACGATGAGACCCTGGGATGAGGTAATATGACCGTTCGTTCAGGTCCAGCTCGTATGGCGTTAGTGCAATGGAGTGGTCGCGAGTGGGCCCCGCAGCGAGAGCCGACATGGCTCGGCTGTCACGCTGCGGCGTGATGATGAGTCGAGTGAATAACTGCCATCTTGCCCAGCCAGTTGTGGAGTGACAGACTGCTGGCAGGAGGCTGACAGACGAGTGAGACCCTGGGATGAGTGAGCGACTGCCGACTGCGAGAGTGAGCGACTGCCGTCTGCTGATGAGTGCTCACATGTTGGCTGAGCGAGAGTGAGTGAGCAAACTCCTGGNTGCTGGTAAGTATAAGCTTACTGTCTTGGAACTAATGTTGTTTAATGACTTAAAATGAAGTTAAAACGTTGTGAGTTCTTTTCACAAAGATATACTGTTTGTCCATAAAATGTCATCTTTCATTATTTATTTCATTAGATTATGTATTGGACGTTGATTTTAGTAAAAACTGATTAATATTGGTGTTTCGGCACACACAATTCTACACAGCTGGAGTTGTCGCTTGCCCTAAGTGAGGGTAGTTGTTTCTTAGCACCTGCAGCGAGGCTACGCTTGGCATTCCTCTCACCCCCCAAATGCAGGCTGCGTTAGCTGGCTTTGTTTGGCGCAACACCCTTCACCGAAAAGCGCACATTTCCTGCAACATTCACTTAGGAAAATTCGCGAGCATTAGCATGGAGCCCCATCAGATGGCCGTAAGATAGCGCCACCAAACGGCAGACCTTTCACTTCTAGCAACCTTCCTGAGCTGTTTTCAGCCTAACATCCCTCTCAGTGTTCTCCTCGCGCCCACCCGAATCAGACGCGGTCTCAGGTCTCACCCGCGCCCGCTCAAAATCGGACGCGGTCTCAGTTGGCTCCCACGCGCCGAGCATACATTTTTTCACCAACAGCCACCCGATTTCAAAGTCGGTCTTTTCATTTCTAAGTCTGTATACTTAGTCATTTTATTTAAGTTTCGATTCGTTATTATAGAGCGAATAACATCGGCGTAGTATTAAACTATATTTAAGAGCACATGCACAAGTTGCCGCACGTGACCGATATTTGCCTCCATTGTGCATTTCGACTCATGTGCGCCTGTTTTCTCACCATTTTGCTTCAATTCGCGCCCGCCAATTTAGCGTGTGCATCAGTGCCGTCTCATGCGAATGCGCATCCCGGCACTTCAAGACATCGAGCTACAGACCGAAGGCAACGCCAGCTGGACTCCTAAGCTTGAGTATTAACATTTAAGTTTTCAAAGTGCTGTGTTTGGTGACAATCCACACATTGAATGTGTGTGGGTATTCATGACTTGAACCAAGAACTGCTCCGTTATAAATAGTTACATGTGTTCATTCGTCGTTAATTAATTCAAGTTGACTTGAANATTACTCGCGAGACTAACCGCTGGCAGGAGGCTGACTGCTGACTGGAGGTTGACTGCTCGGGTGATGCGAAGTATGTAAGTGAAAATGAATGCTCGTGAGAGGCTGATTGCTGACTGGAGACTGACTGCTCGTGCGCGAGCGAGTGCTTACTCCGGTGATCATGAGGAGATGTGATGTGCGATGTGGTTTGACAGCAAGTTGAGTTCTGGCCAGAGACTGTCTGCAGGCGAATGTGACGATCATGGAGGGAGCCTGCTGACGACTAGTGCATCGCTGACTGCCTCTGCTTGACTGCGTCAGTCTGCAGCGACGAGTGTGACTGTTCGACTGCTCTGTCTTGGAGCAAGTCTGCTGGCCAGTCACTGTCTGCTTCGGAGCGAGTAATGAGCGTAAGCCAACATGGCTTGGCTCGCTAGATGAGACTCGCACTGCTATCTTGTCCAAAGTGCCAACGGACAGCAGCCGGACGCCATGACGCCCGACTGACCGGCGTCAGATGGCGAGAACAGCTGGTTGTATAGAATCCACTAGATTGTTCTTGTATAACATTATAGTTCAAAAAATGTCTGAACAGTGGTGATAAGAAATGAAAAGGGGGAGAAAAGTAAGATAACCAAACATTTTTTGTGTGCTTGTGAGTTAGATGGTATCAACGAAAGAGAAACGTATCGGGTAATACCAAATGTGCCGTTCTGTCTTAAGAATAAGAAATATTTCCAACCAAGTGATAAAATGACGGATGTTCCGGCACACATAATTCTACACAGCTGAAGTTGTCGCTTGCCCTAAGTGAGGCTAATTGTTTCTTAGCACCTGCAGCGAGGCTACGCTCGGCGCCCTCTCACCCCCAAATGCAGGCTGCGGTAGCTGGCCTTTGTTTGGCGCAACACCCTTCACCCGAAAAGCGCACATTTCCTGCAACATTCACTTAGGAAAATTCGCGAGCATTAGCATGGAGCCCCATCAGATGGCCGTAAGATAGCGCCACCAAACGGCAGACCTTTCACTTCTAGCAACCTTCCTGAGCTGTTTTCAGCCTAACATCCCTCTCAGTGTTCTCCTCGCGCCCACCCGAATCAGACGCGGTCTCAGGTCTCACCCGCGCCCGCTCAAAATCGGACGCGGTCTCAGTTGGCTCCCACGCGCCGAGCATACATTTTTTCACCAACAGCCACCCGATTTCAAAGTCGGTCTTTTCATTTCTAAGTCTGTATACTTAGTCATTTTATTTAAGTTTCGATTCGTTATTATAGAGCGAATAACATCGGCGTAGTATTAAACTATATTTAAGAGCACATGCACAAGTTGCCGCACGTGACCGATATTTGCTCCCATTGTGCATTTCGACTCATGTGCGCCTGTTTTCTCACCATTT
The DNA here is from genome assembly GCA_002313205.1 of Laupala kohalensis. Classification (NCBI taxonomy): domain Eukaryota; kingdom Metazoa; phylum Arthropoda; class Insecta; order Orthoptera; family Trigonidiidae; genus Laupala; species Laupala kohalensis. The sequence continues at coordinate 743,353 of NNCF01127619.1, read as the reverse complement.
TGCTTCAATTCGCGCCCTCCAATTTAGCGTGTGCATCAGTGCCGTCTCATGCGAATGCGCATCCCGGCACTTCAAGACATCGAGCTACAGACCGAAGGCAACGCCAGCTGGACTCCTAAGCT
>NNCF01127619.1:687886-742841 GCA_002313205.1 Laupala kohalensis | reverse complement strand
CGAAACAAATCCCCACGGATTATATCAAATTCAGAGGGAAAATAGCATATAAAACATTACGGAGTGGCATGAACTTGAACTCTTAATTAAATGCACCCGTAATAAAGAAACTGTAATCCTAATAATAATTCATTTGGTTCTTGGATATTGCTTTCAATGTCTCAAACAGTATTTGTATGTAATCATGAAATATGTAATGTGTTGATGAAACGGCACTATTAATATAAGAATTCTCATTCTAGTCATAAGTCTTGTTGACTCTTGGATATTCATTTCATTCTATTAAGCAGCAATTCTATATTTATTGATGCTTAGATTCGTACTTCACCATTCTACTTCATCCCATGTTTGATTGCTCAATTGTTTCTCATCTATGTATTTTTAGTTTAAATATTCAAGAGTCAATTCAATGTTTATTGCATTTGCCCCATACATGTTGTGACGAGACTCGAGTCATTAAATTTATGAGACTTATTTTTGGTCTTTTCTTTATTTTACATCCCTCCAATTGCTTCCTCGGAAGCTGGTCCTCCGTCGTTCACAAATCTGTTGTGTTCCGTGGCATCCGCCAGAGGATTTCCACTATTTCAATTTCAGCCACGTCGCCGCGGAACAACGGAGAACGAAGTACGTGTATTTCATATTGGCTACGATTTGAAATAACTGAAAAGAAAACTAATGAGACATTTTTGTTAAAAGAAAGATGTGAAACAATTAGAGAGTACGTTGATAACGGAGGTAATATAGGAAAGAATTTAGTTTACAGATGTTAGTAGATGAAATTATTCAGTTTATATATAATGGTTTCTTATATAAAAGAATAAAAGCTTTGCTTTCATACGGAAGAAAGAAGAGTACAATCATCTCCCCGAGGTGGGGATGGTCTCCTGCACTGTTAGGAACGGTGGCAACGATGTGTGGAACGATCGTCGGAGCGATACAAAAGGGAAAAAAATGAGAAAAGCCCATATAATGAGGTCAGAAGTATGTTTTAAAAGATGTGGAACAATTAGTTGATATTATTTTCGTTGTGTTTTATAATATACTAGCTAAACCATGCCACACTTTGCTGTGGCTTAGTTTGATATGAAATTAATGGGAAAGTATATAAAAGTATTCTAGCGAACATAGATTCACCGAAAAACACATCATTGAATTAAATATCCTGCCTTACGTTGCTGTGGGTATGTGGAATAAAAGAAAGGAAGAAAAAACATGTGTTTTACAAAAAAACATTTTGTATTGTAAAGCTAGTGAATTTACTATATTTTTTGTTTGTTCACTTTCTGCGTAAACATAAAGATCAGACGGTTTGCCGACTCTGGAGCATGCGACGCACAATTGCCCATGAGAGAAGCAATCGTTTTCTAAATTCGAACCGCACACTTTCGCTTTATTGATTGTCATAGCAAACACTAGGCGTATGGGAAATTTAAGTCGTTTTATCTCGAACACCATATCGGTCGGAATGGGTGGTATTTATGGAAGTAGTATGTCTTCACCTTTATGAGGTTCAATCAGAATTGTTGCTTCAATTGGATTGTTCATAAATTTTTAAACTGCTAATCGTGCACCATTGCATAACTTTGGCTTATTGATGTTTCGGAGTAATATAATTGGCACTCCAATTTTCGAATTAAGAATGTGTTTCGGTAACCCGGGAACATCGAGAGAATTAAGAAATTCCGTTGGAAAATTCATTACTTCATTTTGGTTCATCACGTAGTCAATGGATTTGTATGACACTGTTTCACCTGCGATTTTGTTCAGATATTGTATACGTCGACATCTTTAGCTGCTAGAATGGCTCTTTCACTCATCCATGCGTGATTTCGATAATTTGTTTCGATGCTTTGGAAAACCTTGTTTTTTAATTTTTCTTTTGAAGAAACTATTTGGGAAGATGATTTTCCCGGTTTCTGGATTTGTAGGTGCAGTGCCGTTTCCGACCTCGAGTAATTGTCTTGAAAATATGTCAGCTGTTGGATCGGTTTGAAGCTGAACTCTCATATTTGTAGTTAAATGCATTATTTTGGCTGTGCTCCACAAAGTTGAATATTTCAAACAGGCATGCAATTCATCAGCTGGTGTTGAGCGAGGTATAACTGTAAGGGTTTGCCTGAAGTCACCGTATAGTAACACCAATGGAACTTGATTATTTCGCAAGTCTTTCAATGTATGGTCTAATGCTTCCAATGACTTCTTGTGGGCCATTGTACACTCATCCCATACAATGATTTTGCACGCCTGAAGGACCTTTCCGATTCCTGATGTTTTTGATATGTTACATGTCGGGTTTTCTGTGCATGTTTAGTGACAGCTTAAGAGCTGAATGCGCTGTTCTTCCTCCTTTCATCAACGTGGCAGCAATGCTTGAAGAAGCAAACGCTAACGCAATATGGCTGTTTGAACGGATTTTAGCCAGGATCAAAGAGATTAAGAACATTTTTCCAGTTCCTCGTGGTGCGTCCAAAAAAGTACAGTCCACCGGATAGGTTGGCCACAGCTTCAATGATGGTATCTAAAGTTCACTTTTGTTTTGGAAGGAGTTTCGATGTATTTTCTTGGACAAACAGTTGTAAGTCATTTCTGTTGTATGATTGCTCTCTGAGCAGTTCTCTGTCGGAATTGTAATTTCTGATGTTTTTGAGGAATTGTTTTGAATCATCAGTAATTCCATTTAACAAACTTTTCAGTGGCTCTTTTGGCTGCTCGAGTTCAGGTAGCTATACTTTTCTGCCGGTGCAGCACATTCCCGGAGTTTCTCCTTAAAATTTCATTGCTTTGCAGTGCGGAGAAACTTTGTCCATTTTTTCGATTTGTACAAAGTTTCACGAGGTATTGTACTGAATATCCTGTTCGTAGGAGAAAGCAATACGGTGATATGAAGTTCGATCAGTCAGATATTGCCACTGCATACGTCTTCGCTGTTGATTTAATTGTTCTTGGCGTTGTTGAGACGATTGTGCTGCTCTTCTTCTTCTCGATTCAACTCGTAGGTTTCAAGTCTTTCTTCCCTCTGATCTGCCAATTCTTCTGCTCGTCTGTGAGAAGTTCTGACACTAACACATTCTGTTAGAGACAAACTATTACGTAAATCTTTCATGTGTTCTGATGTCTCTTTTCGAGAATTTTAAAGCTTCATAATTGCAGTACATACATGCATCGTAATGGCATTAAACGTATAAAATATACGGTTTAGAGGTCTTCCATGCGGCTCTACAGAGGGACATGAAATGAGCGCAACAAGTGGAAAGACCGTTTGTGAATTTACGACATTCCATTTTGCAACAAATTAAAAAATGGAACGTGAGATTTTGATTCTTAATTCCAGAAAACAATCATGTTGATATCTCGTTTTTGCCATTTGGTTATGTATGACGCAAGAACGTACGTTAAACATGGGATCATAGCAAAACTTTACCTTTTAGAATACGATGTGATTCCTGTACCTTTTTTATAATTATATCAGATGAATTCTGTGTATAATTAGTAAGAAAATTTAAACCAATAACCAAGTGCGCTGAATGTGATAATTATCTTACAATTCGCGAGGGAAATGGGAGATATCGCAGTTACTAACCTAAGTGTTACAAGCCTTACAAACTTTACAAACCATATTCTTTAATGATACAAACCCGTTTTTGTATCAATCTATTTCAACAAGACTTTTCGTAAAAGCACTGCACGAAAATAAACATAGGCGTCGCACAGGGAGGCGGGTTGGGCGGACTTATTCTATGGTGATGTTAACAAAAAAAATTCAATTTGTGGTTGGAAAATATATCATTTCCTGATAAAACTTCGTGAAATAGGTAGATTTATTAAATTTCGTGAATTTAAGAAATGGCAAGGAGGTAGCCAATTCAATCACCTGAATGGAACTGAGTAAGTTCAGTGAGTATTGAATAAATACGTTAAATCAAAACTTACTATTTTAATGTAATTCGTTTATGTTCGTGAAAATGCATTCTTCTTCTAGAAACACATTTCACTCAACAGCTAGCTCCTTAAGGTTCCTATCATTTCGATTTAATTTTGTACGTAGAACAAATTGTNGGGGGGGGGGGGGGGGTTGAAAATTAAAACCCGTGTTTCCGACACATTGAATCAATACGAATATTCAGTCCGGGAATAAGTGATATTGGATATGCTTCCTGCAAAATCATTTTTAATTTTGTATTTTTTGATCAGAATATTGCATGAAGATAAGAACTAATTATAATTATTATAATAACTAATAATTATTACAATCCATACTAACATATAAATACGAAAGTGTCCCGGATCACAAATAAACCACTGAACCGATCGTGATGAAATTTGTCAAGAAATAGTCAAAGATGAGCATATGTTAACTTTTATTTTTAAAACGTGTGAAAAGAAAAATAGAAAATTATTTTGACTGTAAATGTAGATGAAATCGGAAAACGATAGGTATTTTCCCTTACGCTGCCTAAATGGTTAGAGGTGACGACTGAATGACAGTATTGTTTGCCTCAAGGAGTTCTACAAAAAAGTCTGCGACAGCATGTGTCTATCTACAAGGTTGACCTAAATTATCGACAAAACGTTAAAATACTTTAATTTAAGAGAGTAATTTAAGAAGAAAAAAAATCAATTATTATCAAATTTAATAAGATTTTTGTTTTGTTTATTAAACAAAGATAAAATAGTCTTTAAATCGAAAAATTTGGATGAATAGCCGCGCTACCGGCGCTGTGTCTTGTCTCGGAAGTGAAAATTCGACCGATGTGACTCCCTGGAGACACTTTTGATGTAATGACAGAGTTGGTCCACAATGTAATGACAAGGTGCCCCACACCTCCATGTGGTAAGGACGAAAACGGCAGTGCCAAGGTAGTACTGCTGGCCGAACAGGAGCAGTTTAAAAGGCTAACGATAAGTCAAGTATGATAAGGGAGCAAATAAGAGATTGTGAAACCAAGGAAGAAATGGATCAGGACGGTAATTATCAGGAATGAAGGAAACGGGTTATTGGTATACGAGGAGGAAAAAAACCCAGATATATAATACAGAGCTTCCTAGTGTATACGTTACGTTGATGACACTAACCGCGTAATGCACGTGGAAAGAACTAGTGTAATCGATGCATTTTATAGCGTACCTTGGACTAAAAATTATAAACCTAAACAAACTTTGCAAATGTACGCAAGTAAACTGTACTATGATTACACCAACAGGTGCTCATACGGCCCTGACAATGTACTGTTTCCTGTGTCCAACGTGCGCCGGACCTAAATCTCCCGCATACCCTCTCAGATATAACATAACCTCAAATCCAAACTAGAATCCGACATGACCTCTCACTAGCGTACCACTAACATCATACTCAAACAGAGGCGTTATGAAGTACTACGCTAGGAGCGTTTGCGTACCACAAACTTCTGAGCATGCGCAGAAATAACTTGCATGGGGATCGCGTATACCATAGCTCGCAGGTACGCTGTGCAAAAATTCCCTATTAAGTAGGAAGAGGCGCAATACCCAAATAGTAGCCGGAAGGTCGAGGAACTGGGTGATAAAATAATGAAACATGAAAAAAATGGGGTAAAAGGGGAAACCACCCCTAAAAATTCCATGGTTGGAGTGGGAAGGGAGGATCATGTAAAAATATTTAATCCAAAAAGACGGGTTTCATCCTTTCGGAACCTTTGAGATAAACGGTCACAATGCTGTATAAGTGCAAGGTCAGCGCACATGGGGATTAAATACCCCTAACGAAGGTTGAAGAGGTGAGCTAGGCTAATTGGTGACGTTTTGTTTTGTTTTGTTTCTCTCCCTGACAACTTGACGTTGCTTGATGAAGGGTGGTTTGGTTTCATCCAATAATTTATTTATTCTTGCTGTGAAAGTCAGAATGGTGTATACTATCAAGTTTTGTATTAAATTTGTATTTTTATGAATTTGTAAAATTAGGATATTGTGCATGTTTTTAAAAGCAGCGAGTAAAAGTATTTTAATCTTACAATATAGGTAGATTTTATTTTTTCCTGAATAAAAGAAGATTGGTCTACGAAAAATCCCGGGCAACACCGGGTAATCGGCTAGTAACTATTAATTATAATTATTTAATGATAGTACAGTATCTAAATTATATAGCCTTTCATTTTTACAGGTCCTGTATCAAAATTATATTGAAAACATTGTAATGTACGTGTTGACATTATTAATATCGCTTTCGTCATCTTATTGTTTTGTCACAAGCACTCTTCTTTTGCTTGATCGTATTTGAAAGATTAAAGTGTCCAATAAATAGCATGTTCTGGAAGTAAGTCTTTAGAAATGTCGAAATCGGTATTTTTGTTTGGATGCTTCGTAAGCTCTCAACAGTCGTAGTTTATCTCGGTCTTCTGCAGCCATCTCGCCCAGAGAAGAAAACGACTGCGCAACCGAACGAAGACCGTCGTGGCGGCGCGGTGTCAAGCAGTGGGCTGGTGGCAAAGCGCTCTCGGCGCAGCGGCGGCGGTAGAGGGAACGCGGGACCCTTGTCAGCAGCTGCAGGGGAAGGGAGCTCCCGTCCCCTCCCCACAACTAGGTCCCTTAGCTCGGCGGCAGCCGCCTCGGAGGAGGAAACGGTCAGCATCATTCGAGTGCAAGGAAGAGCCCAGGCGACAGCTGGGCGCAAGGCGGGACACTCACTGGAGCTCACCAATGCTTCAGTTGTGACAGTGAATAAGTTGTGTTAGAAATTTGTGATTTTGAGTTACGATTCGTCTGAACAAAGTTAGCGACTGTTTCAACGTTCTAAATAAGAAATATTCATTAATTGTTTACATTTTCATTGATGATTTTTAACGCACGAGTTTCAAATGATTCGCGAGGAGTTGTTTAAAAAAAGAGGTCTTCGTTTGTTTACCTCTTATTTGTCTAAGTAGTGACGTCGTTACTTATAACATCTTTTCCCCTTAATATACCTTTGTAATATATGTGAATTTTTTACAAAAAAAATGTGCCTAGAATAATAGTTTGATTATGCAAGTTATTTCAAGAAGTAGAAGGAAGCTAATTTATTATCAAAACTTTACTTGGGTTGTAAACATGATACAAATTGCCCATCTGATCGCTACGCAGTGCGTGCCTCGTGTGCTTTTGGTAAACATGGCAGCCTGAAAATGTTATTTTAACGCTCGCAGCCTCTATTTATTTCGTAATTGCGTAGCTTTCACTTCATAATGAATACTAGTTTTGATTGTCATTTATGTTTTAGTATAATCGGTTAACCTAAAATACTGGATCACCGTTATTGAAATATTTCGCTTTTAAAATGTAGAGCAATTGTTTTTATTTGTTATCTCTGATTGCGCGAGTATTTTGCTCAGAACAAGAATGACCTTACGGGAGGCTTTGTGTCACTGTTAGATCTAAGATCCCACTTTCAAATTTCACTTGGGACGTGAACGAATCGCTCAAATAGTCTGTCACTTCATCCTGTTCTACTTTCTACCCCCTGTTCTCCATGGATCCCGATGTTCTGTCCGTGAACGCGTCACTGTTTCACGCGGTGGGCGCCGCAGGGGTGGAGGTCTACCTGCCTTACAACGGGTCCTTGACAGCGGTGCTGCAGGAGAATGCTACGCCGGGCGCCGACTTGGATGCAGCGTTTGTTGCCGCCAACGTCACTGAAGGGCGACCGCCTCCCGATGGGGTTTACGTCGCCAAGAAGGTGGTGGCATGCCTCAGCTATTTGATTGGCATTTTGGGCAACGCAGCTGCGCTATACATCTTATGGAGTCGGCATCGCGCGCGCCGTCCCCGTAGCAGCAGCAAGCACGCCATCATGCTATGCTGCCTTGTGTGCAACGACCTCGTGGCTCTCCTCGGCATGTTGTCGCTGATGATCGTTCATGCCGTGTTACCTGAGCACCTTTTCAGTCCGTATTGGATGTGCGTTGCACGCGTTGTGTGGCGATTGTTTGGCCTTGGTTCGGGGTGCGTCGCTGGCGTCATGGCACTTGAGCGCTGGTTGGCGCTCACGCACCCCTTCTTGTACCAGAAGGTGAGTACATGAGCGTTTTGAGGATGGTATAAATTATGTCTATGAAATAGCTAAAAAAGAAGCATAAGTTAGTTACCTTGCGTCCGTAATTCCCGTTTAATGTTCATTTTTCAAGTCATGTTGGTTTTGATTAGTAGCATTTCAAACAAGCTATATCGTAACCTGACCCAGACAGACGTATTTTGCACATTCATTGCAACTCATGGCGAGCACATGAAATGTTATAAAACTAACACATGAACACAAGTATTAAATATTATATTCATTGTATGTTTTTGTGTGATTACTGAAAATTGGTATATGTCAATTTTGGTAAAGATATTAGTGCATGGTTTGTTTCTCGAATCGATATTTTTTCATAGAAATGCGACGAAACATTATTTTCAAGGATTCTCTTTGAGGTGTAAATGTATATTTACACGAGATCAGAGAGTATATCACAGAATTCTGGAGGAGAATTTCATGAATTTAATTTTCCTTTTTCATGATATCAGGAAGCTATTATCATCAGTCCTTCTGTTGAGTTAAAATGTCAATGAAATTGTCAACAGGTTGTCAAGATTTCAAAATTAGTCACCTCTCAATTGCCGATAATTAACTGCCTGTAATTGTTCATGATGATTTACTCTAAATGTATTATAACTTTTATTTTTTTAAATAAGTTTTGCAGCTACCAATTCGAGACTTCTGTGAATTCATTCTGATATATGTACAGAAGTACGTGTTTGCTGTCAAAATGCTCTACGATATAAAAACGGACTATCTAAATATTTATGAGCTGATCGTACTTCATTCGTACTGTATTAATATTAAGAATTATTTTGATAATTATATATGATAAAAATGACGTAATTCCCTGAAAATTTTGTGAACCATCCAATTGACTAAGGGATGTAATCTGAGTTCAATTTGTATTCATTCACATTGAAGCTGAGACGAAATTATTCTGATTACATTGTTGTAAATAAGAATTATATTCAACATTTTTAGATGAATGTTGTCATTTTTATTATTGAGTTAAAGATTACAATTCTGATTATCTCATTTTTTTACTATTTTTTCTACTGTAATATTCTGTTATTTCGTTTGTTGACAAGTTTCTTTAGTTTAAATGTAACATTTTTCTTTTTGCAGCATGTCACAGTCCAAGTCATTTTGTTTACCATATTAATATTGTGGGGCCATGTTCTTGTTTTGGTTTGCCTGCCCTTTACTGGATTCGGACTGTATATGCAAGATGGAAAATGCCAGCGATATAGAGATGCCAAGGAGTCCATAGATATAGCATACGCCTTTCTCTTCTTCACATTTGGTAAATAGAAAAAAAAATACTTTTTCTACACAATTATTAACACTTCGAAAATTGGTCTCAGAAGAAATAAATCAATCTCATTTGCGTGAATTGTACGCGCAAACTAATAGTTGTAAACGGAGTCCGACTATTGGCAAGTTGTAAACAACTTGTTGGCTCACTTAGCATTCAAATATTTTTGCGGTTCATTCTTATATTTATAACTTTATTAATGACTGAAAAAAACTGAAAATCAATTAATATCGATAAGAAATGATACGGTTTGCATATCATTAAATTTTTATTAGTCCTGTTCTATCCAAGATCCACTCAGGATTGGTACTAAAGGGGGAGGGGAGACAAGGGTATGTGCCCCAGGCATCAAACCGAGCGGCACCGAAATTGTCACACACTTCTAATTCATAACCCAAACAATTCATCGACCCTTGTTTATCAACCTTTAAAGGTATGTTATTGGGTAGGGTGGGCGAAAAAGTCTGATATCGACACACTGTCAAAAGACCAAGACACGACGCTGGGCATGATAACCGGGTGGGTCAGTGGGGGCTTAGTAAGTACTAACTTTGTACAAACGCTAGTTATACATCGTCATCTATATTGATAACGTTATCTCTGGAAATGAATAATTTCTTTATATTTGCTCAGAAATGATCTATACTAATAAAAGTGAATTATTTGGAATTTCTTATGCATGGAAATGGGAAAAAGTAATTGATGAAGTTATTTAAAATATGAAAGGTCTCTTCTTAAGGGTTATTGCAACAAAAAAAAAAGAAAGTATGGTTAATAATGATGAACTTCAAGACCAGAAAAACAATTAAAATTGGCTGCTAATCAGTAAGTGGAATCTTCACTCGCATGACTATAGATTATGATGCTTACTAATGTGTCCGTCAGAGTTCGATTGCGTTTCGAGAGGTGGACAATCCACTGAACGTACAATCTAAGTAACCTAATAGTAAAAGAAAAATGAACTTAAAAAGTTCAGGTCTTTTGATAGGTATTTTTATACTCACAATATATCCATTCTCAGTACCAATTTTTCTTTGAATGTTGATGTAATTTTTTTTTCAGGTTTGTTGTTTTATTGTGCGTTGTTTTAAAATTTTTTTGTCCAGTAATTATTGTTTTAAGTTCCTTTCGAATCCCGGGCAAAACCTAGGTAGTTCTGGTAGTGTTCAATAAATTTTCATCTTAAAAAAGTGTTCCATGAAGAGTGATTATTTTATCTCATTCTCTTATTGATCATAAAAACTAAACCTTTAAAAGTAGTAGAGTTTGTCTTCCAAATAGTAATTTCTGATTCCTTTAATAACTTTAACAAACTTTTCATCTGTATTCATAACAAGTCTCCTTTCTCCTTTGCAGGTGCGTTGCTTTGTTTGTGCATCGTCTGGTGCAACTTAGCGGTAGTACGTGCTCTGTGTCATATGGAGCTGGGGAAATGGAATTCATCTTGTTCACGGCGAATATCGCGTCAGTCCGTGTCCTCTTCCAGTAACAAACAATTATGCAGAAAAAGTACTCTCAATAAAATGGAAGTGGTTTGTTCTCAAAATAGAGTATGCGAAATCACCAGCCCTCCATCGAACTTCGCAGCTATATCTGATGAAACGGAACATCTAGATAAACGCCAACGGGAAAAAAATCATCGCCTTTTAAAAACATCATTTCGATCGAATGAACGCGATTCAATTCACTGCGATTGTACGTCATGCTCTTCAAATGTCAAAGTCGTTAGTAATCAAAAATCTAATGGTAAGAATGAGCAGTTGTGTTATAATGTTTGTACGAGCGAGGAAGTGGCATTTGCTCGCCTGATGACAGTTTTAAGCATATTCTTTGTTGTATGCTGGGCTCCTCAAATGGTAAGTTTAATTAATTTTGTAAGAAATTGGTTTAATTTGTTCCCTTTTATTTTCAGGAACTGGAATAATTTCCTACACCTATTGAGTTTTCTCTAGCATTTTCTGCAGAGTCGATGTTTTTTTGCACTTCTGATTCTCATGGTATATATTTACCAACTATAGTTACACTTTTATCGAACTTCATTTCCATTAGAAATATACTGAATTTGAAAGGAAATAGGTCTTACTAATTTCTTTGCATTAGTATCATGCCTAGAGTTCAGATTTCTTCGCCGAAGAAGCCTTATAAATGATTAAACACACAGTATTAGAGCTAAAATAGTGGAGGCGGCAATACGAAACATTTATATGAAACTTTTTTTTCCTTCCACACATGAAATAACATACAAAAAAAAAGATACATAATAGAAATAACCAAAGTAAATACCACAAGGGATGGTTATTTACTTTTTAGAAAATTTCGAAAATATTAAATGAAAGATGTATTTACGATTCAATAATATAATTATGTGCGATTCATCTGACAACAGTACATTGAACACTTTAAGAACACCAAATCAATATCCATCGTCTTTGCTCACTAATTGACTTAGGATTTGGAGGGGAATTCAGATATAAAATCTCGGATGTAGAGTATGGCTATGATAATAGTTCATGAGAAATCTTTACTGATAACTGGTTAGTCTCATTCAACTTAATATGACACAGATGTTTTTGAAATAAACTTTTATTGAATTAAAAGTATTAAAATATGATTAGAAAATGTTATACAAATGTAGAAGACTCATATAATGGCATAGTTGTTATGTTTTAATTTTATTTTATGTATTTTAGTACATTTATTGTATCTGCGCGCTGCTGAGCATGAATTCTTCCAGACCTCCCGGAATCGCAAGGGATTTACGTTTATATTCTCAACATTTTTTTTGTTCTTGTTGTGTATATACCAAAACACTCCTTATTTTTTCCTTCCAAAGTGGTAAGTTTTGGGGATTAGAGTTCAAAGTTAATGTTAAAGAGTTGATTTTCTAACATAACTCCCGTTTACACATTCGCTGCACTGATTTTAAAATTTGGTCAGAACTTAAGCAATAGATATGAAGTATTCGTAAAATTCTTACTGTTACGATGTCAAATTTGTGAACGAAGTTCGTTTATTATTTCATTTTAATGTACAATTTCCTTGATTTATGATGAAGGTAATTAAGCAAATTTTCAAGCAGTTATAGTACATTTCCAATATTTTTAAGTCGATATTTATTGTGCAATTCTTAAAGGATTATTCTGATAAACCACTTTTAGCTTCATAGTTACTAGAGCGTATGACACGTCTTTCCTGTACCCTGTATGTGAATGTAAGGAGCATTGGTTTTGAAATACAACAAGTATAAGAGAAACAATTTTGGTTCTACCGTTGAGTTTTGTTGTCGGGCGTTTCATGTCACTAAATTTTTATTTTAAAATAATTTCAAGTTAAAAAAATATATAATTCTTCGCGTAACGAATTGAAAATATTTCCTATGAATACATAATCTTAATCCTATTCTATGCCGTTTATTTGTAATGGAGATAAATGAGCATTATCAAATTGTGTTTACCAATCCACACGGGTCAACGTTTATTATTTTCCCCGTCAATTAATAATGTTAATTGAAGAAATAGAGTCAACTCTTTTGATTTTGTGAATTGATTTTACACAACTATGTGACTTAAATTTTGTTCATATGTATTTCCCCTATCGTTGAACGATGAATAGTGAGCATTTTACAGAAAGACGACCGATTAATGACGACGATCATATGGGGTATAATCCTTCACAAAAACTGTTTCTCCTAAGAGAATGTGTTGAGAACAAAGATGCAAACAGCTAAGATATTTGTAAACAACAATTAAAATATTTTATTTGAAATTATCAATCATCGAACCACATACTTAAAACTTCCAGTTACATACACCTGTTCGAACGAGTAAATGTTCGGGTTGAGAATTGAGAAATAATTACGGAAGATACTTGTAAACCCTATACAGATTACAGAGAGATGTAATGAAGCATTCAATCGTTATTTCTCTATTTCTCATGCATTACAGTCTTATAAAGACCAAATATCTGTAGAGAAAACTCCTTGTAGAGTATTGTGTACCACAAGGGATGGTTGGTGACGCGTTCTCTTCAATCTCATTTACTTTGGGAAAGGTGTAGGAATGTTTCATTGTCAATCGAGAGGAAGGGTGAGGCACGACTGCTTTGGCATGAAGGAATTCGGAAACCTTTCGAATCGATTCGCGGACTACCTGACTGACCATCATTCCCACAATCTGGGAACTTAAATGCCCAAAGCGAGTATCGGTAAGTTCAATGTAGGAAGTGATTTTAATACATAATTATTCAATAAATTTTGAGTTTCATGAAGTTATTCTTCTGTGAATGCTTTGCTTTGAAGGCTTTGTCAAACATCATTTCTCAAAATTTTGATTGTTCAATTGAACAATACGTCTATGAAGAAACGTCTATTGAAAAATTACTGAAAATATTTGTGATTTGGCTTTGAACCTTATTTCTAGACACTTCATAATTTAATTCACTCTAGATAGACCAATCCCGGTCCATAACATGTTTCTTTTGTAAGTAATACATTTTATCTTTACTGTGTTAAAAATTGAACCTTATATGTATATATATTGAACCTTATATATCATATGGAACAATATGAACCAAAATAACTTCAGGTTTTCCGTATATGCCTCTTTCGATTTACAGCAAATAAACATGATTGTAAAGAACGAAACTAATGAATAAATAATCTAATCATCTGTTTATTAAAAACTATAAGTTTTACATTAAGAGTTTCCTTGGGAGTGGGATTTACATTAAATGTTCTTTTCAAACTGTCCTTGGGTTCAATTTTTGTTTGTACTGTTCCCAATCAATAGAAAAAAATTAAATTGCTACTAAGATGCTGAGTGCTCCAAAAATTCTTTTCTGATAGGGCCCTTTTAGCGAACATAGAACTCAAAACGAAGGAAAATTATTCGTCAGTATCTATTATTCACAATATAAAATTACATTTGGCATTTCCAGTAAGGCATAAATGGAAGGGATGGAATTAAAATTATTGTACCCGCGTATTGTTTTCATTTTTTACTGTTTAAGAGTGACAGCTCATTATAGCTTGTATTACTCAAGCCGAGTACTCGTGAGACCGCTCGAGTAATTTTAGAATTTTTAAATCCCTCAGTGACGCGGGTTTATTTATTCATGGAAACGACACGGGAATGCGATGAGCCTTTAAGGACATCGCGTTCAACAATATCGACGTAGAGACAAAATTAAAATGGAGTCAAACTTCGTTTTAAATGTGATTAATATAGATATTATACAATATGATAAATCTAATCGTAAGAAGCGCGTGAACATACGATATGTCGTTTAGGAGGAAATTGCGTATCAAGATTTTAATCTCTGATATTATACTCGTATACATAGTTGTGAATACAAATGTTATTACTTATTGCATCCGTTTAGAGACAGAGGATTTCGAAAACTCGGAAGAAAGAGTTCTTGCATTAATAATAAAAATTAAAAAAAAAACTTTTGTTCTAAAATTATTATCACCCTCATATTATACTGTATTGAAAGAGTTGTTGAGGAAACCAAACTTGACTGTAATTTATACGTCTGCTGCAGAATAGCAGTTGAAGTATAAAGATGCTAGGTGTAGGGGATAATGGGCGATGTGTATTAGGATCCAACGTGAGCATTATCTTGTGTGACCCCGTCTGCTTATTTTTCGCCGTTTTCCTTGTTGGAAATGTTTGGATCGAATAGATGAAATGGTCCCTATTTCCCTCTCTCCCCCTTCCGGAGAGAAAAGTCTTTTATCGTCCGCCGCCTAATATTTAGCATTACATTTTTTGACCGAACATTATTTTCAATTAGAGCCCAGTGTAAGTTCGATCTGGAAAGCAATGGCTAAGTACAAACACTTTTTGTTGTTGTTGCAAAAATCGCGTTTTTAAACTGGTAAAATAATTATAGTTATCTCATTAAATAAACGTTTACCATGTTGGAGGTGCTCTACTGAAATATTCGTGAGCAGTTTTTCCCAACCTTATCTTGAATTTCATGAGACACTAATTATATAGTTTTATCTTTTGGTAAATAATCACCGATTAGGAATCACAGTTGGATGAACGATTTCGTGGTGTCTGCAATTCTTCAGAAACATTGTTCAATGCCGAATTGAAAGTCGTGGAGCGGTTGGAAAGTGTGTTAAGATTTATTTCCAAACTTCGACTTATATAACATTGCGTTTGAATAATTGATGTGATATGGAAGAGCTTCGTGTGAACATTTACATTGAGAAGTCTCTTAACAACGGACAGACACGTAAGGGAAATACGAAAGAAAGAATCACTCGTAAAAATATGTGTGACTCAGTTGTGGATAACAAGAACAACATTCTCAATTTTCTGTGGTGCACGTTGCTTAAAGTCTTTAAATAATTTAATCCTTAGAAAATCCACATTTATTTCGAAGTAAGTCCATTTGATCATTGTTATATTAAACTTTTTTGTGGTTGATGTTCTTTCATTCTCGTGTAGTTTTCTGTTTGACTTAAAGAATCATTTGATCAACTCATTGCCAAGAATGTTTCGGTTACATGGATGGTCTTTATATAAATGTAATATAACATAATTTAAGCTAATCGGACATGCTTATTAAGCTTAGCTTAATAATTCCCCCGGCTTTTTGCTAAGATATTCTTAGCTTATTAATTCCGTCGCCTTTTGGTTATTATTCCACCGTGAAGTGTTGGGTATGATACATAAAATACGAATAATGATCAGGCAAGCGGAAGCGATCTCATTCAGGAGATTCGTTGAAAGGATTTACTCATACATACTGAAGTCGATAGCATCCTTCAGAGATAACTTCTTGTGTCTTTTATGGAATCCTTGACCCTGGGATATTGAATGTTTCAGTCGAGTCAACTTCATGTGCATCGTTTTGCTTTCCTTTTATGTTTGCTGTTGATGCAATATCCTTCTGAAACTTTTGGTAGATTGTATGTAAAATAATCACAACGAAGAACTTATTTATGATACAACTTCCAGTGTGACATTTTTACGGTTTATTTGCTTGTCTCATTACATTCCTGTTTTATCTATACTGTAAAAAATGCTTTATTCAAGCCTCTGATATGATTTTAAACTAGTAGATTTGGTCGATTATGTAACAGATAATGTAAATATCAACTAAAAAGTCACTACAATTCGAACAACTTTACAATTCGTACAATACATTTCAAAAAATTAAGATCTAAAATTTAATAGAAGTTTTCTTTACGTGTTGGTTATGTTTTAAGATAGGGAGGAAAATAATGTGTATAAAATAACGTATTTATGCATAAACAAATGACACGAATAAATCCTTTACTTCTTTGCAAAATTCTCTTTGTCTGAAAAAGAAATTCTATTAAATATATTTTCGTGTTAGAGTCAACCACCTTTATCTTCGTTAATTATATTTACAGTTCTTGAAAGAAAAATTGGATTCTTAATTTGGATTGAAAGTTCATACAAGTGCTATTTGAGTTTGTATGAGGGAAGAATGAATGCTTGTATAAGTATTGTATTTGCTTATATTCAGCAATTTTAATGGAACTGGCGCGATTCCATTACGTTAATTTTATTTCCAACATTCTCCGTGAAGAATGAGAATCTCCCCTGTGCAAAAATCGCTTCTTCATAGACTAAAATTTGTTTGATAATAAAGTTTTTTCTGAGTTTTTACCCCAATTCACGAAAAGTACTAAAATACTTCAGTCTCAAAATCTCAAAGGGATGCATGTGCCGCTAGACGTAATAACCCGAATAGCGTACATCATTTGAATACTAGTATTATAAAATTATTTACACATGTTGAATAATTGGCTGAATTTCGAATGATACGTTATTCTTTCCGATTCTTTTCATCTGTACTCACATGGTTCGAAATAATTTCACTATTTTTCGAATTATTTCAAGTAAAATAGAGAAGTCTCACGATGTATAACAATGTTCTTTCCAATACACTAAAAAGAAATTATTTCTTTAGTAACCGAATTGGAGGGGCTTTCTTTTTAGAATGATTGTATGCAGAGCTTTTTCCTTACAAATAATGATGAAGATAAAATCTATTGGCTAGAAATCGTCGAGACAACGTATAGTCACCCATTTCATGTCAGTTTCATTTGTATTGTGTTTACTTTTTTTAATTGCTCAATTTCGCTAATATTGTGAATATATTTGTTCCAGATATCAATTCTTCTTGCGCAGTTTTCGACGCCCACTAAGGCAACATTCATCTTCTACATTTTATCTGATATCTTCATGTCTCTTCATTTTACCATTGATCCATATGTATATGTTGTTCTTCGTAATTACCAGCAAAAACGAAATAAGAAACCATGTATGCGAATTCCTATTTTAAAACTGCTGTGTAGACAGTGTTCAAACCAGAGTCAAATAACAAATGAAGTGGAATTAACAGAGCGATGCGTGAGCCATGAGGAAGTTAGTTGAACTTGAAGTGAACAATGTGTACAAAATAGTGTATATTTTCGTTTAACTTGTGATTTATCTTTTAATAAAATACTAGAAAATGATAGTGTGTTCATAATTTTGATGATACAAGTTACTGAAGTCCATTGATCCTTCCAATACATCGTCTCAAAAGCGAGTGATAGATGATCGAAACGGAACTAAACTGGTGTCTGGAATTAAGCATATTCTGACTTATCAAGAAAAATTCCGTTTTAAAATATTATATTCATTCTCAAGCAATATCTAGTGCCTAAACTATTATTGTCGTTATAAAATGGATACAGTGTATAAATCATACCTAATGTTGAGAACAACGAGTAACAAAAGTGAGGATTTAACTTTACTGTAAACCAAAAGAAACAAATATTTTTCTTAAAAATAGGTAAAAACGGTATTTTGGATCAAAAAGGGGGAAAAATGAGATGTATGTTTTGAGATATAAAGGTTCCAAAAATGGAAATTTTGTTTTGAAGACGAGAATTTCCCAAAGAAAGATTCTGATCAAAAAGACATAAACATACTTGGATTCCTCGCAAAATTTCCAGCGAGATAAATGCTTTTGGGGAAAAAAAAGAAAAAAACATCGCGTTTTAGAGACAATGAGAGAAATATCGAGATATTTTTGGAGAACAGTGAAGGAAAATGGTTGTAAAAATGACAAATTACTTCTCGAGGGTTGAAAACTTGTGTAAGTTCTTGCTTTTAGACAGAACCCGATGGAATTATTTTAAACAAGTTTTAAATATCAGATCATAAAATCCTGTACCACTTGACTTGGAATTGCCTATATATGGTTTAACGAACATAAGATTTAGTATTAATTTATCTTACAACCTTTTTTCGTAGACTTGGTTCCAATACGTAGATAGAACAAATTCGGACAAAGCGGGAAATCATCTTAATACCTTCACTTGGTCCCAAATACAAGAAATCTGAGTTTGCACCAACTGAGGAGGTGTGCAAAACTTTTGGCAGCAAAACAAATTGCACTTTTTTACAGTTTTTTGCTTATATCTCGGAAACAAACCATCTCACAGAAAAGTATACCCTACCCAAAATTATAGAGCATAAAGAAATTTTGCGTCAAATAAATACTTCAAATATTAAACTTGGTTCAGAGGTTTCCCCAAAACTGCCAATCAAAAACACCACTTTTTTAGCCACAGCGGAAAAAGTTGTAATAGTTTGAAATAGTCGTTTTATCAATGAGCGCTCTAGTAAAAAACATTGACGAAGAAAGTTGTGGAACATTAAATACTATATTTAAAAAAACGCTAAATTTCCAAAATTTGCTCAATTTTAGAGTTTTGTAGAGACATATACGCGAAAAATGAGTTTTATGACTTTGTCACATCTTTCTAAACTCTCAATGTGCATAGTTGTCGAATTACTGAAAAAATTCATTAAATATACGCATTGTTTACTAGTAACGAGCTCACATATGAATTACAATGATACCAACTTGAAAAGGTAAAATGACACGTTGCCGCTAATGGTGTAAAATAACACGTATTATTTCGTTCGTATTATATTGAAATTCATGGTTTAATACATGTGAAATATCCCAAGTGATCACATAAGTTTTAAAGAAGTATTATTGTCACAGTTTGATATCTTACGGAGTACTTTAAATTTAAAGATTATTTCTTCTGTAAGTTACAGTCCAGGTAGTCACATTAGAAGTATGAAATTTCGAATAAATTTTCATAATTTGCAACCATATACGCTAAATTAAAATGTTTAAACAAACTACTCAAGACATTTTGAAAACAATTGCTAGGTAAATATGTAATCTAAGTGTAATATTCCATAATAGTGAATTTCATGAACTTCATTTAGTCCCTTTTGACAAGATTTGACGTGAAGACCAACCGTAAATCTTCTCTTGTATTGTTAATATGTTCCATTTCCAAAATGCAACGTTTCCAATAATTTTCATCCTTATCCAATATTAAAATGTTGTTCCAATCTATCACATGATCGTGATCTGAACAGTGTGATGTTATAACATTATGGTCTAGAGGAGTAGTAATATTTCTATTGTGTTCTTTAATTCGAGTTTGAAGCATACGCTTAGTTTTCTCAATGTATTGTAAGATTTGATTAATTTCCAATAAATAATCAAAGTTAATAGATTATTTTCAGTACAAAATGTATTTCAAACGAACGGTAGCCGCAACCACAGGCGGTAAACGACAAAAGGAATAGGATAAAAGCGGTTTGACAGTTTGGAATAAAATTACTCATTCAAATAAACAATCTAAGTAAGAGCCAAAGAAACAGATTTTCTCTTACGGAAAATAAACACGTAGTTCGTAAGAAGGGAACAGCTGAATTCACGTGTCTTTAGAAGGACGAGAAGGTCGCACTAGGGCGCGGCGAGGCATGCTCTAACCCAAAAGCACAATAGGTTTATGGTTTTAAAGGAAAACAACGATCGTGGGAGTCTCTAGGGTGTGCGCCGCGACCAGTGTTTAGGGTGCGTAGCACCAGATGTTAAAAGGATGGGTATTTTAAAGGGCGGGAAACGTAAACAAATATTAAGTTTATATAAAGGAATTGATATATTGAATATAAGAATTGATATTTTAAAGGGCGAATGGCGCCTAGTGGAAATCGCCGCAAAGATGACGGTTGCAAAAAGTTCGTTGCGAACCAGAAGCGTCGAACCAGTCCTGGATTGGTCCGGCGCGTCCAGAAACAAGTCAAATCTAGCCACTGACTAGAAACGTCGCGAAGTGGGGATTTCGATTCCATTGGGAGAATCAGTCACATGACTGTTCAAAATTTTAGATCGTGGGTGGAAATGGTAAATGACGTAGTAACAGAAGAGCCATTTAAGCGACTGCAACATCAAAATAGCTCAATCGACTCAATCAGATCAGCTCAGCTCACTCACATCTTGGAAATTTCGTTCGGATTATTTTAGAGCGTTTCAGCTCACATCTCACAATTTTCGTTCGATCTCAGAGACCATCTTACATTGTATTTCGAGAAACTTCTCACATTTTCGTTCGAGCTCATATTCAGACAGCTCAGATTTTCGAAAGTTTTTCGTTAGAGATGCAGCTCACATCTCAGAATATTTTCTGGTCGAGACTCACGCTCGGATCATAGAGCATTTTTGTTAGTGCTTTTAAATTATAAGCACTTTACTATTGTTCGCTAAGATGTTCCAACGCTAAAACATTAGTTGTAACAACAACGTTGTTGAACATTCCGCCGAGTTGATCTCTTCATTCGGTCCGAAAACGTCGCGGTTGTTCGGTCGTGTTTTCGCACGGGGCCGCCCGAGAGCTTAATGGAAGTCCTGTTCGTGGAACGAACCGGTGGTTTCCCGAGAATTATGACGTCACCTGCTGGAGCGACTACACGCGCCATTGATGACCTGCTGAAATGTCGTCTGGATGTCTGCCTTCACATCGACTGAATCAACTGTCAACTTGTGAGGTAGAGCGTAAAAGTTGGTTGTATCCAACTATAGATAATAGGCGCAGTGACGAGAAGAATAGTGACTTATTAACAAATGATGAAAGCAATAGCAGTGAACTATTGAACTTGATTATCTATTGAGAACTATGGGCAGTGATATGAAAGGGGTTAATAATCCTAATTGTAATATAATGTAATTTTCACTAAAGGTTTTTTTGTTTTGATGATAGTACCTGTGTTAAATTCAGTGTACCATGTGTGTCTTTTTGGGGGATGTAAAAATGTAATATTTTGGTTGTGTGTTAACATTAAAAAAACTGAGTTAATTTGTTTATAACGCGTTTTCCTAGTAGGAACCCTAGTATGTGTCCTTCCTTTAATTAAAATACAGGCACGAACCCAGAGAAGATATGACTAGCCGGAGGTGAATGAGGGCGAGTCATTACACCATCACTTTAACTCATGCTCATTTTTTGTTTTGCTTGCTCTTATGAATTTTCATTTCGTTTTGTTACATTATGTACAATACATTACAATTTTAACAGTGAATTAGATACTTACATTATTTTGGACATATTTTCTATTTTATACTTTCCCTTTGTTACCAAATGTATTCAGACCATTTGTGTGTTTATAAACTAATTTCTATTGTAAACAAATATAGGGTAAATATAAGCCAAAGTCATTCTAACAAGGTATGGACACGAATTATAGGGTACTGGAGTTATACGGGCTGACTGTGGACTTGACGTCTTCGAGAATGTCGCTACAAATTTCAGCGGTCTCAAAAACTACGATCTTAACATATCGGTCACTTGTTACTACTTTTACATTTCACTTCTTCTCACTCCCAACACAAAGTATTCCTTGTAGGGGTGATTGTGTGCTTATGAGGGTGTCACGTCATTTCAGCGGTCCCAAAAAATTCAACAGCAATATCGATCTTTCAATTATTTTTACTTGTCTCTCATTCCCACCCCTACCTCAAGAGTGCCAGGCCATACTCTCTCTTATGTAGACTGATTGTAAACTTACGAAGTGTCGAAGAAGTCCTATTCTACTAAACGACACCGAAAACAATGGTCTCAATTTTAATCTACTATTTTTCCATTATTTGTACATATTATCGCCTTCTCCCCCCTCCTTTTTAGGGGGTCTCACCCCCACAATACTTGTCCGATAGTCAGTCATATATGTATCAAGTTTGGTTGAAATTGCTCCAGACACTCTGGAGTTATGGTGGGATACGTACATAAAGTATTCCAACCCCCATTTCACCCCGTTAGGGGTGGTTTTTCGTAAAATCCTTTCTTAACGAGTGTCTACATCTTAAAAGGAACATATCTGCCGAAATGCAAGTTTGTAGGTTGTGTAGTTTGTGAGGTTTCATGATGTCAGTGAGTGTTATTTATTTTCATTTGTATAATGATAAACATTAGTTCTTAAAGAAATTACACTTAACATTTGTTACATATCGTAAAAAACTTTAGAAATAAATTTAGAGTGTAAAAAGAGAAAACTCTGCAATAAATATTCAAGCAAAATTATTAATATAAAGTAGAAATCTCTTAGATTTCGGTGAACCTCACCGCCAGGTAACAGATTAATCATGTTACGTCGAATGAAAATGGGAGACGGGACCGGGGCTCGAACCCGGGACCTTGAGCTTTGCGCGCTCATGCGCCTACCGACTGCGCACCTCTTACTGAAAAAAACTAAGAAAAATAATAATAATAAATTTATTGTCAAAAAACAGTACAAACTACGTATGACCACGTGGAGGACAATAAACTAATTTACACTCCGGAAGCAAGCAAGGGACCATCCCATCAATTCCGATCAAGGGCCCTAAGGCAGAGGCGGATTCAAAAAAATTTAGCATAAGTTCCTAGATAAGATAAAAAGTTAGATGCGAGTTATAATACTAATAGAATGTCAATATGTTTGTAATTTTACGCAAAAAATTACTAGTACAAGTTATTATCGAACTATAGATTATTCAGAGTATAGTGTTTACAAAGCATAAGAGTTGAAAAAAAACCCACTAAATTCACGATTTATTGTTACAATAAACACGCCCCTAGACAAAGCCTAGAGAACCTGTATGATAAATCCGCCTTTACCAGAAGGAAAAACGGAGAAAAACCCGGGCCAGGATGGGGCTACAGAATTTATGTACACAACCGTGCCAAAGTTGAGTACACATAAAACTAAATTAATATGAGCCAAACGGCAACACAATCATGCAAGAAAATAGTTTTTGAAATTGTTATAAGTTGTTTAAAAAGTACTACAGCAATGGCGTGATAAAGTACAAGACGAATTTAACTTTTATTAAAATCAATAAATTCTTTTACAGTGTACAAGCACTGGTGCAGGAGATAGTTTTTAACCGCGGATTTGAAGATATTCAATTTCATAATACCTTTTATATTCTTGGGCAGGGAATTATATAATATTATTAATAATATTATTAAACATAATATTATTAAAACATAACATAATATTATTACATTATAAATACATTACATATAAAACATTAAACATAATATTATTATTAATAACATAATATTATTAAAACGTACAAAATGCTATTAAATGCAAGTTAATTCAGAAACACATCTCGTACGTACGACCAACCTGAGCGGAAAGTATACCAAATACTATGTTTACAATTGCGCCGACCCTAGTAAAATATGAAGTAAATGTAAACAATGGAACTGTAGGACGTACAAAAATTTACTTAGAGATAATGATTTACTGTTACCATATTACAGTACAGAGGTCAGTACTACACGGTCATATTACTATGTCATATATCTATGATCAAATATCTGATCAATTTATATGATTGGAAAATTATTTTGAAACAATGTATAGTCCCATTATACTACGTCATATACGAATAAATGATAATTTTTGTAATGTAAAGCAAAATGGATGTCGTACAATTTTTTGCTGATGAGTATGCTTGTATGAGCTCTGTAATAACAATTATTTTATTGCTTAAAAGACAAAATTGAGAAAAAAACAAAAACAATTATGGGTTAGACCGTGTATTGTAAAACGCGGCATCCACAAGTTGAGTACCCACAATAATTTATTGAAAGAGCTTCGATGCGAAGCCCCCAAATATTGTAAAGAAATTTATTGTAAAAAAATTTGTCGGCAAAACAGCAACTACAAACTGCGTATGGCCACATGGAGGGAAATAAACTAATTTACTCTCCGGAAACAAGCTGGGGACCATCCCGTCAATTCTGATCAAGGGTCCTAAGGCAGAGGCGAATTCAACATTTCAGCGCGCGCCTAAGATAAGAATAAAAATAGTTCGGTACCTGTTGTAATATTATTAGAATACCAATAAATTTGTATTTAATAAAACACAAAAATGTTATTTCAGAAGTACGCACCACTATCAAACAATACATTATCCGGAAAATGTTGTTAATAAATCGAAAGTATTAAAATAACACTAAATTCGAGATTTATTATTTCAATAGACAAGAGCCTAGAGAACCTGTATAAAAAAATCCGCCTCTACCCGTAGGAAATCGGAGAAAACCCGGGCCAGGATGGGACTACAGAATTATGTACACAACCGAAAGAGAACCTGTGTCATAGTTGAAATATGATCAAAGCTTGTTCATTATAGGTCATATTTTTGATCATAGATATATGACATAGAAATATGACCTCGTAATACTGGACTGACAATAATACATAATAAAAATAATATACATTTCTATACCTACTGTAAAACAATAGACGCAGTGCATTAACTTCAAATTTAAATCTTATGGATAACTCAACTTTTTATAGGTTGTGTTGCATCAACGGCTGAGTTGAAAAGAGCGAAATTATTATATTTCATCCTCAGTCATGAATTTCTAGTTTCGATCATCTTTTAGTTTCGCTGACTCCCAGAGCGGCGCTCAGTTCAGTTGTTTACATCGAGGTCAATATAACAACTCTGGACACGCCCCCATAATTCCTTGCGGCATCGGCAATTTTGGGTCTTACACTAGACGATTGTGTATACATTAAACGTCCGTGTGTTCTTCGTACGTTGAAGATCCACACACCCAAAAAAGTGAAATTGAGTTATTTTGTGTCTGCAGGATGCAGTAGCAAGTCTTCTAAAGATATGAGGTTATTTAGATTCCCTGTTGATAAGAAAAGGCGGGACATATGGATTCAAAACTGGAGGACGGATAACAGGCAGCCTACAAAGCATTCGCATTTGGGTCAAGTTAGTTTGATTTTCTGAGGTAGTAATTGTTGAGAACATTTTTTTTGTTGCTTGTGTACAAAATGGTATTATGTACTTGTAGGTTCATATTAACCCCTCAAATTTTGAATGTAAAAGGAAGATGGAAGAAAATTGAAGAAGGGTAATGCCAATCCAAAATTGAAGAAGGGCAATACAATTTTCAATGTCCCTAATCCTCCGAAGATGTTTGAATATAATTGTGCATTTATTATACTTACAACAACGTTTCGTGCTATATTTTTGACATTATTGGTATTATTATTGAAAGTAAACTATGACATTTATTGTTATGTTATCGATAATACTTTGGGTGCTTGTTATGTAAGTATATTCACATATTTTCCTGTAGAAACTCAGGCGCCTCAACAAGCTACTTCTCCAGAAGTATCAGAAAATGACTTGACAGCACGGCTTCAAGAAGAAAATTGAAAACTCAAGATATAGGTAAGTCTCAAACAATGTTACAAGTGAATTATTTTATTACAAAAAAGGAAGTAATCAATAAATAATGTTCAAAAATTATCAATGCTATTTCGTTATGTAAGTAATATAATTCAAAAAAAAAATTTTACTTTGAGAGCAGTGTTCAACAAGATTATATTTCTTGTCTAGTGTTTTTATATAGCAATACGAATTCAAAAGAAGTAATTTTTTTGTCGTACTTTACGGCTCGCCGTCATCGAGGTCATTAGAGCCCTAAAATTTTGTACAGATAGGGAAAATGCAGTTACGCACTAAGGAGAACCAATATGACTCTCTGTAACGTCAGAGCCAAGACCTTCTATGGATTTGTGAATTATTAATATTTCTTCGCATTTCACAAGCCGAACACTGCTAAGAATATTACAGAATCGAGCCGGACGTCGCTAAGCCGGAAGGGCGACGAACTTGGGACCCACCCTAAGCCTCTTCAGTAATTGAGGTATTGTTTGAATGTACACCTTTCACTTCCTAAGGAAGGTACGAATGTTCTCGAAGAATGTCGGCGAATGCGTGTGCCCAGCGCACGATCCCCTTTGGTATTTCATTATTTCTGTGGAAGAAGATTTGACCCATGCAAGGTCCACTGGAATTTCGGTATACCCCAGAAAAGAAGAATTTTAAGACGTTGTGAATGAAGTACTTCGTCGGATGTATGAACAATGACATACTTAAGTGAAAGGGCGGTCAACACCTGGCGTGGACAGGCAGAGGCGCCCCGCGAGGAGATCATTGCGTTCCCAGAAATGCTGAGGGGTGCCCAAGAGGATGGGGTGGCACGTTGTGACAGCGAAGGCGTGGTTATTTGCTGATCACGTGACTTCCTTTTCTGTATATATTGGAAGGTTTGAGAAGTTTCGAGGACTTTTTACGTCTGAGTTGTGATGTGGCCGGGCTAGCATAGGTCGCGGAGACCAGACGTTGGTAAGGCTGCTGTGGTAGTCTAGATAAAGTCATTACTAGTTGCGAGTGTCGCAATTTGTAACAGTTAGTTGTTGGGGAAAGCAACTTGTAAATTTGGAGGTTCATATAACCTAGAGGGTTTTTACTATTTAGTTGTCTTCAACTAAATTTATCTGCGTGTAATTAATGCTTTCCGATAGCATTCCTTGTGTAATAACAGATTTTTATATGTATTAATGATTTTGGGAGTTTGTCACCGTTTGTAAATTCAGATTTCTAGTTAATTTGTATTAAATCATTATATATTGTTATTACACGTGTTTGATTGCCTGGGAAACTGGGCTGGTGGCAGCGACGAAAATTACCATAGGGATTGTGGTATTTATGTGGATCCCGCTTCTACCAAAAATACTCACACCGCATCAGGGCTTGTGGTGTGATGTTACACTCTCCCCGCGTGTGGGACTCGCCGAATGACTCAACCATACCAACTAAAAACCCTCCTGAGTTACAATATAACAAAACAGTATTAAATATGAAGCAAAAGAGACAAGAAAGTTCCTAAATAATATAAAAAATTGAAAACAAAGAAGAAAGTAAATGTAGGGAGACAATTTTTGTGCAGGTAGGGAAAAAACCGTTATGCACTAAGGGAGGCCAACATGTCTCTCCCCGCGTGTGGGACTCACCGAATGACTCGGCCATATCCACCAAAAAAACCCTGAATTACAATAGATCCAAGTACGTAAAAGGATTCTGAAAACATTATAAAAACCGAAAATAAAGAAAAGAGTAAATTTCGGGGGGGGGGGATAGAAAGTAAATTCAAAACAAAGAAGGGAAAATAAGAATTAAATCCAAACCCTCCCGAGAACTTGTGGGAGGAGCCCCGTTTCGTTTATGGATTTGAGTAAAAACATACGAAGAGAGATCAGATACAATTCCAGAGGCCAATTTCCTGAACGAATCTAAAAACGCGCATTGAAATCGGTTCATTTTCTCCCAGCATAACGTTCAAACTGTTCGGTAGATTGTGTCGCCGTCGGCTGGTACTATATTTGAGACACTTCAGAAGAAAGTATTCCGCGGTAAGTGTTGTGTTACAGATTTCACAGACGGGGGGAGGTTCACTGCGTAAGAGATGACCATGGGTAAGATACCAGTGACCAATACAAAGGCGTGTAAGGATTACTTCTTCACGACTGTTCGCACAGTATGATGACACCCATGTCTTAATGGAGTCTTTTACCTTCCTCAACTTGAAAGCGTGATTTTGCCATTCTGCTTGCCATGTCTCAGGAGAGACGATCTTATGGCAACTTTTGAATCTGACGTAGGAACAGATGAAAGGTCAAGGACTGCCCTCTGCGTTCCCCACTTCGCTGCTTCATCAGCTTTTTCATTACTCGTAATACCCACGTGCTCAGGTACCCAACAAAAAACTATTTCAAAAATTTTAGATCCTAGATGGCTTATCAAATTTTTAATTGTCAGAGTAAGAGTGTCAGAAGTGTACAATGAATACATTGACCACAGAGCACTTATAGAGTCACTGCAGAGAACCGCACGCCGTATTGAAGATAGCTGGATGTATTTCAGCGCCTCAAAGATTGCGAACTTTTCAGCGGTGTACACGCTGCAAAAGGAATGGAGGCGGATAGAACGCGTGGACTTATGGCAGTGGAACGCAGCACCAACGGAATTATTAATTGCTGAGTCATCAGTGTATAAGAACATATGATCCACATAGAGACTTTTTAGATCTCCAAAGAGCTGTTGGTACATCACAGCTGGAGTGTCTTGTTTTGAAAGTTGAGACAGCCGAAAATAGATGATTGGTTGCATGAAGGACCGAAGTGGTGTGAGAGAGTGTGGGTATTTCACTGGGGCAGGTGGTGTGATGAGGTTTTCCTCTAGCAGATTTTTAAAAGGAAAACCCACTGGGCGGGGTAACGAAGGTTTTACAGCGTAAGAAATTTTGGGGAATGTAGGCGTTGCCGAGTGGGGTGATTTGAAACCCCAAACAGTTTCACTCCGTAAGATCCTAATAGAATATCACGTCTCTTGTTAAGAGATGGTTCGTCTGCGTCTACTAGTAAGCATTCTATTCGACTAGTGCGGAAAGCACCAGTTGCAATGCCGACTCCTCCATGATGAATACTGTTAAGGGGCCTGAGTGTCGACGGTGATGCGGAGGCATATACGATACTGCCATAATCTAATACAGACAGAACGAGACTTCTATACAGACGAAGAAGGCAAGTGCTGTCTGAGCCCCATGATGATGCACTTAAGCAACGTATAGGGAAGAATTAAAAAGGAATTTTAGTTTTCGAATGTGATTGCGTCAAGTTAGTGTGCGGTAGAATGTGAGACCCAGGAATTTTGCGGAGTCATCGAAAGGAAGACGTTGGCCCCCAAGACAAAGATCTGGATCATTATGAAAATGATATATCCTACAGAAATGCATACAGCATGACTTGGATACAGAAAAACTAAAGCCGTAGACATGCTCCACTCGTGTAAACGGTTTAGAACCAATTGCAGTTGCCTCTCGATGACAGAGATGCTGCTAGACGAACAATAGATGGCGAAGTCGTCAACGAAAAGAGACGCTTGTACCGGTTCTCGAACCACTGACGCAATGCTATTTATGGCTATGGCAAAGAGAGTGACGCTTAAAATTGAACCTTGTGGGACACCATTTTCCAAAGGATGATTTGATAAAAAATAAATACCGAGGCGAACGCGGAAAGAGCGTTGAGATAGGAAGCTCTCCAGGAAGAGAGGAAGAAAGCCTCGGAATCCCCAAGAGTGCAATGTGCGTAGGATTCCATACCTCCAGGTTGTGTCATAAGCTTTCTCCAGGTCAAAAAAGATGGTCACCAGATGTTCCCTTAATACAAACGGTGATGAGATGGAAGATGACAACGCAACAAGTTGGTCTAGCGTTGACCGCTGTTTTCTGAAACCACATTGGATAGTACTCAG
This sequence comes from Laupala kohalensis, assembly GCA_002313205.1. Classification (NCBI taxonomy): domain Eukaryota; kingdom Metazoa; phylum Arthropoda; class Insecta; order Orthoptera; family Trigonidiidae; genus Laupala; species Laupala kohalensis. The sequence goes on along the minus strand of NNCF01127619.1, from coordinate 712,977 downwards.
AAGATTTCGCGATTCCAGAGACCAAACAAGGCGACGATTGATCATTTTTTCTAACAATTTGAAAACGCAAGGGTAGAGGTGAGCTCCGTCATAGAGAAAGGAATGTTATAATCCTCGTCTCTGCAACTGGAGAAATCCAAGCAACACTTTTCCGCGCGAGTTTTCTGTTGAAGAAACGATGGAGAAAAACCAGGGGATTTAGAGACTGTTTCGTAGTGCGATGCAAGTTCCTCAGTGATGACTTCGGGTTAAGTTTCAAACTGTCCATTTACATTGAGACCAGGGATGGAAAATGAGGACCACGTATCTTGAATCTTGCAATCTTTCTGCCATACAATTGATGATGAAGTACGGCTTCTAAGAAATGAAATGTAAGCCTTCCAGGAGGAGGACTAACTTTCTGTAAGAGTTCGTCTTGCTCTGGCTCTGCACATTTTAAACTCAATGAGATTTTCAACAGTGGGATACTTGTTAAGTCGCGCCAAAGCTTTCTTTCTAGCGCTGACCACCTTTGCGCATTGCGAATTCCAGCAATAAACAGGGCAATGCCTTGGACTACATGGTCGTTCAGCGATATCAAAATCGGCGACTTATTGAACTGCGTGGTGAAATGGGATTCCATAGCAGCAACATCGGCGAAAAGCTCATCGCAAAGATTGATGATACGTTTAAACACATCCCATCTTCTCTTTTGAATATCTACTGAGAGGGGCGTGAAACCGAGGGGCAAAAGACGTTGAAATATATAAGAATTGGGTAGTGGTCACTCCCAAACAGATCGTCAAGAACTGTCCAGGAGAAGGAGAGGAACTGCAGATAGCTAAATCCAACACCGAGAATGATCGGGAAGCTCTACAGAAGTGGGTGGAGTGGCCCGTGTTAAGGAGCACTATATCTCGGCTATCTAACAGTTTTTCAATGATATCTCCCTTTGTTGTGTGAAGCAGGTGTGTGAAGAACCCCACATCCAATTATGGGCATTGAAATCCCCGACTATAAGAAATGGAGATGGCAAATGGTCGATCGGACCGGAAACATCTACCTTCGTGAATGACTGCCCAGGGGGGATATAAATATTACAAACCGTAAATGTAAGAGGTGGTAGGCTCATCCTTTAACATACGGTCTGAAAGGCGCTTGATATAGAGACTGAAGCGTCTACGAGCACAGAGACTCCACCGTGTGCCCGTAGACCGTCTTCTAAGTCCGCCCTAAAACAGGTATAACCACAAGAGGAAAAAGAATGTTTTGGTAAGAGGTGTGTCTCTTGAAGGCATACTATTAGAGAACGACGAGACAGTAAGAGTTTTAGGTCATCTTAACGGACATGAATGTCATTCAGATTTCAGGAAAGAAGAGCCATGTGGAGTTAATCTGCTCTTTCTGCGTTGTTTTGATTTTTTTGACAACTATAAAGTCAGATCTAGTGGTGGTTCCCTCCCCGAAAGAGTCGCCGTGATGCCTGCTGGAATGATCACTCGCGGACATAACAAGTCCACTATTTGTGCTCCTTGAGCATCGTCGACTACATGAAGGTGAGCCAACAACATTCGAATCTGACTTTAAAGAGTCAGGTTTACTGGATATTTTCGTGTTACAAGTTCTCTGCCGAGAACGATCCCGAGATAGACGTCGGGGGGATCCTAGACCGGCAGACTTCGGTTGCTTGGTGGTTGTGGTAGTAGATGTTGAAACAGATATAGATGTAGAGGCTGAGACAGATGTTGATTTTTGTTTAATAATTTTGGTTGGTATAATCCCAGAATTTCTTCCTTGAAGCCAGAAGCATCGTCTAAACATGCCTGGTTTCCAGAGTCGCACTTCGCTGGTTTGTGCACTTCTTCGAAATCCACCTGACTCCCAAAGGAGGTTGTAGGTCGTTTCGAAGAGTTCGTCGTTGATGTAAACGTTTTAAGCATGCTGATGGGATGTCTAATCAGGTAGCGACGCCTAGCCTAAGGGAAATAGACCCTATCCGTATCTATGATCCTTTGGATATCTTCCTCCATTAGATACTTCGTGCATGCCTTTGAATTGTACGGGTTACATTTCACACAGCACTGGGGCAAGGAACAAGGTGACTCGTGTGCTGGCTGAATGCAAGTCAGACAAACATCACAGGACGATTTGCATCGATTGAAAGAGTGCTGAACTTGTGGCACTTGAAGTACCGCAGAGGGTTGGGCATATTCTGACGAACACGTGAGGTAGTGAAACTACAAGAGAGAATCTCTGGAGGAGAGGGACGATCGAATGTGAGGATTAGTGCGGAAGTGGAGACTGACCTTCCCTGAACCTTCTCTTGATCCTATGGATATTTACTACGCCTTCGGGCTCAAAGAATGCCTTCAAGTCTTTGTCAGACACATGTGCAAAGTGGTTGACGAATTCTTTCCACATGTTCAGGCTGGGATGGGTGGATGTCTTTATTTTAAGGCTTAAATTTCTGTTAATGCCAAAATTGTCTCTATCTGTTTGCCTGTACGGGCTTCCAACATAATATCTCCATTCTGCTGTAGCTTGGCAATTGTTTCATCGATCGCCTGAGCAAGGCTACAGGCACTCATGGACCTAAAAGTTTTGCCTTCTTGCAAGCACTGCATTAAAAGGAAGCGAGTCTTTGTAGGCCTGTCGCCATCACAAAAAAACTGTTGAGATCAACAGTTTCACCAACAAGTCGCCTCTTACTAGATGAAGAGGGAAAATGGCGGGCGGTTTGGGGGGAGCAGATGTTTCCATTCGTATGGATTCACATTTCATCCTGGTGGGTGGGGACCCACCACAGGGTCCAACAAGGAGACACCCCACTAGGGTACCAGTGTTGACACGGGAATATAGCGAGAGCAAGCAGGGTAGCTCTAACGCCGCTGACCAGCGACAAGGACCCCATGCGCACCCCCTCTCACCCTGGAGTTCAGTTGAAAATTTTGTCCGAGCCGATTGGTCGGCGGGCTGTTACAAGAGGCCGTCTAGAACGGGCGTTAAAGAGGCCGAGGCCAAAGCAAGCGTATTGGTGCGCATCCTTCTAGGTATGTATGAATGCATGATTCCTCAACTCATCAGGACACCCATTCCCTCCGTTACAGGTTGCCATGCAAGGCAAACACATGGGTGAGCGTTCAGCACACAGAGAAGGTCCGGAAGATAGAAGCAATAAAAGTGAAAAACAAGGAATATAGGAGAAAAGAAATGTGATAGAAAAGAAATACTTGTAAGTCTTCTCTGTATCCTATCGTCAGAACATGGACCGACACACATCGACGGCTCTAATATAGAAGAAACAAAAATTATCCCATAATTAATAGCAGCCGAGTTAGCGACATATTGAAAAAATCACTGAGCCTTTGTTTATTAAAAGTAAGAAATTGGTTGAACAGCTTTCGATAGTTAATATGTTGTAGTTTTTTATGGATACCTATAATAATTTTCCTAATAATAAACGCTAAATTGTTTAAGTGAGTGGCAAATTAGCTGAACGATTTTCGATAATCAATAAGTAGTACTAATGGTTACCGTCAGTAATGTTACGATAAATCATTGCGAAATCGTTTAAAGAAATAAAATTCTTTGTTCCAAGAGACAAAATAGGGGAAATAAGGATGGCTCAAGAAAAAAGATTCAAAGATGGACGTACTATTGTAGGAACAGAGATAACCATCAATTTGTGCCAACCAATGATAAGCAGATTCGTGTCTCAAGAGTATCGAATGACACATCTTCATTCATTTCAAATGTACAGCATTCCACGGGAATGAATTTGCCCTATGTGCCAGTTGCAAATCTCCAGCCAGGACAGTATGTAGCCTGCATTTACGATGAAAATTGGTGGATTGGAAATATTTCCGATATTTCCATTGAAGATTGTGATGCTCTGGTAAATTTTATGCATCCTCATGGTGTTGCTACTTCTTTCCACTGGCCTATGAGAATGACAGCTGTTGGGTTTCTGAACAGAAAATCATTGGCATCCTTCCAGCACGAACTGTAACGGGACGACAATGTAATGCGCAATGAATAATCACCTTAAAGTGAAGTCAGTGTTATCGCCCTAATCTCAAAGGCACCAAAACAAAACAAGATGATTCTAGTAGACAAAATTCTGCTCTATCAATTGATATAAAAATAAACTAAATTAAAGAATGCCCTTTTTGAGATAATTGACTTAAAAAATAGGCCATATTTCGCTTTCTGATATTTTACATCAAGTTTGTGGTCATATATTTTCTCAAATATACAAGCCATCAAGCTCATACTATGTCAGAGTTGATTAATCTTGAGATCAAAGAATAAGTTACTAGTGATTATAGTTCTATTGTTATATGTTGTCAAAGCATGGCACAAACATAGCACAAAGTGATTTCGGAGCTACTTTGTGGTTATATTGTAGACCATATGTTGTTTTATGTGCATTTATTCTAATTTTTTCATGTTTACTAGAAAAAGTTGATTTATTATGTCAAATTTCAGCATTTTAGCTAAACTGGATGAGCTACGAGAGAGTGTGAAACTTTGCAGAATCTTCGCAACCGAAGAGACGTTGTCAGTACGACCTCCATAGAGAAGGCTACGCTACCTCTTATATTTGAGATCAGGAGCTAAAACTTCACAGAACGTCCTTTAGAACACATATTTACAGCTACACAAAATTTCAGAAAAATTGAAGATGGTCGAGTGTGGATGATTTTCAAAACTAGGCCACTTGACATGGAATGACCCAACAGCAAATTCCGTTACACAATAAACATGCTCGTTTATTGACGTTAGACGGTTTATTTGATGGCCAATAATAACGGCAGTTTAGTTGAACCGTTAAGGTGGGAATGGGATTCATTGAACTTAACTACTATCTTCTTTTTTAAGCACCACCTTCTTTGTTACAGCAAAATCTACGGTTTGGGAAAAATCAAATTCTTTGATTTGCAAAAAAATTTATTCGTATCCGAGGAAGTAAATCCATCCACTGATTCACAACTTAGGTCGACTATCGTATTGTTTGAGATTTAACACTAACAACTATCTCACTCTTTATGTTTTTCAGGGATTAGAACGTTCTCTAAAAGCCCTGCGTGAAAAAACAGAATTTGGTATCAACGCCGAAAGAAATGCATGGGTAATACTTCCCAAGATTGGGGGAGAAGTTAATAATTCAAAACGCATTTCCCATTAGACCTAGATTTATTTTAGCAGAATATTGTAGAAAGATGCTTTATGAATCTTAGTAACGCATGCTTGGGAAAATATACATCGGAGAATTAATAATAATCATTGAAGTGTTGAGCAAGATTTAGTATCTTGTTGAAGAGACCAGATGTCATGTTTTCAGCGAGATAGTTCCCTTTTTCGGAATATGGTCCGGTGTTCCAAAAATTCAATTTTCTATTTCAATTTGCAGAGGACTTTATTTTAACATAAATATACACAATATATGGCTGGACTTAGGGCCCGTGCCCGTGTTTCCAAAAAATTAGAATGGGGTGAAAATAACCATGTTTTGCATTAGTTGCGCGGAACAGCGTGTAAATCTACCGGAAGTTCAACTGTCGAAAAAATATGTCATTTGAGAGACAAGCGTCGCCTCTAATCGTGGTTCCAGATAAAACTAATGTAAAGTGTAACGTGTAAGATGCAATTGGAATAATGATATTTTGGTCATTCTGAAAATCTATAGACTTCTTTCTAAATGTCTCGAATAAAGACAATAACTACTAGTATACCTTGGTTAATTGTGAAATTATACTAGGTTGAAGAGTGCCCTGCGTTTTATTTTCGTTATCTGGCGACTCTAATGTATATCTTATATAGGTATAATATACTTCTTTCTATGTGATCCCAATCGTGTTGTGGAATTTGCCCTGCTCTGCTGATCACAATATTCTACGAAATGTTTAAAATTTACTTTTGTCAACATGGTTAGGTTTACCATTTTTCCGGACGCGTTCTGGAGATATCTCCTATTAAATATGGTTATTTTTATCTGGATTTGGTCTTATTCCCACACTACCCAGATTTATTTATCTTGACAATATTTCTCACTTTATTTCTCTCGCTGTCAGTGTCATACCGTTATCATTAGTTACCGTTAGTCTAACACGTGAGGATATAATACGGACTCATTCAAACGATTCTCCCCTATCTTAGTAGTACAGTTACATTCCATTTCAAAACCGCACATCTCACTCAAAGAACGAGAACGTCGTCCAAAAGTTGGTGAACGATATTCTTTATTCGCCTGTAGCTTTACTGAATTCCGAATCTGATGGCTTTTTTCTATATACTTAACATTGAATCGAAAATTACTCTCACAAATAAACGCAATACGATTAGAAACGAAAAGTACGCCTATTTCTAGAAACCACCCCTTGCTAATCAATGTTACTGTCGAAGATTTATTGAGTGACCGAATTGACTATTAGCCTCTGTTATTAGCCACAGTCGTCATTTGATGTAACAAGTAATTTTGCTTTCGTATGCGTGAATTGCGTCGTATTATGAGTCTCAGCCAAGGTGGGCCAAATTAATCAGAAATTTAATTTCGTTAATCGTAACTCCGTATAGATAGAAAACACGCCATACTCGTAGATCATCATAACATAACATATTAGATATGGCATGGGTAGGGTGGGATGGGTAGGTGAATAAAAACGTAAGTAATATTTACTATTTCTGGTTATTTTAGTTGAAGTAGCCAGAAAATATGTTCCTATTGTAAGATCATCTTGCTTAAAGATCATGTTCCCCTTCATACACATTAACATATTAAAATTTTCATGTGAAAGGGATGAACATATTACTCGTAAAATATATTTTCCCTTGGAAGCTGTCAAATGGAACTTAAATGCTTTCTTGGGTGGAAGCAGAAGAGGGGAGAGGAGTGAAGCTGTCTAATGACTGAAACTTTTTACTTTTTTGTATCACATTTGCGAACTGGAGTCCCTGTATCCTAATGTATTTAAGGGTATTTTTTCACTACGGAGGGTGATGGAGAAATTTCTGTCCTGAATTCGGAATCAGCGCATCAAAATACACACGAATACGTAGGTTTGGTCTTCGGAACAAAACAATTTTGTGTATGTGCCTTTGCAATAAGAGAAGTAATTCTTTTATTGTACTGAAGTGAATAATGAATTTAAAATTCTTTCTTTTGGGGTAAAATGAATAACACATAACCCATTATTCTTTTACTTGACGTGCATGAGAAATACATTAAAAAATGAAATTATCTTATCAAATAAATAAATCAATTGTCGAAAAACAATTACAAACTGTGTATGACCACGTTGAGGACAATAAACTAATTAATTCTCCAGAAGCAAGCCAGGGACCATTCCATCAATTTCCATCAGGGGCCCTAAGACAGAGGCGGATTGAAAATTTCAGCGCACTCTTTAGACAAGAATAAAAAGTTAGTTACGTTATACTATCAACACAGCACTAGCAAATATGTACTTAATAATACACAAAAAAAGTAGTTCACAAGTATGTAACGTTATCGAACTAAAGATTATTCGGAATATTGTTCATAAATGGTAACTATTGAAATAACTCTAAATTCGAAATTAAATATTACAATGGTATTAATGAAACTACCGGCCCTAGACAAGAGCCTATAGAGCCTGCGCTTAATATCCGCCTCTACCCGAAGGAAAACGGGAGAAAAATCCGGACAAGGATGGGTGGATAAACGTATTAATTGTGTATTTTTGTGAAAAGAGTAATTTGAGAATGATATATAATTAACGGTTTTTTAGATGATTTAATGTTTTCCCACACGCTCGAATTCCCTATGGCCCTTGATCGTATATGGCATAGATCACACTCTTTCTTCCTTATCTAGCACACATTTCGAGAACTTTTACGTGAAATTTATTAATAGCTTGTTCTTTGATAGATTTTATCGTCTATGCATTAAAACGTTTTATTCATCTACATGAATACTTAAAATTCATCAAATGAATTTTCTTTTCACCCTGCGATTTGTTTATTAACAAAATTAAAATAATAGCTTTAATAAGTATATTTATACAAAACATGGAGTTGGTGTGAAAATATACTCACAGTTGAATATGTTTCGTCTCATTATATATCAATAAAAACCTTCTTTCATTGACTCCAAACAATTAGGGCTCTGCTCTTTATACAACCAAGAAAAGAAGACATAAACAGTCTATTCATGTTAATGGAATTGTTCCTGCAGATAGGTCCAAATTTTATTTTGCCCAATATTCTAAAATCTAAGAATTTAAAATAACATCTGGTAGTAAATTTATTATTTTGGAATTAATGAAAAATATAGATAATTGAATGAGAACAGACCATTTAACAAGTTGTGAAATTAAACAAACATTTTTTTCTTGATTTGTTATGTTTTCATTAAAAATTTTTGAAAATGGCTTTTAGTGAAAAAGCTTGTGAATAAATTTGCTTTCTTAACTTTATAAATCCTTATTCACAGCTTTAACACACTTAAATTAAAATAACATTTATGACACGTTTACTTGTTCCTATAAATTACTAAAATTCCCATTTTCAGCGAATGAAACACGTACTGGTGGAACGACGAAATTTAGATGACACAGTACTGTCTCGTCCATTAATTTGGGGGATGGATCCAAAGATCCAAACGTATGCAAGAACTTTGGGGGGTACTTTTAATCGCATTAGAAGTCTTTCCGGTAAATTTCAGGAAGTAAATCCCAATTTGCAAGAGATGTGTCCAAACTCCATTTTGGTATAATATAATGCGTACACTAAAAATACAAATCTTTATATTAATATAATTTAAGTAATATCGATGTATTATGGTGAATTAAAAATATCTCTACTAATAATCGGATGAATATACAAATATCTCTACTAATAATCGGATGAATTACAGCAGCCGAGGGAGTTTTAAATTACATAAACTGAATTCTGAAGAGCCACATTGAATAAAGGATCTTAATGAAGAGTCCTGTAGAGGGTTTTCAAGGTGAAGGCATCTGCACGTGATTTCCGGAAGCCTCCGCTAATGGCGCACGTTCCTCGCGAAAAGCTCTGCTAAGTACACACGCGTCTGCGAGTCCACACCCGCGTTCAATGTCTGCATCGAACACGTCGCTTCCGTCCATTGATTGTTGGGAGGACTGATCCTATATTGGTAAGCTGCGATTTTGCAAACACTACAAAGCACGCACGAGGCTTTAATTGGTTGCTTGAATGGCGCTGTGTGAGTAGGAAAACGTGATCTGACTTCTTGGTACAACTATTGGAAGGTCAGAGAGAAAAGAAAGGAAATAGTATCCATATTGTCGTACGACTCTTGCTACAAGTCGAAATTAGTTTCTACTATTCATTTTACATGTATACTATTAACAAAAAATATGAAAACCATATACAACTCGGATTAATCATAACGTTTTCAATGATAATTTAGTAATGTCTCGTTTCGATTGAAAAATCGTGAACGGATTTTGGAACAAATAAGATGCTCAATAGAAATTCTTAGTACTTTTTGAACATATCAAGATACACAGAAACAGTGAACGAAAAACAATTACAAACTGCGTATGACCACGTTGAGAATAATAAACTAATTAATTCTCCAGAAGCAAGCCAGGGACCATTCCATCAATTTCGGTCAGGGCCTCTAAAACAGAGGTGAACTGAACGTAATGAAAATAAAGGGTTCATCATTCCGACGAAATTCTCCTTGAGGTGCGCCAGGAGGACGCAAAAGGAGGAGCACACCCCAAGAATACTTAGAGAACACTCGTTTTCGAATAGGGAAGTAAACCCGAATACTTCTTTACTTTTAGGGAATTCTTTCCACCCAAGGAACACCTAATAAACATCTACCTCGTAATTGGAGAAAGTTAACATAGGATTTCTTTACGCGCGGGGAACACTCCGTTGGCTCTTAGACAGCGGATACTACAGGAGCAATCGGAGAACACCGTCTCGGAGGATCCTCGACGAAGGATTCTGTCAGCCTCACATAACATTTCTTTCATTCATAGTCGGCGAGTACTTTGAGATCATTCTTGAAATATAACAGTCTATCCTCTTATATTTGTTTAATTACTACCTTTTAACAAGCTTTACATATTTACCACTTTGTTACTCCAAATGGTTATTCGATTTGTCAATACATGGTTCCCGAATACATGCTACAAACTTTAGGATTGGCACAGGACATTGTAACAATCATTTATTGTACAGGAATGAATTGGTGCAAGTAATGCGGCGAGGTGCAAACATTACTTTATTTGCGGACACCTAAAGAGTCTTGTTTATGCGACTCCACTTGACTCAGATGAGGATCTCGTTGCTCGAATATCCATAGCTTCTGCACGTGAGTGTGAAAGACCTGGCATCTTTGAACTCCAATCGCTCCACTGACGCTGTTAAGCATGTATCACTGTTGGTGGCCGCAATTTTGAACAGTTAGTATAATTGCATTTATAAGCAACGTTGCTTGTAAACATTTTGTGTTTCCCTTAATCTCTTACTTGTTGTGTTTATCACCGCGTCACTTGCGCTTATACAGTACATTCCTATATAATAAATGATTATCAGTGATTGTTAGTGTTAGTAATTCCCTGTTTTGTTTTTATACTACTCCACTTAGAACTATTCAATATTCGAAAACACCTCAATATTCTGGAAATCAAATAAATGCAAGAAATCTATGATCGATTAGTTTCAGTGCTTCGTCTATATTCAATGGTAGCTCGTCGTTATTAAGTTTCTCCGTTTCTTGTATTGATTCTAATCTGTGGTTTACTGTTGTTTGTATTTATTGGTATCACCTCTTTCACGTATGTCATCGAAATCGAGAGATTGATATTTTGTAGCACTGGAGTCAATATCTGTACGTCAGAAACCTAAAAGATTTCGAGAGAGTAAACAGAACGTTATCCAAACTGCAAAGGAAATAATGTTTCCGGCAATGTGGGAAATCAGGCATCGATAACCATTCCTAGGCAATATGAAAAATACCTAAAGCCATTAAGCAAAGTAGGAAATATTCATGTTATGTTGAATGAAAATGGGAGACGGGACCGAGATTCGAACTCGGGATCATGTGCTTACAACTGTGCCATCCCGTTCGCCTCCCAGCCCAGTCTACTATTAACATTCAACTTGCGATTTAAGAGATTTCTATAGGAAATATTCACCTCATTTCCCACTTTGCCTAGATGTTGAGCACATTACCTAGACATTACGGACATTGCCAGGCAAAAGGAAAGCCAAATTACTAATAAAAAATATTCGGGTTATGTTCTGATAAATCTTTCTGTCTAACGGTCGGTGAAAACAATATCGAACATTACAAAATACAAATAATAGTTTGAAAATGTTCTGGTATGAATTACTGTACTGGCAATAGAAGGTAATGTGTGTTGGAGGTTGCTAAGGACTCACGTGTACATGTTCTCAATAAATTAGTACTGGAAAAGATATTTTGTATAAGATTTTGTTATATTTATGGTGACAGAAACGTATTGATGACTGAATCCTGTACGTGAAATTTGAAACAATTTGGTCTATTGGGGACGAAGATATGATGTGAAAATTCAGTTCCCGTATGTAGACAAAAGGATCGAAATTGGTTGCCGATAACGGTGTAATTGCAGCAGTTACGGAATTGTAATTGTATAAAGAGGTTTTCCAGTAGATTAACGTAACTGGTTGCGTCTTTTAGAATGCTAAAAGATGCAAATGCTTATTTATTTTTGGGGAAATACGTGTATATACAAGAAACTCAAGACCCCTTAAAAGATATATTTTGTATCATAACATTAGAGCCAAAACATATCTGAATGGAGTAAACTGGATGTGACTGTATGAGCACACATAAATAATATTGGGTGGTGAAGAAATATATAACGGTAGTTTACTTTATGTTAACAAGGGGTGATAAAATAACAAATCAGAAGGAATTGGTAGACAGAGTAATTGTTTTGAAAGGAAAGAAGATCGAATTTAGCCTCGGGAAGAGTCCATGTGCATCTCCGAAAAGGAGCGTTACTAACAGAGAGGACATGAATATAATGAATAATTAACTAGTATGCATCCAAAAGGAGAGCAATTACTTGTCTTGATCAAAAAGTAATGTTTGCGATATTGGTTCGGAAGAGGGAGACTTGATGATAACTCGAAGAATATGGGGCCAAAAGGACGCAGCAAAATCTATGCAAATTAATGATTTAGCAGATGATGAAATGAAAAGAGTAGTTAAACGATGTAGACTATTGAAAATCTTTAATGGTGAAAAATTTAGAAACAATTCTGCGAGTTTACATTCACAATTTGGGGTTGGAGTGGATGAAATATGGCTTGAGATATGCCATTATAGTGCAGGCAATGAAAAGTTGCGAGAGAAAATAGAGATGTTCAAAGCTTTGGGTAAAACCGAGGTGAGTGTTGAGAGTCTCGTGCAGTCAATTCAGGGAGGGGCTGTCCTGAATAGAGGACTGCGTAGAGAATTAATGTGATGCAACAGAATTTTCTGAGAAATGGAACTGGGACGCAGGAATAGGGTAGTTATTTATGTCAAAGTAATATACAGGTTGGGTGTGTGCAAGAACAAGTGAATATAGCGGGGCTGCCAGGATCATGCCATTCCAAATGAGAGTAATAACAGAGAACTCATGAGCGACAATTGTTGTTAATGGTTCAGAGACAGAAATTATGGTTGTAAGGTAATTTACCAAAAGAAATTATCAGTCAATGATATATAGAAAGGGATGCATATAGGTGCTAATACATAATATGTACTGTCGATTCAGTGAGAAGTTGTGTCCGTACATGTAAGTGCTAGAGAATGTAATAATGGAATTTAAGACAAAGGGAATTCTGATATGTATTTACATCAATGCGAGATCCATGTTATAGGGTGATACAACAAGGACGAAACGAGGGAAAATTTTTGAAAATTTTATAATAGAAAATGAGTTAATATTGCACAATATTTATAGGGACAATACTTGTAAAGGATCGTGGCTGGAATCAATCATATTCTTAACGATAACAAATATTTGGAAAAGAAATACAATTGCAACGTTGGGGTATATTTGGTGGCGTTAAATGTGACCACACTGCTTTGTGGATGGAAATAGGGTCAGGGGGAGAGGTTGATGGGACAGTAAAATATGGTCTGTGTAAGATATGTCTGGTTTGGAAGAAGTTTGAGCGGAGGTAGGAGGAGTTAATGCGAATGAGTGGCAAGCTAGACAAGATTGACGTGGTAGTGATAGCTATAGATGATATGCAGATCGGTCTGTCGCGAATATGTCTTGCACATAGGGCGAGCAAGTAGAAACATGGTACCTTGGTGGACAGAGAATCTACGTTGACTTAAAAAAGAAAATAAATTACAGCGGAAACTAAGCAGAATCAGACAGCGAAGAAAGGAGGAAGTAAATTTTATGTTAGAATATTCAAAAGAAAAGAGTTCAAGATGGTGATACGATTTGCTGATATAGCTGGGGGGAACATCTACTAAGGAGAATGGAAAGATCATATTGCGAATTCCCGTATGCCACAGGAAAGCAGAAGAAGAAAATAGTTTCGGAGGAGTGTGGAATATGAAGGGAAGCACGTTTGGAATTCGGAGGTGGGGAAGTTATTTCTATTTGGATTGATTCACGAAAATGAAAACCAGAGATTGAAGAGGCTGGAGGAGGGGGAGAATAAAGAACTGATGACGAAGAACTAAAAGTACTGATCAAGGGACTGAAACTAAAAAATATCCTAGTTATGACTCATGCGATGGCAAAGAGAAATGCAGACGTTCTTGAAGATAAACTTCTACAAATATATTATGCTTGTATAACAAAAAGGAATTTTGAAAGCTATGGAAAGTCGTTCTGAAGAGTAATAAAAAGAGACATCAACAACCCTAAAACATACAGACCTATTGCCCTGGTACCCACATATGGAAAAAAATTTGATAAATGGATTGGCAACAGTTTTAAGAAAAAGTGGATGTATAAACAGAAACCAATATGGATTTCGGAAGGGGCGGAGTGCAGAACAGGCGATAGTGCAGGTCTTAAAATATTTGAATGTAAATGAAAGAAAAGATATATACGGATTATGTTTGTTCATGGACATTGAAGGATATTTCGATAATGCAATTTCGGGGGTATTATTTCAGACGTGGAAAAATAAAAAGTATCTCTTTATATCTAAAACCTTATATGTTCATATTTTGAGGATAGGAACATGAATGTGTAAGTGGGAAAGAAGAAAGTTAAAAGAGAATCGTTGTGCGGATGTCCGAAAGGACCATGGATGGGTCCCATATACTGTGATGGACAACATTTTGACAGACCCTGAAGTACAAGACAAGAAGTTTGTAGCATATGCTGATGACATAACGTTAAGGAGATAACAGACGGGAGTTGGAACCGCGAGGACAAGAAGTACTGGACAGCTCAGGCAGACTGACGATAAAATACAAATTAAAATTGTCGAGGGAGAAGACGAAAAGGATTTGGTTTGGATGGACAAAGAAAAATCGACGGGATCCAATAGTAAAGCTATATGAAAAAATATAGGTATAGTACGTAAAAAATGTTATTTAGGAGTTGAACTAGATGGGAAGTTGCTCTTCAGTGAGTATGTTGTGTATAGCATTGATAAGGCGAAAAAGATATCAATTGTGCTGCGCAAAATAGGTTTAACAAAGTACAACATAAAAAGTAATGATGTAATAATATTATATAAGGGAGTAGAGCGTCCAACACTAATGTACGGATGCGCAGCATGGAGCCATAGAGTGGTGGTGCAATATGTAGAGAAAAATTTGCGTCAGGTACAGATATTATGGATCCAAAAGTAAGGAGGAACATACAGGACTGCCTCAACAGATGCACTCGAAGTAATTCACGGCGTGCTCTCAACTGATCTGTACAGCCAAAAGATAAAATTTAGGCGTTCATTAAAGGAAACAGGTGAAATAATAGCATGTGGCGAAACACTAAGACGAGAAGATAAGTCGTCAAGACAGACGTTTGTAAAACCTCTTATAGTCTGGTAGCAGACGCGATGGATGAAAACACCGAAAGGAAAAGCAACATACGCGTAAATAAAAAATGTAAGGTTCTTCCAAAAGAATAGGAAGTGGTTCAGAGAGACGCTCCCAGTATTAGATTCCCTGACTGAACATGGCAACTTTATTAGTTATCTGCAGAAGTTACATCTACGGAAGAGTGATGAATGCACACCTGAGAAGGAAGAAAAGACTAAGACTCACGTATTATGGGATTGCGAGATTTACGGAGGGGGGAGGGCGGTATTCGTAAAGAGACTGATGCAAAGGGGATTACTTGGAGACGAGGAAGCGAGTATTTACATATAACAGAAGGAAATTTACAGGTTGCATAAAGACTAAGTGCTGCAATTAACTGAAATTAGAAATGTTCTGTAGGAAAAATACTATAAGAATGCGTAAGAAAAAATGTCATAAAAATGAAGATCATAACCAAAGATATTGCGACTGCCTCGCAGGGGCAAGAATGGAAGCGAGTGAAGTAGATGAAATGTAAACAAGTTGAAATAGGCAGCCTTGCAATGACTATGTTTACAGGAAAGGTGGTCAACACATCTTTATATGTATGTTCGACTATAAATAAATAAATAATAAAAAAAAGAAGATAATGACTGCATAGTATTAATCATGAAAATGGGATATTATATTTTACCACTATTTATTTTGAATGGTGTTTCTTTAACTTTCAAGTATTTCTAAAAGAAGAAAAAATCATTTATTGACGTAAAAAGCTACAAAATACCTGTTTCTCTAACACAGAAAAATTAACTTTGATACTTATTACTAGCACATGCATTCAACAAAAACAGTTAATCACAGAATTGACATAAGGGTGATTTAATATTGAATCAAAATAGTTTTAATAGATTTTCACCGAACCATCTCAGATTTTGACCAAAAAAATATGAGCATGGCCTTCATAGTGATAAGAAATACCAAATTTCATTGCAATCATCCAACCCGTTTATATTTTACATCTAAGTCAATTAAGCAAAAGGTCCCTAAATGTCTGTACACATAACATGTGAATGGCTTGGGAAGCTCTCCTAATTGAGATAGGGAAGAGGAGATGATGTATTACAGCTTATTTCATATTATTTACCATGATGACATTTCCATGTCATAGATCAAGAAGAAAAAATTAAATCCAAAATACAAATTTTTATATTTAATATCTCAAAGACATGTTTCTTAAACATTTTTACTAGCTTTTATTTAAGTTGTGATGTTCGTATCTTGTCCTTCCGGTCAAAAATTTGTAATTAAATTTTCGATCGCTTCCACTCAGGTAACATATCCTCATGTCCTATATTATTAAGCGAGTAATAATTGTATGTACCTATGTATTTGTCAAAATTTTTCTCGAGTACGGCTCTAACGATTTTGAAGAAATTCATAGATTAGATTCATTTTGGGATGAAAATATGATATAATATGGTCTCATTTCTTCAAAATAAAAAATTCAGCACCTTTTTATACAGGTTTACTTAACAGTAACGAAATTGCGGTGGGTCATGTGATCAAGAGGTAACGTTCATGCTTGGTGCTCATGAGGTTGGGATATCGGTTCTCACCTCGGGAGGTTTTTATTAATTTTTGTCAACCATGTGATTATACATTCATCTTTTTAAGATTTTTTACGATTAACAAAGAGCTGATAAGTAACAAAATGTGAATAAAACTGCTACGTTTGCTGCTAAACTGCCGGAAGAGTATTTCTTTCAGTTCAGTTCCATCTCAAGTTTTTCTTCAATCATTATGAATTTTATAGCAGACTTCAACGCGACAAAAAAGAGTTTAATATTATTTAATAATCCGAAAACTCAGATTCCCCAGAAACAGCACACCAAGCTTATTAAACCAGAATTTTTCGAGACAGCAGATTCAAAATTTTGTTCTTTAAGTGGACGTTGATTCCTATACCACAGAATTCAGCGACTTTTTATGTACAATTTTATGCTATTATTAATAAGGTAATTTAATGCACCTACGAAGAAATGAGACCATGATATATCACTATTTCATCACATAATACATCAAATCTGTGAATTTCATCAAAATCATTAGAGCCGTTCTCGAGAAAAATTTTGACAAATTCTTAGGTACATACAATTATTGCTTTATTCAATTTTATATATACAGCTTCCTGGGGAATATAAAAATCACAAAAGTTACGACTCTGTTAAAGAAGTGTAAAATTTACTCAATAATTTCTCAATTCAGTCGAGATGTCTGACTTGCTATTGCATGAACTCAAATAATAATAATAATAATAATAATAATAATAATCCTGGGGAGTTGCTAGTCTCCTACCAGACACCTCCGTAATTGGTAGATGATGGAACGCTCGAGAGAGTACCAGGGAAATAAAATACCTGGGGCGAATCAAAATTTGTACCTGCACCTGGGGTTTGCTCCCCCTTGTGCAGTGACATCGGCACCTAGAACTATAAGTCATACCTCGGACACACCAGCCATTGAGGCTGCAGTTGGTGTGAACAGGGGACAGCCTCCTTTGGGGCCGGGATAAGGTGGTGATTCCTCATCGTATGAACCATCAGAAGCTCAGCGAAATAATGAGACACAGAACGGCCACAATACATCCCAAAGGGTTGTAACTGCTGAAGGTGCTTTCCAGGAAAATAATCCTGGTCCCACCTCAGCAGTACCACGTCGGAGAATTAAATGGAGCAACGACATAAATGAATTCATTGTCAGAAACTATTTCCGGGTTATGAAAAAAATTCATAACACAAGTGGTTACGCCGAAGCACTTAGAACTTGTTTCATCTGGAACTACCTTAATCTTACCCACGTCACAACTCAAAACATCGTAGATAGGAAAATCTATATTCTCAATGAAAGAAGACAGCGACGACCTGTGCCACAAACTATAACAGATCAGATCAAACACGAGGTCGACCTGCAACATACAGAAACCACATCTCAATCAAGCCAAGAAGAAAAGACTCAGGTAAGTTCAATAAATAAATAAGAAGGAATACCAATTACACATCAAATTATCAGAGACGAGCAGTTAGAAGTCACAACTAACAAAGATATCATTGCAATCAGAGAAAAGTTAGAAGAATATTTCATAAAATACAACCACAGTGAAAATGACGCACTACCTGCAATCCCAAAACTGTTAAGAACGACCAAGCTCATCAAACTAACAACTAATGAATGAAAATGTCCTACCAAATTATACAAACCAAATAGAAGAACACACAGACTTGCAGCATGTGACATATATTGCAGCATTAACAACTAGCGTGATGTGTATAGGAAAACCTATAGCATTCAGGAAACCATTCAAATCCCCCAAATACCCAAGTGGATGATAAGACTTGAAACTAAAACATAAACCATTATCTAGATAGGACAAGATCTAGGTAGAATGAATCAATGCTTAAGAGGTAACAGCGGAAATAGATTAATGAAAAAAGTAGAAAAATGCAAAATTAGGTATAAACATCACACTAATTATGATTCACTAAATAGAACTATGGAAGAGTACATGGACACCTCCAAACAAAGATTTAATGTATATGCAAAAAGGTTAAAAAAGTATAAAACCAGTTTGGCAAGGAAGAAGGATAACACGCGGTTTAATGAAAACGAAAAAGGATTTTACAAAAACTTACTGACTAAATGCACAATAGAAGGAGCACTCCCAACCGCAGAAAATGTTGAACAATTCTGGTCAGATATATGGTCAACAAGGACCACTTATAATCCAAATACGCCATGGCTACATGTAATAGAAAAGGAGGCAGAAAGACTGACAAAGATGGAAAACCCAGTTTTATCAGTGAATGAATTTGGAGAAATAATCTCTAAGACCCATAACTGGAAATATCGCGGACCAGATAGAACCCAAAACTACTGGATAAAAAAGTTCATGTCACTACACCCAGTATTACGTAAAATAATCAATTCCATAAGACGACACCTAGAAATATTACCAGAAGAATTATGTACAGAAAACGCCTACCTCCAACTTAAAGACAGAGAACCCCGCCAAATACAGACCAATCACATGTCTCAACAACTACTACAAACTCATCACAGTCAGCATTAGCAAGAAGATACAACAACACTGCACAAATAACAATACAATTGCTGAAGAACAGAAAGGAAGCCGACCCAACTCAAATGGGCTGTAAAGAACAATTTTTAATAGATGAAGTCGTGATGAACCTTGCTATTCACAAACAACGAAATATACCTACAGGATTCATAGACTACAGAAAGGCGTACGATATGATACCCCACAGTTGGCTTCTTTACACATTACACCTATACAATATCCACCCAGTGGTAACAAAGTTTTTCGAAAACACTAATTACAAAATTGAGTACCAGACTCATCCTTAACAATAAAAAAGGCAGAAGCGGAGAAAGCAACCAAACAATTTTTGTGTGTGTGGGGCTTTAGGACTCGTCAACGGAATTAGAGCTCTGCAACCAAAGCAACAGTAAGACCTCTAATATAACTAAAAACAAGAGAGGAATTCTTAAAGGGGATTCAATCAGTGGATTACTTTTTTGTTTAGCTTTAAACCCTTTATCCATTATTCTCAAACAACAAGGGAAGAGTATATGATTCAATATCAAGAACAGAAATATCGAATTCAGTGTCACATTTGATGTACATGGATGACATAAAAAATTACACAATAAATGCAGAAAGACTGAAAAAGATCTTGAAAATCATAAAACAATTTAGCAATGACATCAGAACGGAATTTGGTATAGATAAATGTAAATTACAAAACCTTGTTCGTGGAAAAGTTAAAGAGATAACACCATACACTCCAGTAAGAGGTCAAGATACAGAACAACTAGAACCTAATGAACTGTAAAAAATACTTGGGTGTAATGCAAACAAAGAGAACAGAACACACAATAGTCAAAGAACACATCACTAAAGAATTCATTGGAAGGATGGAAATAACAATAAAAACATTTAAATTCACGTAACCTGACGAAAGTAATAAACTCATTAGTCATCCCCACACTATCCTACTCCTTTGGGGTAATAAAATGGTAAACTACAGATATGGAAAATGTAGAGAGGAAAATCAGAACCACGATGACAAACAACAATAAAAATCCTAATCAGCATTAGAACGAATGTTTATTCCACGTAACCAGGGCGCACAGGTCATATCAATCAAAGACCTTCATGAAAGACGAAAGTACATCCTCAATACGTTTTTCCGTAACAAAATATACCTCATCACTACACCAATCAATTACAACTAGTGATAAAAACTATACATCATATCACCTGAATGAGTCTTTACCCCAACCAATGCAAGAAAACAGAATGACAACATGGCAAGATAAACCAATACACGGGAACTACCCCAACCAACTGACCAACAGCAAAATAAATAAAACCAGTTAAGTGGTTAATTATTTCCAGAAACGGTAAATTATTCCCAGAAACAAGGCTTCATAGTGTCAATGCAGGTCGGCGTCACACCAACCAGAAACTACAGGAAAATATAATTAGATTCATGTCGCCGATGTAACCAAAACTAAAAAAGCCCTCGAGCATATAATTGGAGGTTGCACATAGTTGGCCAAAAATGATTACAAAACTAGACACGACTGCATGGAAAAAATTATTCATCTGGAAATTACAAAAACCCTGAACTGCATTAAGACCCCCATACCACTAGATCATCAGTATGAACCTCAACCAGTCCTGCAAGATGATTAGAAGTCATATATTTTGTACTGGGACAGAAGCATTCTCACTGATCTAACAACAATCCACAACCATCACTACACCAAATGAATTCAAACCAAATTCTCAAGAACAGAAAAGATCCTTTACATTCGAGGGAAGACAAGAAATGGAAAAAAATCCTGATGTCATCCTTTGGAAAAGAATGAAAAGTGTACCTCAACCTAGAAAAAACCTAGAAAAAATTACAACAACCTAGAAAAAACAAAGAACGACAAAATATCAAAATACAAACAACTAACAATTGAAGTAAAACAACTCTGGAATGTTCAAGAAGTGATCATAGTGCCTATCATTTTATCTACCCTAGGACTAATACCCCAATCCATAGTTGATTCCATTAAAAAACTCGAAATCAACACCAATATAATAAGCAGACTGCAACACAGCGTCCTTCTGTCCTCAGCTCACATTACCAGAAAGTTCTTGGATCTGAAATAGATTCTTCCTCCCAGCAGAACTTGATTTAATAATCTGAGAGAAAAACCACTGCTGAGAGAAAGAACAACACAAGTTGAGAGAAAAAATAATATAATAATAATGTAATAATGCTCTTGAGGTTCTTGGGTGTATCTGAAGGACTGTACAATGAAACGATATTGCTCACCGATTTATGAAACAACATTATTAAGGCGAAAATTATCGCAGGAGAAAATTAGGGTCCCAAAGTCCGAATTCCAAGAATTACTTTAGATTATAACAAAAGTCAGCTTGGGTTTACTATGAAAGACATCAATTTCCCGTAAGAGCAGTATTTGCCATGACAATAAAATAAAATCCTTCGAAATTGTTGGTTCACATTTATTAACTGCTTCTCATTTATTATATGCATGAAATGCCGTATGTTGCATTATGGAGTTAATAGAAGAAGCGGCTTAAAAGGGCTTTTACTGCCAGAAAATTCTCGTCATACGCGTCAAGATGTTTGAAGTGAAATTAAAAATAATAATTAGACGATCTGTTGACATTCCAGAGGTAGATAATCTTGAATTTTAAGAAGCTATTCATACTTCTACAATTCTGTGAGAATAGGTACAGAGAAAATTATTAAAAATAGGGATTCATGAAGAATCCACTCAACTTTCTCATAATATACTTCAATATTAGTTAAAAACACGTGTTTTGTTAATATTGTAACAATTAACTCTATGTGTGGAAAGTACTTCCTTCTTTGCGATTGTATTTCTCGCTCTACTTCAAAAATATTACGTCGTACGAAAATGATGTTTGGAAATGTGAACGCAGATCTTCAGTTACAAAATGTATAATCCTTTTTTAATTTTATCAATATTTAGAAACCGGATGTGAACCGCGGGCAGTAAATAACGTCGAAATGTGATTGTCTAGAAATGGGTCTCTGTTCCAAATGTATTCAAACCAAATTCTCAAGAACAGAAAAGATCCTTTACATTCGAGGGAAGACAAGAAATGGAAAAATGTTAGAAAAACAGATCAAGAGTTCTAAGTCGAAGGAGCATATGACCGTAAAAGTGGATTCCATAAAGAAAACAAATAACGGAGAAATAATGGTTCTACTGCCAAATAAGGAAGAGAAAGAGAAAATGCAGAAGATAGTAAAGGACAGTGTGGATATGGAAATGAAAGAGGTATTACTTAGGAAGCCGAAGATAAAAATTATGAATATTGAATCTGAGGTAAAGGAAGAGGATTTATTGAAAGACATAGCAGATTATAATATCAGAGCAGAAGAGAGAGAAGATTTCGTAAAAGAAACGAAGGTAATCTATAGACAGAAGTTCAAAGAAAATACAACAGAAAACGTGATTATACAGGTAAGTGGAAAGCATTATAAAGATCTGGTAGCGAAAGAACGAATATATGTACCTTTGAGAAGTTATAAGGTGCATGAGGATATCACTCCTGCTAGATGTTAGAGGTGTAATAGATTTGGTCATATTGCGGACATGTGTCGTGAAGAGAACGAAACAAGCAGTTTTTGTGCGCGTGCAGGACATTCATACCGATCTTGTAAGTTTAAAGAAGAAGGGAGAAGATGTTTGAACTGCATTAGAAAGAAGTTAGATAGGAATCATTCCGTAATCAGCATCGATTTTCCAGAGTAGAAACAGGCTCAAAAAGGGATACAGAATAAAGTGAATTATGGTGATTAAAATTTGGCAGCACAATTTACAGAGAAGTAAAATCGCAAGTTTGGAGATTTCAAAAATTATGGAAAATAATGATGTTGATGTAGCCTTTTTACAAGAATATTGTTTTCATAGAGGACATCCTTGGCATTTGCCTTTGGTTTACATGGTAGTTTTTGCTAAGGTCTGCAATTATAATACGAGATGAAAAAGTGGATATTTTGATAGTAGAGAAATATTTGAGTAAAACAGTGCAAGTCATTTTATATTCTAAAGGGAACAAACAATTGGCAATTGTTAACTTGTATTTCAAATTTAATAGGAATACATCAGAGTATATACGAATGATGGAAGATATTTTAAAAGACTACCCGAGAAGTTAAATTTTGTTTTGTCTCGATGGCAATGGGAGATCAAAATTATGGGGAGACCAGTTGACAAATACACGAGGGCAGAAAATAGAGGTATTCATATTAATAAATTATTTACATATTCATAATATTTTCGGACAATATACATTTGTAAGCGAAAACGGAAATTCAATTATAGATCTCACTTTAAGCAACAATTTAACAAAAGTGAAAGTTGAGAATTGGGAAATAGGGATCGGAGCAGAAAGTGACCATAAGGGAATTCTCATAAGCATAACTGCGAAATTACATGTACAGGAAGTCGAGGAAAAGAGAAGTTTGAACTATAGGTCAATCAACCGGAAGAAATTTGAGGAAAGGATGAACAATTTTGAAATGGAATGTGAGATGCATGGCGACAAAGAAAGAGAAAGTGTGGAGGATATGGTTGACAGGATATAATTAACATTATTAAAAATCTGTTTTGAATGTACGTATCACAATCATATTACATATAAAAGAGGTCAACGATGGTGGTGCCAAGATTTTACAATGTTAAAAAAAAAAAAAGTAAAAGAGATGCAGTCTGCAAGAAAGGCACGTTATTCGGTGAGTTATTTTGAAAAGAAGTATAAGGATGCAAGGAGAAGATATAAAAGAAGAATATTAACAGCTAGGAGAGAAAGCTGGAAAACATGTGTAGAAGATAGCTTGCAAAGAAGTGTCCGAGGTTTACCGTATGTAATTGGAGTTAAGAAACTGCGTCGGCGGGACATGATACATACTTTGAGACAAAATACAATTGAAAGAACGGAATTGGAGGGACCATGTCAGTTGCTTCTACAAAACTTAATAAAAGAAACGGAATTAGGTGATTTTGGTGGCATTAAGGAAGAGGAGTGTACAACAGGGTATGAGGAAATCCAAATCCAAAAAGTGGAAGAAATAGTGCAGAACATGGGAAATCACAAGGCACCTGGTCTAGATCTCATAACATACGAGATCATTAAAAAGGGAGGGAAAAGTTTGTGGAAAACATTTTTGATTTTATTCAACAAATGTCTAGAAGAGGCTTATTACCCCAGATTTAAGAGTAGAGAGACATATACGTATATTAAAAACGTCCAGTTTGTGAGGAAAAACAGAAAATGTTTCCAGACTAGCAATATATTTAAAGAGTTTATAACATGACATGGAAATTTTAGAACATACCTCCGAAGAATAGGAAAAATTGATAACGAGACTTGTGTATGCCAAACAGGAGAGGAAAATGCTGCCCACACACTATGGGATTGTGAGCTCTACGGAGCGGAGAGGGCACAATTCTTAAAAATTTACAAGAAAATTGATACGTTAAATTTAAGAGATAGGGAACGTATATTCGACAGAAAAGAAAAATTCGATATCTTACATCAATTTGTAATACAGGTAGGGACTATTAGGGACACTTTTACAGATTAGAAATCCCAAAAGGAAACTTCAGTGTAATAAGATATGGATTAAATTTGATCCTTGTAATGACTATTGTTGAAGACAAGGAAACCACTTGGTAATAAATAAATGAAAAATGGATTTGTTGATTCTTTTGTGTTAAAGAATAAACAAAAATCGATCACATACACATTTCAATCGTAAAGACCTGAAGTGATTACTAATCAGAGGCAAAATACCTTCTTTCTACTGTAGACTATTATGGCTACCGTAGGGGACAGCGAATACTCACTCACGGAAGTCGCACAAGCAGTCAACTTCGCTTATTAGCTTTTATATATATATATATATATATATATATATATATATATATATATATATATATATATATATATATATCACTA
>NNCF01127619.1:561997-687870 GCA_002313205.1 Laupala kohalensis | reverse complement strand
ATATATATATATATATATATATATGAAAAAGGCAAATAAAATAAAAGACAAATGGGTAATGGGTATCTTCTATTTATTCTCTGAATGTGTTCTGCCACTTATATACAGTGTGTCAATTCCATAAACCTTAAGAATTACTCCTTAAACCCGGAGACGAAAAAATATTTTATATAAGCAACGTTAACCGCGCAGTTACCAGATTAGCAAAATAGTTACGTATGGAATTATAATTCATGATATTCATGATTACACAGCAGTGTAACACTGAGTAACCATTTGTGAGCCATCCGAGCGAAGCTGGGTCACCCAGATATGATACGAGGGAGAACGTTACTAGGGATGAAGATATATAATCGCCTTCATATTTGTTGTAGGGAGTCTTTAGGAATAAAAATCTCTTATCCACAATAGAGATCCAATTTTTTGGAAGTTTTTAGCTACCTAAATTTAATGAAATCGGAATGGAGAATGTAAAAATATATATGAGAAGTGTACGCTATTGAGAAGTGTCCGTGATGGGATGTTTCAATGTATATTAATATTCATAGCCCCTTTCTACTTTATATTTTTACATTTCAGTGTAAAATGGCAATAATTTCGTTATATTTTTAGATAATTATATTTTTCATTCGTTTACAATTCATTGTGTTACAGAATAGAAACTATTCAGCTTATTTATGTACAGACACGATACATATTCATGTAGTGAGAACGTATAAGAACACTGGTTATGAAACTGTGATTAACTAATCAGACACTCATGTGAATGTATTATATATCATTTATTTAGACAATGTTCATTATAATATTCAAGGTGAATATAATAGATTTGTATCAATCTCTGTTGTAATATGGACTTCAATGAGGCAATGACTATTAAACAATGTTCATTTTAGTGTTCTAGCATAAATATTTGAGCATTATCTCTCCTCCACATACAGAAACGTGTACTATGCATTAAAGAGTAGAGATCGAAGTGTTTCAGCTCTGCTTCAAAATAACACTCCTTCTAAAAGATTCCCATCTCGGGTCTTTTGAGATAAAGGTACCCCACTGGAAATCGTTTTGTAATTTTGTGAGGTGTTAAATTAGCTTGCAGTGAAAAAACACAATTTTTAAATTTGTATTTTCGAAAATTGAAAATAATTGTATCAAAAATGTATTGGCATTTTACTCCTCTACTGAAATACAATTGTAATAGTAGGGTTGGTCTCGGAGGCACCTTTTCTAATATCTTTATGTTGGTGCATGTTAAATAAAATGTGTGGAAAAATATTCTTGGTATGAAAACTTCTCTAAGTAGGATACTCTAAAAAAGCGGAAATTTGTCTCGCGTACATGAAAACATAAGTTTATTTTTTTACAATTTTCCTCATAATGCTTTTCCAAAAAACGCTTTTATGTGTAAGAAAAGAAATTATTGTTGTGATGATATAACAATAATGTCCAATACTAGTAATGGTTTTTAAAACTATCAATACTAATTCTGGCAAAAGGATACCGTCCAAAACAAGAATTGGTTCTTTTGAAATCGACCAAACCTTTTCGGACAAAAGTGCGTTTGCCAAAAATTGTTTGCGTCTTTTTTTTGTCCAATGGACGAATTAAAGTTTTATGCGTATACGTGGTATCTCGCATAACATTTTTTTTATTTCTTTAATGTCTTATGGGGAGGTTCATGACATTTGGTCCGTTCTTCCACCTAACCGTGACTTGGGTAAAGGAATTAGGAAGGACAAGTTTCCTGGGAACTTACGGTACCGAACCGACATTGCTCGGGAGTTGGTGAGGAAAATCCCAGCTGAAAACTTCAACTAGTTCGACTGAGGAGGGTTTGAACCCGCCCTCTACCGTTCAGCGGTATCGTGGAAACAAAGACGCTACCACTAGAACTCCCCAGTTGATATATAAAGTGAAGAAGATAATATTTATTCTTGGAATGAGATGGAGACTTTGCGAGAGTGTCGAATAGGTAGAACGGACAATAGTGTTTACAACGGTGAATGTTAGGACTTCTCGATCCATACGTACGACGCTGGCAACGCACGTTGGGAACTTTCACTGAATGGATACCTATCACAGTTGAATGATCCTCACACATTATCTGTAAGGGGAAGAATAATTGTTTATTTAACGTCTGTACAGTGATTTTGTGTGTTGCACGATGTTGCACCTTGAAAAACGAAAGAATCCACTTTCTCGAGCGAACTCGTTGGGACATTCAGAGTTCAATTATGTTCTTCCCAACCAGTTTCCCTTGCGTTACAACATTGAAAGGAAATCGAAACTTTGGGTCCAGCTTTGCCATTACTGCAACCAGAATAGTCTGAATGGATAGATCACATTAGATAGAACATTTCATGACAACCTATGATTGCTTGAATCATTCAACTGAATTTTGTGATCCGTCCAGCTTGGGGCATTTGCAGTAGATGCCAATGAAGATTCTCGATTTGCACAAAAAATTAAAACTTGACGCTAGTGAAGTCGAACTCAGCTAATTTGAAAATAAATATTCATTTGTAGCACCAGTAATATTTTTAATCATATGACTAGAAAATACAGTTCTGCTGAAAAGCATTTTTTAGAGTCTGAATTTTGTCACACCTTCTCAGTAATGCTTCTCCGTCATTTGCATTCAGCTTTGAATTAGGAACAACGAGAGGCGTGAGAGAACTATAAACTAACGAGAAGAAGAATGAAATGAAGTTATATGAATGGCGCATGCGTCTTTGGCATGCCCGATGCGATCCGGCGCGTGAAACTCGTTCTGTTGACCTTCGATGCTGTCACGGACGCCGCCACGTCGTTCTCACTTCCGGAGTTTGCCTACACCACCAAATATGCTGGATGAACCTAGGGCTTCACTCAATATAAATCATTTCCGTTTCCTCTGCACCATTATAATCGATCTTGTTGCATGTCCCCATATCATTAAGAATATAACATTAAAGTTTACTTAGTAACAAGTTCGCTATATTGATTAGAGGCCACTAGGGAAAACGCAAGTGCTCGATATCCTATACTCAAAATCTTACCAATTTACTCATTTTTTTGTTGAAATCTAAACCAGTTGTTTTGTTTTTCCTTTATCAAATGCTTCTGTTATCCAGGTCATTAGAAAGAATAAAATTATCAACCTTCAACAAAGAACAAAACACATTTTCCATTGGTCTGTTTTTGCATCGCTAGTCGACACTGTCGAAAATTAAAAACGAAGATATTCCCTCTATAATATGATTTCTTTTTGTTTAAAGTCTTAATTTTGTGTCACATTGGCTAAAAACAATACAAACGCTATCCAAATCTTTTCAGATTAATGCACTCTCTTGATCATTTCAAATACTTAAGAAATAAAACAACTTTTTGGTTTTCAGTGATAGTCCCAGAGATTTTTGACTCGCAGACTTCTGAGACAGTCCTTTTCTTCTTAATTTTCGACTCCTGGTTGTAGTACAACGACGTTCAAAGTTTTCTAAGATTGACGTCTGCTTCTCTCGTTGGATTTAGAAAGAACGCATTCTCATCCCCATTAGGGTCAGACGGCGTAATTATAAAAAAGATTTGCATCTGATTTCTTATTCACCTCAATTTTACTGTCCCAATTCGTGAAAAATATACTTTTAAGCACTAATACAACGGGCCATGCCGCTAATTTCATGTAATGAAAATTTAAAGTATGAAATTTCTCACTCCCATTCAACTGTTTACAATTAACCCGCGTTTTTACAATTACCATTGAGGCAACGGGGTAACTGTAAACAACGAATTCTCTCCTAATGTAAAGTGTGGAATGAGTGCCAGAATGTCCATATGTCCTTGAAGTTGTAGGAACTTTAAATTGTATTTTACCCCTCTAATACCATATTTACACTTATTTCGACTCGATATTTAATTTACCCCATTTTACTTGGGTAGGTTGATACAAATGCTATAAAACACCCTGATAGTTTCGTTGATTATCATAACGTTCTTGAACCCAGCAATAACATTTAAT
Organism: Laupala kohalensis; assembly: GCA_002313205.1. Taxonomy (NCBI): domain Eukaryota; kingdom Metazoa; phylum Arthropoda; class Insecta; order Orthoptera; family Trigonidiidae; genus Laupala; species Laupala kohalensis. The sequence goes on along the minus strand of NNCF01127619.1, from coordinate 683,873 downwards.
TATTTCAATATTGTATTTATCATTTTAGCGTATAAATCTTCTAAATCAACCATGTATTAAGACCTTTCGTAATAATATTTAACATCGTGTACAAAAATACTAAACTAAAACACATAAGAACCAAGTGATCTAAGAGCAATTCGTTCCACAAACGTTTACTGTGTGTGGAAGCGTTCAAACGTTTTAGTATCTTATTTTTATTTACTGGAGATGGCAAGATTTGAGATTGATATTTTCACAATAAAATGAGCTATCAGCTAGAATAAATGTTTTTGCGTTATCAGTTCGTTTCACTGTCTTCAAATCATCTCCCAGAAAGTATTAACACTACGAATTGATGAAATGTGTTTTTATACATTTCCCTCTCTCTAAGTTAATTCCTCTAGGAAATTGTCTTCTATATATTTGAAATATTTAGCGTTATCTCCCAATATCTCCTCGCACAGGTCAGGTAATTGTTACAATAATCTTCATTTTCACTTTCTTGTGTTTCCTTCTCTTTTTGCTCGGGTCTTATTTTTTTCATTGTGACTGCTCTTGCCCTTTTACAATTACTACTGAAACAAAGCGTTAATAGTAAACAACGAATTCTATCCTAACGTAAAGTATGGAAACACTATGGGCATATGTCATTGTAGTTGTAGAACTTTAAATTGTGTTTTGACCCCTCCAATAACGTGTTCACATTTATTACGATAGTATGTTTATTTACCCAGTATCCTCATTTTACTGATATACTTTGATGAAAATGCTTTAAAACCCATATTGATTTCTTAATTGATCATCAAATCGTCCAAGAAACCTGAAATGACTTATTTAATTTTAGTTTTACACAATTTTTAGTTATTTTACTGTATAACATTACTTACACATTTTATTTGTTATTTTCCCATACATCAATCATGTATTAAGACATATTACAACAATATTGAACTTCATATACAAAAATATCAAAACCAATCGTATACGAATAAGGAAAGTTAAAAGTAATACATTCCACAAACGTTTACTTTGCTTTAAAACATTTTTAGCACGTTACTTTTACTTACTGGAGAAGGTGAGATTAAATTTTTTAAATTTGTCATCAGCGAGAGCGAATATTATTTTGTGTTATCAATTCTTTCCAGTATCTTCCAACTCATATCACATAACTTTTTGACAGTACAAAAAAATAAAACTAGTTTTTTTTTACTTTTTCCCATTCATGTTCACGAATAAGAACATACCCAACATCTCTTGTGGTTGGTTCTAATCCTTCCTCTAGAACATTGTCTTCAATTTTAAAAAATTTAAGTATTTAGGTAGGTATAACCCCTTAGAAGCAAACCCGACCAACCTAACGAAAAAATGATATAATAATATAGAAACGTCTTAAATTTTTAAAAATACAAGTTAATTCAAAACACACATCGATTGTACGACAAAACTGCGCGAAACTAATAGCAAAACACGATGTTTACAATTATCCAGGTCTTAGAAAAACGTGGGGTAAATATGCACATGAAACTGAGGAGCCTACGAAATTGTTAGAAGATAATACCAATGACTTTCTGGAATGACGTCTGTTAAGCTAGAAGAAGAAGAAGGACATATTAAAAAAACCCATTAACATTCAATTTGCAAGACCCGCAGACATCTGAGGTGGTCTCATAGAGACTACACTCCTCATATGAGTTTAATTGTGTTACCTGGAGGAAAGGTTCACCGCAATTTAAGAGATTTCTAAATAAGAGTTTGATGAATAAAATTGTTTTCGTGAGGAATCACTTGAGTATTCTCGGAAAGATGTGACTGACGATACTAATATCTAAAATCTGTCCAATTTATATCATGGATGTTTTTCAACATGTTCGGTACTAATAAAGTCTTGACAACAGACATTTCTGCTCCATATTAGCCGATATCCAAAAGGGGAATAATCAGTATGTACTGTTTCTTATGTTCTCATTAAAATGACGCGATGATAACGTGAGCGAAGAACAAGAATATTGTGTTGCTCTTGTAACGAACTCTTTCGTGATAGCCGTATCACACATGTCCTTAGAGAGAAAGAAATATTCTTTTAAAGAGTTTCCCTTTTCTCTCATGTTTCCTGAAAATATTGTGAATAAAAATATATCCAAAATTTTCTAGTAATTTAAAGAGAGAACTGTTACCGTAATCCATTAATAGAGTAACTCGTAAAATAGAGAATTTGAATAATTTTTCAAACTTCAGTTAATGTTTTCTTTCAAATTTGAGTGTTTAACATTGTGCACTCCTTTAACTGTGTTGACTCTCTTTCTGTAGATACTTTAACTGAAATTCTCCCGTGTCTTTCCCACGCAATTTCGTGTTTTAAGTATTGTATACTTAATTTCAGTAAAGTGAGCATGGTTGTTGAGTTAAACATTGCTCACCCTTCTTCAAATGATACTTCAATATTCTAGGGAACAGAAACATAAATTAGTTATTCATAAGCACCTTCAACTTTCATATCAGATAACTTAGCATATAGACTCCTGTATTTGGAATGTAACTAGACAGCCACTAATGAAATCTGTATGTATTCATACTCTAATAACACAAAGCTATGATACAATCATATAGTGGGAAATACTCCTTTGTGAATAGAACCATTGTAGACTGAAATAACTTACCTGCAACAACACTTACAAACTTACTAAAAAGAGTAAAATGTTTCTGCAACCGTCTTCTTGCTTCTTCGAAATAGGAGCAGATGAGAAGTGCAGTGTAATGAGGTGAATGGAGACAAAGGGTATAGAAAATTCTCGGAGCGAATAGAATTGCAGTGCAGTGTAGTGATGTGAAATGTGCGTTACTGTTCACAGCAATGTGGCGTTATATTTATAGTTATTAATTTCTTTTAATTATATTATAGCAATTATTTTTACATTAATGTTGTAAGAGGAGTAGTGGTATGTGTGTGTATATTGAACCGTACTTGTATGTATGAGTGTGTGTGTCTGTACTGTGCCCCGATCTAACCTATCGATTGATTATTCTTACACTTACAGGCTTAAATAAATCAAAAAGGGATCAACAATCTTTTGGAACAACAACAACAACAATTTATTATAAAAACATACTATATTGGCAATACAACCCTTACATTGACCAATGATTACCACACAAATTAGATATTCTTATTCTTTACCAACATCCTCGACTCTAGTCTTCTCGTATTTTCTCGTCTCGGTGTTGAAGCGCCGACCTCGCACCAGGATGCTCGGACCTCCCCGGAAACCGATCACACCGGTGACGCCTCGACACAACCGACTCTGAGTAATCGCGAAGAACGATGAAATCAAGCTTCTATTTCATATCACTCGAAAGAAAGTTCAACATTCAACAAGGTTTTCTCTTAACAGACCGAGAACCAGAACTCCTCAACCCGCGTACTTCTAGGAAAGTTCTTTTATCTCGTACTTAACTGACTGAGTGAGTATAAGTGAGCGAGTTGAATCAATGAGTGAGCATTTTTCCTCTTGTTTGTTTCGTGAGGTAAGCTTTATGAAGAGTGGGGGTAGGGTTCACATACCGCAGCCATACGCTCTGATCACCAGGGCGGAATAAATTACTATTGGATGGCGACGTCACTCGCGCGTATTTGAAGCCAAATATCTGAGATGTCTCAGTACCTGTTTGTAAGTGAAAATGTGTTTCTATACGTATGTAATATACACACATATGGATCTAATTTTTTTTTAATTTCTTAGGTGTATTATCCTTCTCGCTTATTGTCTACTAATTTTCTAAGCATTTTATTCCATGTATGTGTATTTTATAAATATTTGAGCGAAGATATTTTTTTTAATTTCACATTATCGTATTATGTATATTCTTATTATGTCTATTATGTTTTCCATCTGCCACCGAGCATTGCTCACTTGCAGATTAATAAATTATTATTTTTATTACTGGCCACATATTTCTGTAAGTGTGAAGAATAATAAACTTGTGATGCAGATGAAATCATCCGAACCTGTTATTTCAACTATGAAAGGTTATAAGTTCTCTCTACCTCTTCCAAATAATCACATTCAAATCGCTCATTTTTAATCAGTTTTCTATATTTATATATTTATTTTTCGTCTCATTTACATCTGTAGACATTCCACGACGTCATATTTTCATCCTCTCCTTTCTCTTTCTTTAATTGCCTATCACATTTGCACTTCATCTACTAAATCTAAAATAAAATATAACATAATAACAGAAAGTAATAATATAACATTTAACATCGTCCCTTCCGTGGCTACTATGTCAGCGTGATCGCTCGTCACCAAGTCATCTCGGGTTCAATTCCCAGGTGGGGCAAGATAAAATTTGTAGCTTTTCATTGCTATGTCTCATTTTAAATAGCTGGGATGTATGAAAAGTTCACCCTCTGCGACTAAACAACCGCAGTTGTAATACTCGCATACATCAATCTGGATCCTATCTTGACGCTGTTCCTCCGATCTCGGTCAAATTCAGGATGTCTAGTGAGTAAACTTACACAAAAACTGAGCCTTATTGGCACTCGTCATTCGTGGTCCTTAGCTAGCCGAAACGAGATACATACATACATACATAACAGTTAACATCAACACTAAATAATAATTCAAATACACTGCTCATTATTTTCATTTCCGTTCACTTTTCACCGTCCTTTCTGTTCTGTTATTTTTCTTTTCGTCCGTAAATGGACAAAAACACTTTACAAAAATTTGCTCCGTTTTTTCCTGTCACTGACTGCGGGAGGGCGGAGTTTACAATAAATATTTTTCTCCTAAAAATATTTTAGCTGGTGTTACTCAAGATTATGATCTCTAGCAGTATTATTGAATGTAGTTTAAACAGCCGGCATTCTTACTAGTGATCATTCGTTATCTGAGTTTACTGACGCTACAACAATAGATGTCATAATCAGACATCTCATTACGACAGTTTGATAAGCACCTTTATCTTGAAACGCCTTCTAGACAGATAAGTGGCTTCCAAAATACTTCCAAAGATCTGGCAAAAGTATTTACTCCTCGTCGTACACCCTTATCTTCATCTCCCCAATAGTAAAATGCAGGGGCTCCACTAATCTCAATCTTAAATACCTCGACATTTATTTGGATGTACAATTTATGAGGAGAAACATTAAAGGCGAGGTGCATACCGATGAAATAAGATTGTGCTCGTCGATGAAAACTCGTTTAATGAAAACCAATATCTGTACATATAGATAAATTCGAAAGTGTCTGTCTGCTTGCTGCCTTCTCACGAACCGATTGTGATGAAATTTGGCAGGGAGATAGTTTACATGTCCAGCAAGAACTATTTTTTAACGTCTGATAAGAAAATGTTTTTTTACGATGAAGTCGGGGGAAAAATCAATCTTTGGAGAGGTATAAACGCTTACGCTGCCGAAACGGTTAGAGATGGGTGACAACTTCGAGTGGCAATGTTGTTTAGCTTAATTCAACAAAGACTTCCGCGACATCATGTTTTCTACAATAGTTAACTTAAATTAGCGAAAACAAATTTCAAATAAACGTGTTAAAAATGTTCAATTTAAAAGATTAATTTAAATAGGAAAATATCAACCATACTCATATTTAATAAGACAAAAATAAAAAATTTAAATCGTAAAATTTGGACGAATAGTTTAGGTTTTACAAGCGTTTTAATGAAATTTCTCAGCCGTGCCACTCCCGTTGTATTTTGTCTCGTAAGCGGTTCATTCAACCATACGCAACAGCTGCCAGCTGGCGCTTCTCTCTGATTGGTGGAGTCGTTACAGGGCGGCAACATAGCGGAATCCGGACGAAGGCGCGAGAGCTTACAGGATGGCTTGCAGAATAGCTCCCAACCTTCCACAATGATTACTTTCCGACGTATTGGGGCTCTCCCGTCTCACTCGGGAAACTAAAGGGAAAATTACACAATAGGTCCTTACTAATAACGTGATAGTGAAAATTCAGTCCCCATGGAGAAAAAGACACTTTTTACCCCCTATAGAAAATTTGGAAAGGGTATGAAGGAAAAAATAATTTAAAAGGACCGATTTCCATCGGATCCATAGGTGTCAGGGTGTCTGAGGTGTATAATAAATAACACCGTTAAATTCAAGTTTCAGATCACATCGGAGAAAGGCGGGGAATGGGAAGGGTGAGTCGTAAAAATAATGTAAACGACCGATACTAAGATCGAAACCATAATTTTCAGGGTTTTCTGAGATTAATAAGCATACTCCGAATGCTTCTATGTAACCGTTCAGACCATATGAGGTGCACGCCACCGTAAGAGGCGTCGGTTGGAAGAAACATGACACGAAAAAATTTCGAAATAGTCGATGTTAGTGCCAATACCCTCGCTTTCAGGATTACTGAGATGAATAGAGACACATCCGATGTTATGTCAGAGTTTGGTAACCATTGCGGTTGGGAGAGGGAGGGGGTGAAAACAACCCTATAACTGCCATGGATAGAGTGGGAAGGGATGGTCGTGTAAAAATATTTAATCGAAAAAGGCGGGTTAATTCCATACGTTTCAGGGTATTTCATATATATTTTTGTGTGGTGCTTTAGGGCTCGTCACCGCCAAGGTCATTAGAGTCCTTATTTCATATAAACTCTCCTAAGGGTGAAGTGGTGTGCTAGGCTAAGTGGTGACGTTTTGTTTCTCTCACATTGCTTGCTCAAGGGTGGTTTCATCCAAGGATTTATTTATTCTTTCTGCTTGGAGTTTCTCTTCCAGCAGCAAGAATGAATAAATTCTTGGAATAATAAAATAAAATAAAATTAATAATAACATGGTGTGTACAATCCAGTTTTGTATCCAATTTGTGTTATTGTGAAATTGTAATATTAGGATGCTCTAAATTAAGAAACAGTAAGAAAAATTGTTTTGATCTTACAATATAGGGGATATTTTATTTTTTCTTGAGTAAAAGAAGATAGGTCTACTAAAAACCCGGGCAACACCAGACAATAAGCTAGTCTTAATATGATTTTTTTTCTGTTTGAAAATTAATAAAAGTTGGAATTAATGTCAAAATTGTCAAGCGAACTAAAGTTCCCTCGTAGATCATCAGTGACGCTCATTGAGTGGAGATCATCACCGGTTGGCAATCGCTAATTTAGTCAAAACAAAATTTCCTTGTAGTGGTAGTACTTTCATGGATACTTCCCCGTCCTCCTTCTGGCTTTATTGGAGCTGAATTCTAGCTTAATGAAACCGCTGCTATGCTAAATAAATAAATTTATTGTCAAAACAGAAGTACAAACTGCGTACGACCACGTGGAGGACAATATACTAATTTACTCTCCAGAAGCAAGTTAAGTCTGCAGTAGAAACACTCATTCAGCAATAACAAACACTTTCAATGCTTGCAGAATGTAAAAAAAATAATATGAATTTTAGTGCACAGTAGTGTATACAAAAACCTATACGAATTGTCATTCACGTTAATAATGATATTGGAAAAGTAGTTATGGATTACTACTTCACATTGGCAAGAAGCAGTTTCTTTTAAGAAACAATTTAAAATTTAAAAAACTAAAAAAATCTCTCAGGTCATTCATTATCCACCATAACTAAGATGTCGCAAGAGAACTAATAAAACTTTTTCTTGTAAACAAAACTTTTTTATTGAACTTCTGTACCTCTACACAAGATCACGAGGTCTGCACCAAAGTCTATCCTCTCCTTTAGAACATTTATACTATAGAACATTTGATCACAAATACCTTTGGCACATACTCTCAAAATAATTCAATTTTATCTCTCGTACATATTTATTATACTCTCTCATTACTTTGCTCTTTCTCGATCATACTCGACATAACATGATTTGGGGTTTATTCATCCCAAAACTCACATGAACAAAGCTTCAGACACTCAGTTTATAGCTTATATTAAAACGAAATATTTATTTCCAATTCTTTCTATTTATAGAAATAAATGTTTGTATAGAAATTGAATAAGCACTTAAATGAAAGGTAGTACAAGGTAATCAGCATATCTGGAGGTTTTTTGCAAAATCAAAGCTAATGAACTAAGACTTGTCGCTTATCATGGACGGTTAGAAAAATATATTGTACGATAGAGTATTACTATTTTAACCAGAAAATATAATTCAATATTCTACATTATTTAAGCTATAAGCAGAGTATAATGTGTATATATTCATTACGTTCATAACCACAACTAAGAGCTGAACAACTCTTGATAACCATTTTTACTCATATGTGCACACCCATTAGAGAAATGCTTTACACGAGTTTGGTTGTAAGGGATGTCTGACCCCGAGCGTACCACGTGTGAAGCAAAGCTTGCGTAGGATATATTTCGACTCCTCCCACCAAAATCGTCCACAAACATTCAGTGAGATTTCGACACTCTACTCTGACAAGTCCAAGAGATTCACACTCTGTCGGGATGAGATGTCCTCTTACAGAACCCTCCTCCTCAACTCAAGAGATGGAGATATTTTTACCAGCACCACGTTGCGCCAACCGGGTAGAGCAAATGTTACAGCCTCTGGTATTTTGACAAGCACCAGTAAGAGGCGGAACTTCCCCTCTCATATGAAGAACTAATTTAATAAGAAGAAATATACAAGGTAATATACTTGTTTTTAGAGGTAACAGTCTTCTTACGAGAATTATATTTTCAAAATTCCGTAGTAATTTTTTTCAAAAGTTGTGACACATCAAAATTCATTTCATTAAATTGTATTCATGCAACGTACATCAATTTTAGAAATATACGTTTATATGGGGGTTTCTCAACGGTGCAAACGGAAAATTAATGTACGATTTTTGAGAAAATCGATTTGGATGTGAAAATCTTTTCTCAACATAGCAACAATTCCTCGCTCCGACTAAAAAAACTGCTTCTACTAGCTTACATGAAAGTAATCAGAGTAAGCGGTACTAATATGTGCTTTATTGGGTCTTACACTGGTGTTCTCAATTTTGTAAACAAAAATTTAAACCAAATAATATTTCTTTTAAGGCTTGACATTTTCTCACGTCTCGTATGGTAGATAAAATGCAATAATTATTGGTGTGTTTGATGGTGTATTCCTTAGCTGATACTAATACGCATATGAAGGCGGTGATGAATTGGGAATGGTGCGGCGCTTTGGTGGAATAAAATATGCAACCTCTTCGATATACTTCATATCTTTATGTGGAATTTTACTCCACAACCTTCATCATGAATTTGTTGTGCTATCCACTATATAGTGCGACGCTCGCAGCAAAGCAACTTCGAACATAGATGTTCACAAATATTCTCTAGTTACAGCCACATGCTCAGCAAGCTACAAGGCCGAACTGGGACCACTCTACATTCCGACAGAAGACCTCGGCCAGACATCCGTAGGCAGCCGGAACAGCAGTACGACAAGGAAACTATTCCAACGTACAAGTATAATTCTTCATAAAGTACGACAAGGAAGCAATTCCAACGTACAATTATTATTCCTCGTAAAGGGAGGACCACATCAGAAATCATTCTGATGGATTATAAATCCTGCATGCATTATATGGTTTTTAAAAACCTACTTTAAACTAAATAGCAGGTAGTTTTCTATGCAACTATTTAGTTGATGTCGGGGGGATGTTCTCAAAAACTTGAGTCCAAGGGCTTTTTGTTTTCGGGCAGATTACATACAATCGCACTTCAATTTTGTGTATCACCACTTGTAATTCTGTTTAAATTGGGAAAGGGGTACTAAAGGGGATATTTCATAAACTATTGTTTATGTTTAAATGTATTCAAACTTCGTAGAAAGTGTTCTTCTCGGAGCGTTAGTTGCCCACAACAACTGACTTCAACATTGCAAAAACCAGGATCAATTCTGTAATTCTGCTTTTGTAGATTTAGGAAAATATATGTATATATGTTATTTGTAATAAATGTAAGTTTGTGAATCTGAAGCGTGTCCAAAAAAGAATCCTATTCATTTTTACCTTCTCCATGCTCGTTGAAACACACGAGTCCCCCCATGTATACTGTCTGATTACTACTAATGGCTATTCGTTTGTAACCTAGGTATCAATTACACATTTTGGTATACGTATGCACGAAGAAGTACATAAAACAAAGCACTGAGTTACGTAAATACCGGGAGAAAATTACATTACTTTTCCTTGCCAAATTGGTTGGAAGAAATCTCTTATCATCCTATTTTGGGTATGAATAATTGTTTAATGTATTTTTGTAAATGAATTAACAAAATGGCTAGTTTCCCTTTATTACCGATGACTCCATCCATTTATGTACACTCCTGTGACTTTATTTCCACAAAGTGGGCACATCTTGATAGTGGACAAATTTTAGTATTCGTTACACATAAGTTTCGCTGTAATTTCAAGAAACCTTCAGAGATATAAAATTCAATCTTTGGAGAATTTTTTTTTTCAATTAATGTTAATTTCAAGAAGAAAGAATCGTCTAACAAAAAATCGGAAATTTATGATATTGAATGCAGGGATTGCGAGAAATTATGTACCTTACAAACAAAAGCAAATATCAATATTGTGACAAAGAATATTTTAGAAGAATAACATGTAAACAAAGAAAAAAACATATCAACAAAGATAATTTTGGCAAGATAAATGTGAACGGCTAAATGAGCCCTGTTCAATTAAGACCTATTCACTTTCAAATTGAACTAAACATTTTCGAAAGGATTGGCTTTCAATCCAGAGAGTTATTCTTGAAATGCCGACGGAGAAAAATTATTTCCTTAAGTATATCCATCAATTAACAGGTTGTTCTCAGAATGCAGTTTCTGTGCGTTTGGTACGTGAACATGATCCCAAAAGGTACGAACGATTTTCAGTGAATTAAAGATAATAATTCGAACAAAATGATTGTCAAAAACACATGTAATAATAATAATAATGAATGTTAAAATACAGTATTTACAATTTATGTTGAATGTCACATTTTGTTGCAACACAATTTCATTGTTAGGAGAGACAAAAATTGTTGCTTTAGTAAACAATTGCACCCGAATTAAATATGAAGGAGACGTTTTTAGCATTGTAATTGTCAAAATTACGTTGTATTTCATTAAAGAATTACATCCTCAAAAACCATGGTGAATAAATATTTTTGAAAAGTGAACTACCAATATTAAAAATATCTTGAGTGTGTCCCATGTGATTACAGATTTCGATTACAAAATGAATGAAACTAAAATAAAGTACAAATAAATTTATCGTACTATGATGCTGTTGAATCCCCTCTAAACTCAAAAATCATTCTGTATTCATTGAAAACATTCTCTTTCTAGCGATTTTAATTCAGACTGATGGAGAAAAACGATAATAATTTTGCTTGTTTGATATCTTCACAACACAAGTTGGCCAATGCAAAGATTTCGTAATCATAATAACATGAGTGTACCAATCAGTGGACTCACAGTATTGTGAGAACAATGTGGTATAAAAAAACTTTTATTCAGAATTTCTGTTTTAACGTGAAATATTATAGTTAATATAACATTTCTTAACACGGTATTGCGTAACTTAACAATAAACATAATTTGTTTGCTTTGATTCAACAGAAGTTACAATTTTAATTCTTAACCATGAACTTAATCAAAGTTTATCGGTACATGAGCAGCGTCACCAAGGAGGCTGTTTATGAACTAAGTACATTCTTCATTGAAGCATGGAGCAGTCAGTAGTCTCACCAGGAAAAAATATAGGAACTTAACACGATTCGAACTGAATTTGTACATTAAAACAGATTGCAACGGAAACAGTACATAGTTAAAACTAAATTATGATACTTCAAGAAAATATAATTGGCAAAGATTCGTCATTTTGGCCTTTGGTCAATTAGGACGGGAAAAAAGGATATGTAAAGAACTTACCTTTTAAAAATAAGATGTAGCTATTTCCCTTAGAAGAAGTAGTCTATGCGAAGCTTTACTGAAGGATATATGATGACGTATTTCCATAAGACGAAGGTTTCTAGTTCACGTTTCACAACAAACCTTCCCACTGGCGGTGTACGCAAAACTGGTTACTACTGTACAATAGAAAACTCAATAACGCTTGGGGACGAACCAATTATGGAATTTGATTGAGGAAAAACGTTTTCTGTACAAAACTTGTGATGGTGCTTGTCCCCTAAGTAGTGACATCACCATAACGAAGAGATGTTCGCCATATTAAGCACCGAGAGAAAAAAGAAATAGGATGCTTGAAGTTAGAGTTGCGAGTAATAAATATTATTCCATTACCAATCCGAAATTTAAACGATAAATCTTAATTAGTAAAATGGAAAAGGAAGAAATTTGATTAGTTGCGGGAGTAATCAGGAGTAGTGTGCCCGATATGCGAAGTTAGTCAGGTGACAGTCCACAATAGTGTCCTCAATTATTGTGATCTTCCACCTTCGAAATTTCTCCGAATTTGGTGAAGCGTTTTAGTTCTTTGTTACGAATAAGTTGATGTAACAAAATGGAAATTATGCCACACTTATGAACAGTCTGAAGTAGTACACAAGAATATGTATGACTGAATAATTGTACAATGGTATTTTTCCATGTACATTTTCCGTATTTGGTGAAGCGTATTGGGATACATTTCCTCAAGATGTATGACAGATAATTCAACAGTGTGAAACATTGTGTGTCCATATGTCTGTGTGTCCAAGTAACTACCGCACTGACGGACAAGCCAACAGCTTCAAAATTTGGCGCACGCGTTCTGTCAGAGGGGTACGAGATCACCCTCCTTTTTTCATTTGATTTAGATTTTAGAAATGAATTTAAAATATTTTAAACCTTTATTAGAGTCATATAACTTCGAAACTCGACTCAAACGCTCTCCAGGATGGACCCAAGTGCACTAGAGTTTTCGATATTAGATTTAGATATATTTTATAGTACATTAAACGTTTTATGATTTTTTCGCGTAGTGCAATGACTTCAGGACGTTCGAAATTTCGCGTGGATAGGTTTGTAAAATCAAAATTTTAATTATGTTATGTTGAATGAAAATGGGTTCACCGCAATATAAGAGATTTCCGAATGTAATCGAAATTTTGCCCGTGTGAACCCCCAAACGACTTTTCCAAATTCGGTATAAATATCACTTTATTTATTTTTAAGTGTTATTGGAGGTCGCAGAGGAACGAGATTAAACGATTCAGCTTCGTAATTGGACACATGCGTGCTCCTGGGTGGTATCAACTTTGGTTTGTGTTTGTTTTGAAACCGCTGAAAAGCATTGCCTCGGTGCGATAGGGTTTTAGGAATTCTATCAATTTTGCAAGAACATCCCAAATAATCGTGTATTTTATATTTATATGTACGAAGTGATCCACGGAAGACAAATAAATTAAAATGAAGGACAATACTGAGTAATGGTGAAATGAGACAAATTGATAGACATTGTTAGCTTGTTGTTATTTTTAAAAAACTATTCGCTTGCATAAGCATTTATACCCTGGCATACATATTGCGACATCGTATTGAAGAAGCCAAAAGAGTGTTCTTTATGACAATGTATCCAAAAACTTTCAATAATTAATGTTACGAAATTTAACTACCTTATATATATATTGACTTTATTAATTCACACAACGTTTCACCCAGTATTATGACCTTCGTCAGATGTTTATTTAATTAAACATCTGACAACGAAGCTACCTATTTATTTTTAGAAAGAACATTATGTATTTGTTATTTCTCAAATAATAGCAAAAGTACTTAGTAAAAATTGTCAAATTTCAACTTATTCTTCGTAGGAAAGAGGGTTTATGGAAAATAAAACCAGTGACGTTGTTAATAACTCTCTTGCCTCGTGACGCTGGTTCATATCCTGGATCATCCAAGTGAAATGCTGTGGTGGACGTAGTGGGTTCGATGGAGGTTTTCTTGGGAAAATCCCATTTCACATGCTTTTCTTTTATTTCAACTACAACAATAATTCATGCACCACACTCCTCGGGGAGGTGCATTCAGGGGCATCCTACACCCTTGTAATTCTCAAAATATAAAAAGTCATGAGGCAACATATCCTTCACCTTCACCTCCGACTTGTATAAGGTAAAAGAAGTAGTTAGTAGAAAACTAACCATGATGTTGACATTTCATTTTTCTGACCTCACTGCTCCTCAGGAGTCTGGAAATGTTGTTGAGGAAATCTCATTTGACAGCGCTGAGAATGTATTAGGAGTATTCAAATGAATTCTGTCCAGAGATTGAGTTCCGTTTACATTCTGCGCCCATGAATGATTCAAATATGGTTATATGGTCAAAGTTTCTCCGCTGAGATTGATTATTAATGTACAAGTAATTTCTTAATGTAAGTGTTATGATAATTGGATAGAATTAAGTTTTTTTAATCACTAACGGACAGAGAATGACATTATTACTGAAAATATCTGTGTCTTGTAAGAAAACAACTCCAATATAAATATTTACAAGGAAAACACGTTTGAAGTTTCAGGATACTGATCTGGGATTCCAAGAAAGAATGATGTAGTACAATTTTTTGGAGTTTGTTGATGTATTTGTATTAGTAACATACAGTTTAGGATTATAAAAGAAACAATTTTTCTTGTTCTGAATATTAAAAAAACATGTTTTCACTTAACTTAATTTTTCTTCTTCTTATTGGAGTTGAATGGTTTTTCCGACATTTATATGTTTATTTCTTCTACATTAAGAAAAATCAAGAAGACTGTCAAATAATGTGTGTGGAACATTTATACTGCTTAATTAGTAAGATATGTAAACCAATTTCATGGCTATTTTTTAATCCTTAATAAATCAGCATTTAACCTATTAACTAGGAGTTAACCCAATATTACTGGAATTAACTAGTTTTACTCATAATTTGAATTTTGAAACAAATAGATAGTATACACAAAATAATATATTTTAGGGCTGCATACATTTTGTCACATCAAGTAGGCAAAGAAATAACATAAATTTTTGTAAAAAGAAATATTTTCTTCATAAGTGAAGTTAACTCGTTTTTCCTTCAAACAACAGATATAACCTCATTAGATAAGAAATAACTAACAGTAGCCAATTTTCTTAAAATACAACCCATTATACTTCCTACAGAACTGTACAACGCAACTTATCCTAATCATTCAGAAAAGTCTTGTAAATAAGTTAAACATTAAATTGAAAAATCAAAATTGAATTTCGCACTTGGGCCCACCCTGGAGAACGTGTATATCGAATTTCTTAACAAAAAGTCTTTCGTCTCCTCGCTCCGTGGCTGACAGCAATAACGTTTAGAATTAAATAAAACAATACCTATTTCCTAAAATATCATTCTGTGGTCCACACGGACCACTCCTAGGGAACACGCGAATCGTATTTCAAAACTTTAAACCTCTTGCGTACGGATTCTGCGTTCCTGCGCTGCGACTATAAATCATTAAACATACTTAGAAATTAAATTAAAAACTGTGAATAAAAATCGAAATAACCACCAACTGGTTTTCTTCGACCTCGCCGGGGAAAAGCGTGTGGAAAATTTCTGATTTCTTGGTCCGTCCGTCTTTGCGTTACGTGTAGAAAACACAAACAGACAAACACAATCTGTTATAAAGATATAAAAGATATATACTTACAAAAAATGCAGTTACAAAATCAGATATAAACCTTATACGTATGCATTGAGAAAACCGGAGCTGGTTCTGACATGGGTTAAGCGTGACAGAAAGTTGTGATGTGGCGTTTACTTACCGATCCTAGAGAGCGAAACTCTTGATTTTTTGCGTATTTTTTCCATCGTTTGTCTCATCTTGCTCTGTGAGATGCCAGTGGAAGCATTGATTCATTTTATTGTTTACTAAAGTTTTGTATTTCCAACCTAGTGAAGGAAATATCTCTCGGATAATTCGAGACGAGTAAAAATGAGGTAACTTCAACTATTTATTTTAATTAAAAAGATTACTTTTAAAGTTATTGTTTGGTTTTCATTAGTGGCAGTTTAACTTGTAATAATTATAAAAAAAGTTAATTTTCGTCTGGATTATTATTTATTTCAATAATACTTAAAAAATTATTGAAACAAATGACTAGTGTAAAAAGAAAACAAATGACTGGTGTTGCAAAGCGACATTTAAATTGTTTAGTATGTGTTACATTAAGATATCAACATTATTTAAATAATATTGCTATTATAGGATTTTATTGGTACAAAGGTGCAATGTCGTGGCAGGTTTCCAGTTATAATGTTCAAGACAAAATAGGTCATATATCTAAAAACAATTGCAAAATTAACAAAATTCCAAAGTAACATACTTTGCATAATGTTTTGTTTTAAAAATACTTTGTACGCGCATGGATAAATAGTCCATTTGAATTTGGGATAATAATTGCAATACAAACTAATTATGAAAGTTCTGAAACCAAGTGTTCTATTGTACTTCCAATGACAACAAATGATCACTTATGAATGTTCACTCTTTCTATGCTTGGTAAGTAAATCAGAAATGAAAACACGGATCATGAGCACTGCATGACAAGAGACCAAACCCGCATGTTCCTCGTTTACTGCTAATGAGGGAAAGAGATGCTGCTAATGAGAGTAATTGGGAGAGGGAGGGGAATTTGTATGATTGCAATATGAGCACATTATCTTTACATTTTTGCAATCAGAGGTCAAAATGTTCCAGGAATATTAATTATTTAACGTCCAAGCGAAATACTGCCATTGACTCTTTATAACTAGTATGTCTTAATAGTATTAATTCCTTTGAAATTCTGCAAATTAAAATGAAGTCAATTTTCATATGGAGTACCCGTTAGGTACCACTTGCAGTACAAATCTGAACGAACACCATCAGCAAATAGCAGAATTTTTTCAAATAGAAAATATTGATGTATTCGACTCTACCGAAGCTCCATCGTTTGGTCAGAATCTTGCACAAATTTTCAGACCAACATAAAAATCCAAAAATCACACTTTTCGAAAAATCACTCTCTGGGCATCAACGAATTCAAAAATGAGTACTTGCGACAAAACCACGCAATCGAATATTTACTCAATTTAAAAGAGTTTCTCCTTCTGCTCAGATCTATAAAAATTCTCTAATACTATTAATTCTGTGTACCTCTGAGCGTTCAATATTAGAATCTCTCAAAATATATGAGCGTCCCTTCATCACAGCTCCGAGTTTTGGCGTGACGGTCTATTTTTTTAATAGAGATTTCATATGGTATTTTGAATAGAGATTTTTTAAATTATTTGTTTTGATAGACAAGAAAAGATAATGTAAGTAATCCTATTTTAAAATAATTACAGATGAGAGAAATATTTGGGGTTTGGTGCATTTATGGAAAAAGAAAATGTCTCAATTGCGTTTCCTTACCTTATCTCCCACAACAAAAAAGAACTGGAAAGAAACAGAGATGATCAGTCTGAAGTTCAAACAAGAATAAACAGTTTTAGGAGTGTTTACTTACTAGATGCCGCACAGAACAATGATGTGGACTGATATTGGGACGTCGCGCTCAGCTGAGACGCTTGTGAAGCTCTTTACTCACCCCTCTAACATTTCAATCACTCCATCTGGCTACCAAGTATTAGGAAAGTTAGAAGGTGCGTGGCTTGAGTTTTCGCACTGTGGTGGATGACGACGAAAGTAAAGAAAAGAGGCTTTTTGACTTACATCTCTGTACTTACGTGAATCATCTTACAATTTAAATTAACTGAATAAGATTTTTTCGTTGAAAAAGGTACGATATAACAAATTAAAATAAAGAATACAAATATTTATTCAAGAAAATTGTAAATTTGGTGAATGCTAAACCCTTAAAAAACATTTCTTGAGGTGAAAACAAAATAAAATGCCGTACTCGTTGAATTGTGACCACGTGAATTATGATTATTTGTGCTCTTATGAGTAGGGTATTAAGATTCTAAATTCAATCTCGTGATTAAACCCTGACGACATTTTGAATTTTTGTATGTTAATGTTGCCCAGTACCTAATGATTATTTTAAAGAATGTTATTTTTGATTAATAGAATAATAATAAATTTCAAAGACATTAAGAATAAAGAAACGTTTATATTCATAAAAACAATACTTATTTGCTACTTTAAGAATTCTATTTCAAGATTTCAGAGAGAATTACTATTTTACGTGTTTACTATTCATGGTACCAATACTAACACAGTGCAATACATGAGGATAAAAATTTAGTTTTCATCGCTACAGTAGCCCAGTGATTGCGTCCTCGCCTCGAGAAACAATGTACCCTGGTTTAAATTACACCGCTGTCGGGTGTCTGAAAATGACGTTGATTTTTTAATTTTTTTTATTGGGGTTTTACGGCTTGCAGACATCGAGGTCATTAGAGCCCTAACATTTTTGTATGGATGGGGAAAATTCTGTTACGTACTAGGGAGAGTCAATATGTGGGACTCGCCGACTTTACCATACCCACTAAAAACCCTCCTGAATTACCTTATATCTAAACATAAAGAAGACAATTGCCTAAAACATTATGAAAACGAAAACAAAAAAATGTAAATTTAAAGAAAGAAGATATAAATTTAAAGAAAAGGAAAAAGAAAGAAGGATGTAAATCCAAACCCTCCCGAGAACTTGTTGGGAAGAGCCCCGATTCATTCATTGTTTTAAGTCATGACATACAAATAAAGATCACATACTGTGCCAGAGGTCACATTCCTGAAGGAATCTAAAAATGCATACCAGAGTTGTTTCTTTTTGCCCAAGCATAACGTCTTATCTGTTAGGTAGAACATATCTCCGTCGAATGGTACTATATTTGAGACACTCCAAAAGTAAGAGTTACATGGTAAGTGTTGTATTGCAAGTCTCACAGATTGGGGGAGATTCACCACATAAGAGATGACCATGGGTAAGATAGCAGTGGCCAATGCGAAGACGCGTAAGAATCACATCTTCACGTCTGTTCTCATGGGAATAAGACGACCAGGTCTTAACGGAGTCTTATACCATCCTCAGCTTCAAGGCGCAATGTTGCCATGTCTTAAGAATAGACGATATGGTATTTTCGGCGATATGATGGGAAGCTTTGAATCTGACGAGGGAACGGTTGAAATGTCAGGGACTTCCTTCTGTGTTCCTTGCTTGCTGCCTCGACAGCTTCTTCGTTACCAACAATACCCGCATGCCCAGGAACCCAACATAGGACTATTTCAAAGTTTTGAACTACTAGACGGCTTATTAGATGCTGAATAGTTGACGTTGAAGAAGAACGTTTGAAACAGTGTGTGTTATGCACCCATGGAATATGAACAAATTAAGTACGATGATGGATAATGGATGGAGAAGTAATAAAAATGATATTTCAACATCGTCAAGAAAGTACAGAGAAGAACACATGCAGACGAGTTGACGACGTCGAAAATAAGAAATCTAGTGACGCCAAAATTTTTCTTGCAAACGTCAAGCCGTCGTTTCCCGAATCGAATATGCGTTTTTACCACTTTCAAAATACGTCTGGTGACGTCGTAGAAATGTCGTTCTCTCAGTCGGATCGACGTCACACACATGCTTTGACAACGTCGTTTTTCGGCGTCGGCACGACCGTGACGAAGATGCAACGACGCCGCTACGACTATAAATTTCTATGTACATAGAAAAATTTTGTAAGTCACATTTCACCCTAATTTACTCTTTTAAAATCCGAATTTCGAAAAATTCTTTCTTAGTGTACATACAGTATAAACTACGTATAAACAGATCCCGTCAAAATTTGAAGTTCCTCTCTGTAATAGTTCTTGCCCTGCGTTGATGAACGAGTCAGTCAGTCTCTCACTCACACAAGACAACGCTGCGCCGCTGATGTTGTTTGATGGACATGTAGTCGACCATAGCCGAATAGAAAGATCATCTGATATTTATCGATCTTAATAAGACGTTACTATTATTTTTCTAAATTTACGAATTACGAAGCCGGATACGAAATTGCTGGTTGGCTTCCTAACAATCTATTTTGAAAAATGAGTTTTAACTTGAATATATGTGCACAGTGTGCTTGTATGCTAGTGCATAATTAGAATATGTGTGCGTATATAAGGCAATCGTATGTTCGAAAATCATGTGTTAGGAATCAATTTTCATTTGTTTCGCGAATCGTACGCGCGCTCCTCTGACACCCTTTGGTAGATAATGGCTGAATTTGGGTTTTGAATTGGTAAACATTGTAAATATTCACCCTCTGTTTCACAAAATAAAATTTCATTAACTTTATTCAACATTGTGAGATTACGTATTCAAAAATCGTAAACAACAAAACTAAATTCAGACGATACGACTCTTGTAAAGAGGATGGTAAGAACATCTAAAATCCACAATATTTCATTGTGTCGTGTAGACCAGTAAAGGTATTGTTAAAAAACATTATGGAGCTGGATTGTAATCGAATCATTAAGACGCATCCTTTGCTTCAGAATCCCTATTGAAAGACATCGTGTATAATTATTAATTAGGGATAAGCTTATTTCCTTTCTCGATATCACAGTATAAAAAAATTGCGATTCTCAATATTTTTGTTATACTTCTCGATTCGATTAAGGAATATTCTTATTTCACCAGATTACAGTTTTGCAGTTTTTTTTATCGGGAGTAATTGTAAATTAATCGTTGATTACGTTCACAAAAATAAACTCTAAAGACAATGTTCACTGTATCGTTAAGCCTATTTATTCTTTATTATACTGATGAAATTGATTGTGTAATGAATGTGATAGCGTACAGATAAACGAAGGTAAAGATAAATGGTAAGATAAATTGGAAAAGGAAAACAATCATACTTTACATCTCCGGTTTCGTATTTTAATTTTGAATTTGAATTCATGGAATATAAATAGTGGTTGATAGACATTATGCAAACAAATTTGACATGACTTAGTTTCAATTGTTAATAAGAAAAATGAAAATGTTACTCACAGTGTAAAAATATGCTGTTGTCAAAATGTATTTACTGGATGAGGTTAGATATAGAATGAAAAACTTGCTTTAAGAAACCGGAATCGAGAATAGAGGTAAGAAATCTGGAATCGAAATCGGAAAAATTTGGTATCGGCTCATTTCTATGAATGATCTAACATAAAACTCGAAATTTTCAGTGTGGCTTTGAGTCTAGATACCTGTCAACACATTTTTAATTAACTACGAGTCATTAGAAAATCAATTTTTGGATCAAAGGTTGCCTTAAAATATCATGGCATGTTACGAAACTTCATTGCTGTACATAGCTTTTTACATTTTCAAGTGGTCAAGATATATGTACGGTCCTCTTGACCCAATAGACAGCTATGTAGATTGTATCAAAACATGTAGATTGTATCACATGGTTTACCAATTATTTCAAGTGAAATATTCCTTGAACAATTTTTCAATAGCAAACTATGTGTAACTGTTGCATACAATGTTTCATTTTGTAAGGTGTTACTTTGCTTATATTGTAACAATCCATGCTGTTGAGCATATGATGGTATTATAGAATCTAGTACTTTAATATATTTTCTTATTTGGACAGTGGAAAATAAGAAAAGTTCCATGGAGAAAATACACAATTGATCCCAACCGGCATCAGAACTTCCTACTCCTTCCCACGCGCCTGCTCTCTACAGCCCGCCGAAGCAACGACGACGTTCGCGGACATTCGCGAGTGAGAAGGCGGGAAGCGTTCCGGGCCATGCCACGCGCCGGGCATCGATTCGAGGCGCGTCGCACAGCTCTCGGAGCGGCCAGCGACAGGAAGCGAGGAGTTCCTTTGTTGGCTTTCGGTGTGTGTTCGCCAGGAGGCGCGCGCTCGGTGACTACCGGTGACCAACCACGAGATCTCGGACGAAGAGGTAGCTGCGGATACTGTTGTGCTCAAAGAAGATTGGAGTGGGTACTGTATTCGTTAACTACAAGTGTTAGGTAGTCCATTAGGCTATATAAATTCTTCTTAGGAACTAGCAAGAATAATGTATTTGGTATTTCAAGGTTCACAAAAATGTGTATTTTGCAATATTTGACAAACATCACAACATTTTGCAACATTTCTCAATTAACCATTAGACAAAAAATATTTAAAACTAAATAAGACAAATATTGTAGAGGTAATTGTCGTATAACAGATACATCGTGGACCGTGATGAAAATGACATAACCTTCATTGAAAAATTACCTTCATGAAAATATTGAACAAGATAGTTTTTTGTCATTCAAAAGCTATAAATTATTCTAGTATCCGTTTGAGAAGTGTTTCAACTTTCTCAAGTATTTTGTTTGTGGTTATTCAAGACGGTAAATTCCAACATTTACATACAAAAATTATGAAATAAAATCGAGAGTTTTACACCTCCGCTGACTCGTAACTGATTCACCGCTTCATTTGAATCGAATTGTTGAACATTAGCCTCTGAAGACAAAAAATTTTCATTAATCTTGGAGTTCGACCAAAGATCATACTTTTTGAAATGATAAAACTATCAGGTGATAATAATCGTTTCATACTTGACAGAAATAAAATCAAACCATTTCTCAACAAGTAAAAAATTCTAAATTTTGCATTCATGAATTGAAGTACCCCTCCAACTCGTTAAGTATACATGCAAAACCATGTACTACCAAATTTGTGAAGTTATTGTCATATAAACCCTAATGTGTTTATATTTGTAAATATTTTCACCTCTAACATTTTCAGAATATTACCATAATTATTTCAAGTTTGTTTTAAAGCCGTAGCCCACTATCTGATTTTTAAGCACTTTTCTGTGTAAGTTTCTTTTTGTCAAAAATATACAAGTACATTTTTCTCTATTTGAATCACTATTATATTTCTTTTTTCTTTTTCAAAGTTAAACATACCTCACGGTGTATTCACTTGTTTCTATTTATTTCACTTATTTTTGTTCTTTGATATTACATTTCGCATATTCCTAAAATTAATTTTTAAGTAAATAAAAGAAGTGCAATAAATTAATAGTTAAAAACGTAGGAAGTCAGGAAGAGTTTTGAACTCATAGAGTTTTGAAGAAGTTTATCGTTGTTTTCAGCTCATTTATCTCATCCGGAAGCCATAGCATAAGACGACTAACTTCTCTGTGTTTACAGTGACCTTGACCTCATTACCTCTGGAAAGGGGGAAGTTCAGTAGTAAGATTCTCTCCCTCTCCTTTGTGTATCCGCTCCGCCGATGATGACGCGTGCGAACCCGTGGCACCGTGTGCCATCGTGCGTTATTGATTCGTTTCCAAGAGGAGCTTCATGGTCTATCATTCGCCAATATCACGATGTGCAGACTATGATACACTTCTGTACACTACAGTAAACCCCACCATTGGTGACATATGAAGTAGCTCTACGGGTCGTAGAATTTAACTCATTAACAAGTTCTCATGCTGCGTGTCTTATTGCGGCTGTGGCGCACGGAAGATCTAGAACTTCTCACTTCATTGGCATTGTGCTTAGCGTGAATGATCTCTCGTTGATTTGATTTGGAAAATTAAATTCGTTTGAAATATATGACTAAAAAATTAGCTGCACTTTACAGAACAGATCTCTCATGACTATATTATAAGGTGATGTTGTAAATCAATTAAAATATGATATACAGACCCGACGAGAGGGAGGGGCAACCGGTGCTGTAGCCGGGGACCCGGTGCGGAAGGTCTTACTGTTTAATTTTTGCTGAAATATAAAATTTATTCTGTATGTATATTCTGTACAACTTCTCGAGAATGACTCAAACTATTTTTATGAAATTTCAAATGTGTAATTAAAAGAAACGTGTTACTAAATCGTTGAAAGATTTAAGATAACATGTTAGAAACACGTACTTCCTTCCCGACACTTTTTTCTATTTTCGAATTTTTAACTATCCCCCCTTCCTGGACCGAAATCCAAGCTCCGTCACAGTTTTCAATTAATTCTTCAAAGAACTTCGATGTGCATTGATACAAACGTTAAAATAAGTAATTTAGTTGTGGTGGAGGCAGTGTGGCGGGAGGGAGGAGAGGGGTGGAACGATTTGTCCTGGGACCCGTGATTTCTGTCCACGACCCTGATAATATATCCTCTGTAAATATTTTGAATTGGAATAAGAGATTAAGTAAAAGAATGTCTCTTATGATAGGTCAAGTTTTATAGAAATTTTGGGACTGTATTTTCCCATTACATGAAGCTTAAAATCTCAAACGTGTCATGCACTTAAATGGTACATTTCAATTTTGTCTTCTTCCATTAGATATAAAGCATTTATTGTACTTTTTGACCAGAATATATCTTCGTCATTCAACTTTAATACAAAAATGCCTGTTCACAAGATATTTCTGCCACGAGATTATTTTTATTTTCTAAATAAATTACATAGTCTAAAGAATGCTATGTTTAAGTCTTTTGTCGCTACAGAAATAAATAGCACTCGGATTAGGCGCTTCATATCATGAATTAAAAGACCTCATACTTTTATTGTTCATTTTTTCGGTAATTGATGTAAAATACAACTTTTCATTACGTACCTAGTAATGTGGCGTCGGTTTTTTGAAGTCATTCATTCAAAGTACTTATTACTATTCAATTTTTTTCATGTAAACCCAGGGTAATTCTAGAAAATAAAACAATGTTTCCTAACCATTTTATAGATTTCAATTTTTTTAGTTTTCAATGTAATTATTATTGACTTTACATAATACTGATTTCTTAAAATTAAGTTTTTTAAAACCAAGTTTTGATTAATAAGTACTGCAAGCTTCTGATGAATGAAAATGTAATATCAAACCTTAGGCCATATCGTTGTTATTTCTATCATTAAGACACCTCGTTACCAGGGACTTATTCATGATTTTGTTTCACGGTGGGGGGTGGGGGAGATAACTCGCAGACACATGTGTTTTCACATATATAATATTTGTACGCCTGGGATATAAGATTTAAAATTAGTGTTAAGTTGCTTTAAATGTGACTAAAGAATAGGTTTTTACTTAATAGAAAGTATTGTAATCGTGAAAAAAAAAACGAAAACGAGATTTTGACGGAAATATTCGTTTTGGTGATCCCTGATTCTGAAAAAGTTGTTTTCGACATAACGTCCGTACGTATGTCTGTCTGTGCGCAGCGATTCTGAGTAAATGGATGAATCAATTTAATTCGCATTTCGTATTACCGGTAGAATTTACTTGTTGTCGATGCATGTGCTCTAACTTTTTGTACTGTAAAACGAAGGGTACTTCACAAGAAGGTCATAGTACTCTTTTGAATGTTTCTCAAAAACGGCTCCAACGATTTTGATTAATTTTTCTCTACGTAAAGTACAATTAGTATGCAATACATCCTCATTAGCGGTATTTCGCTTGAAAGTTCGGTATAGACGCAGTAAAGCAATTTCTGTCTGCCACACTTACACATTAGTTTAGAGTTTCAAGAAGCTTAAATAATATTTAGCAGTGTAAATGGACCAAACGGACGTGTAATACACTTTTCGTAAACTGAAATGTTTACTGCGCGATGTTTGAATACGTCGAATCACGGGTGTGCAAAGAGTGTAGTGATGTAGATATGACATGTGTTTACGTTATAACTTTACGTCCGGTGGTCTCGGGAATTTTATCTATTTGCTGAGGAAGTTTACGTATCAGATGTTTCGACAGTCGCTTTTTGGTGATTGTTGAGATGGTTACGGTCGGGAAGGTATTGTGTTATTTTTCAATAGTGATGCGTAATTTTTGATGCATGAGCAGATGGTTTTAGATGTTCACGCAAATTGGTGTTTATGTAATATCTAGAAGCAAATACGAATTTTGAGTCTTGGATGATTGACTAATGAAAACAGCCTCTTTATGTCTTATGAAGCAAATTTCATTAAAATATTATGATTCTGTTTGCAACGTTATTAGAAAACTTTAATTGAATAAGTTTTAAAAATTCATTGAAAGAATTATACCAGAGGTGTAATAAGCGGTACATAATATAGGGAAAATAATGAAAATATCAGTACCATTGGATCTGTGACAAAAGGGACATAACCCCAAACGACATAATGTGTGATAAAACCCCAAATCCCTTTACCTGTGTCGAGGAAAATACCCTCCGGAGAGGCACTAACAGTTAGTCCCACCTTTACTTATCGGTTGTGGTCATTTGTTTTCTTCTAAGTTCTAAGTCACGTTCCCGAAATATTAAACCTCGTTTTAATGTAGAGTTACCATTCTTAAATAGACGAACGCTGTTCGTTTCTGGAACAAAACATCAAATCCCTTAAGTGCTTCAGCGTTCGACGCCGAGTTAAAATAACTCATTGAGTTTATTTCAACTTAAGTCCTTAATTGGCATGAAACTAATGATTGTAGGAGGATTTGAATGGTTATACGAGAAATTAAACTATTAATTATTTTAAATCTTAAAACAAAGCATGTTTTCTTTATTTATGTTACGCTCGCAATGAAATATCTTAGAAGGGATAACGTATTTTATTTTTGTATCGGGAGAAAAACTCTCGGAAAGTTATTGAGAGTATTCTGAATATTTTTGTTAGTTAATGAATTACACTTGTGCTGCCAGTTACGCTGTGGAGTTATATTACTTTCGGTTATAATTAAGAGTGGACAGAAATTTAGAGTTCATTATATTAATTTTTTCTGTTGAAATACTGTCGGAAAACCCTTCAATATTAAGGTTTTTGATAGCAAA
The DNA here is from genome assembly GCA_002313205.1 of Laupala kohalensis. Classification (NCBI taxonomy): domain Eukaryota; kingdom Metazoa; phylum Arthropoda; class Insecta; order Orthoptera; family Trigonidiidae; genus Laupala; species Laupala kohalensis. The sequence continues at coordinate 657,220 of NNCF01127619.1, read as the reverse complement.
TTTTCTTGAAAAACTTGCAAAAATTAATATTCAATAACAATAAAAAATTAATATTCAATAATAATAAAAAAATTAATGTTCAATAATAATAAAAAACTATCTATTTAATGTTTTCTTATAAGGGAATAAAACGTGTGAAACACGAATGAAGAGTTAATATTGTCGGGAGTACACAAGATAGTCCCAGTAACTTGTCAATTATCTCAGTATCTAGGCATCGTAGAAATGTGGTTCGAATTTTATTTCACTCGGGTATCTTTGACGAGAAAAATGATACGTCACTTATATATGTGAAATTAATGGTTATTTTTCTAGGAACTTGTACTGGGAGTTCTGAATAGAAAATGAAAATAACAGCCGGGTCAGACTAATTATTTCACCCCTCCCCCTCCTCGCCGGTGATAGCCGGATGAGTCTTCTGCCTGACTTTTCGGATTTTGGGCCTTTCGGATTTTGTCGCGACACCGTATGATTTCTTCAACAGAGATCGATTTGTTTTCACTCGACATAAATTTAAATTCTAAATTGCAATGACCGAAAATTCATTGCAATTCAGATTTTAAATTTCTGTCGAGTGAAAATATTTTCTGAAAATATATGAGTGACCGAATTTGCTTTCTGGCTTGATTTAAAAAAGTAAATAAGAAAATGAATTGTGTGTTTGCTCTGATTGCGCGTGGAAAAATCTCATTAATTTTGATATCTTTCGAAATGGATCTTATAGTCTACTTAGCTAACCTACAAAATCCAAACAACTGTATTTGTAAATTGGAGATGGCATGTATATAAATAGAAGTTAAAGGATTTCTTTAATAAAAGATTCGAATAGAGAGCTGGAAGACGACCAAAATATAGAGGACCACGCCAGAAATGACCTTTCACCATATAATTTTTTTCACTCTATGCTGCAGACGGATAAATGTATATGAGAAAGTATGTGCAATGGTTTTGACCCACTAGTTATATTTCTCTTTTTACCTTTACTTAACGAAGTTACAAGAAAGCAATAATAGTAAAAACAATGATACGGAAGTGCACGAAAAAGGAATAATAAACCTTCAACTTTTAAAAAAACCTTCATCTTTTAGCAAACCTTTATCTTTTAACTCTGAATGAGAACATTTTTTCCTTTTTGTAGATTGCGGGGGATACGTCAAATGCATGGCGCGCAACAAAATAATCACCCGAGAGGATTAATTTTCAGTGGTATTTCAACGCTAATCATTCAGAGTATGTGAAGTACAAAAATGAAGAAAGCAAAGCAGCGATACCTGACACGAAAATTAATTTTCTCAAAGAAGTTACATTTGTTAATACTTTTGTCATTAGTGAAGAAACATCAGAAAAGTAAATGTATATTTCAACGCAAGAATCAAGTGATAAACAACCTTCCAAGCATGTGAGATATTTGAGAGTAGAGATATACATTCGTTGATACTTTAGTTTAAAACGTAGTAGTGCTCTCGCGTCAAAAGTTAATGCTGATTAAGGCCGGAGAATGTTTTCGATTGCACCATGCATATAATAAGGTCTAGTTAGAGAAAGAAATGAAGAAATGTAGAAAAAGAAGCTAAAATATATAACACCTTATTTTTCTATTAAACTTTCTGAATATGTTTGATTCTCTTACCGTAATTACAAAATTTATTTTTTCAGTTACAGCTTTTCTGTTCATAGTGTAATAGTGAAAAATCCCTCACACACTTTCACTCAGAACACAAAAACAACACATTCTCCAACAACACGAACCGCGACGTCACGCGTCGAGAAATGCAAGTTGTAGGTCGCAAGTGTATAGTCATGAACGTGAGATTATACATATGCCATCGACAAATAGAAAAATCTATTTTGCAAAATGACTTTTAAAAAATGATTTCAATTTCAATAGGGCGCTTTATTTACAAAAAAATATTATTTATGTACAAATGTGTGGTGAGGGATTTTTTGCCTGTACGCCTTTCAAATGCCCCTTAAGCCTTGGGCTTGCATACAATGCCGTGGTATTCACTCTCATTGAATGGATGGTTGCAGTTTTAATTTTGCCAATCTTTGCTTTTGAACTTAAAATGATTGTAATTTTATTTACTGATGATTTGTATCAGTAGTATTTTTATCATCCTTTAGTGCTTCTTTAATATTGTTTTATTTAGTTGTAAAATATCTTTTACGTATACTGCCACTATCAATTCAATGAACACCGGTGGGAACCACGGGAAACCAACGGTCAGGACACGAATATATACAATTAATATAAACATATTTACAAAAGATAGTTAAATAAGAGAAATAAATTATACTGTAAAATATACAAGTTTTGCCATAGAAATAAAGATTCAAATAAAATTCAAATGTTTACAATACTAAAAAAACAAACAAACATATAATTGACGTAATGCCTTGGAATGTCTTCTCAACATGTCTCCGCCTGAAACAAAAGAAAAAGACGAAGCGGCAGAATCACGGTTCATTTGAATCAGTGGTTTCAGCGCATATTTCTATTTCTCTCATCTCCCTCACATAGCTTAGGAACTGACCCAGGGACTGCACGACAGATACTCTATCGTCCCTCATTATCGCAATGGCTAAATCTACGTTAATGCGATAATTTTGGAATGCACCAACTTGGATAAAAGTTCGTTTTTGATCTGTTTTCGGGCATGTTAGTAAAATGTGAATCCAATCTTCATTTTCTTCACCGCAAAGTGGGCAAATAGAGTCTCGATCCCCCCTCAGTTTTTCTTAATTTCGACCCTCGTACGCGAAACCATCCGTAACCCGATCGTTCTTTTGATTTGAGACAGTCAATGTATGGTTTTCTGCCCCATTGTCCAGCTAGTAAGGTTTGCACGATAAGTGATCTCTTTTCCAGTCTGTTAATTTCTATTTCACGACGGTATAAGTCTTGGAGTTTTCTCTTAATATATTTTAGATCGTTTAACGATGGACTATTATGACACACACAAGTGATTCCTGCTTTACGAATTAAATTTTTAATTTGCCTGTCCCATTTTCCTTCTGTATTACAATGTTAAGACTGAGTTACAAGTGGGTTTCTGGTGCTTGCCCTTATCGATCTCGTGGCGTAGGGGTAAAGAGTTAGCCTTCACATGGAATGGTCGAAGGTTCGAATCGAGAATTAATAAAAAATGATGAGGGTGGAGGCGACGGTCCACTCTGGGCATATTATAATACGTAACAATCTTAAACGTAATTTTGATTTATAAAAAGATTATATACCGATAATACAACTACAGGTTATTTACCAACTATATTACTGAGATTCTAATTAATTTTGGATTAGATTCACTAATTGATTTTGAATTTAGTTAGAGATATAAGTTTCATTAAACATATTCTACAAGTAACTGATTTAATTTGTAATAATTTCATCAAATTTTAATTGACGTTAATACATTAAATTCCCTTTCCCACCGTTATGAAATCCCATGTGTGATTTTTAACTAGGGAAATGCTTACGGAATATATTTTTTATATCTTACTTCAATTGACGGTCAATATGTATTTTCGAGTTTACAAGCGTCATTGACACCCGGCGTTCCTCTCAACACCACAAAAATCTACTGTAGCAATTTTCTTTTCTTTTTTTCCTTCACTTACATGAAAACTTACAATTTCCTCCCATTATTTAAACTTTCTTATTGAAAAATGCTGAAATCAACTGGTTTATACCCACATTGTAAATGACATTTCACGATTTTAATTCTTATTATAATTTTACAGTTAACATGTAACACCAAACATTGAAATAATGCTTTTGAAGCATTCGACATAGAACTTATTCTCCAGACCGGAAAGGCCTTACTGCGTTCTCAACCCAAATGCAAGACAGCACAATAATCCGTACGATCTCTAGTGGTTCTAGTAAGTAAATTTATCAATATGAAGTATTTCAATAAATTATTCCTTGCTAGTAAAAATACTATTTACAAAAAGGACCATTTTCTTTTAATTTCGGGGGCGGAATTGATCCCCCATATGTAAGGTTTCTTGCCATACGGCCTTGTTATGCTGATCCTTATTAATTCAACGTGTACGTGTTATTTCATTATGATGGAACGAAGAGCTGAGCTCTATGATTCCTTGACCTCAAAATTCGCAAGAAATAATGGGCCCAAGTCGCACAGATAAGAACTCGAGATGAATCCGTAATTTATTCTAAAGCAGGCTGAGTAGGTACGGGAGACAGCCTGGACTTTGAGATATGAGGAAACATTCAAGATTTGAACCCGTACACTCACATAATCAGCCCGGCTAATCTACACGAAACAATAATTCAAATGATATCAATGTATAAACACGAGGGGATGATTCACATTCTACCCAAAAAAAAATACTGTTAGTGGACATATGTCGCGTATCTCATATTGTATTTCATTTAACCCTAGAATACTAACGCCTTTGTACTTACAGTATAACTTACGTATAGAAGCTCTTTATTTACATGAAAGGATCATATTATTGAAAAGTAATACTTAAATTTGACATTAATTTTTGAATAATGTACATTACAGAAATTAGATACCAGTATTGAATTATAATCAATAAAAAGATGGAGTACGTCAAAATTACGTGTAGTTAGTACTCTAGGGTTAAAATCTGGTATCTGAGTTTTAATTACTTTCACCCTTTTTCAGACACAATGAATTCTTATTCGATGATCTGCTTTCTTACTTCTTATCTGACGTATGTAATGGATTAAAAATGAGCTGCACGTTGGCACGAAGATGAGAGATGGATGAGCAACAGAAGTAAGTTCTCAAGAAAGCACTGAAATATTTACATCTTACCTTTAGTAGTAAAAATTATTTAAACGGATGAAAATATTAGGAAATTAAATTTTTATGTCGAATATTTTTTCTGTAGTATATATAGTCTGCGCTTCGTGCTGCATTACTATGTCGCTTTGTTATAAAACTCATAAATTGATTTCAAATGAAACGTTGAAAATTATTTTTAATCTTTCTACAGATACTTATTGTAATTTTGCACTTACTTCTAATTATGCCTCTAAGAATAGTTTATTTTAATGTTTTAATTTAACACATTTTCAACAGGGAAACAAACAAAAGCGATCCTGAAGCTATATTCAGATCGATAAGAAACAAGAAGATGTATAAAAATGAATTCTGCAACGTTTTGTCACAAGTGCTGATTTTGCCTCGACTAATTGAAGGTAAAATAAGTTTTACTAGAAAAAGTGCTAGCTAGTTAATCGAATACGCGATGTCATAAAGTTATAGGTAATTGTTGGAGTCATATTGTTCATTGTTTGTTATTATTTTGTGATTCAAAAAGATTGATTAATTGAGCTAATGGATCGTACATAACATGTTTGATACGTTTGATGCAACCAACGCTAAAACTGTCAAAACCAGTTGTTTATTATGCATACTTAAAGCTACTCTTTCCACTTTACGTTTACGAAGAGACAATAAGTTTCTAAATTAAATGGATAATGATTGTTTCCCGGTGTTATATAAGCATTAGGCTAACAACGTTTCTGAAATAATCATTAGAAGTGTCAACGATCTCCACTTCATTTATCTCCATTCCATTTACTACTATTGTGTCAATTATTTCACTTTTATTTCCTAAAAATACAATAATTAACCGCCAATTATAAGCCGGTTTATTGCCACTATGTGGAAATTTATGTGAATAATACTGGTTTTTTCTTAGTTCAGTATTTAAGGCTAACTTATTTAAATAATAAAAGTTGTAATTTTAAAAATATAGAACTTTCTAAATTCATTATCATAGGGCCTACGTTTTAACTAATTCTACAATTTGTTTTCTTTGTTTAATTCTTCTCAATAAATTCTCAATCGTCCAAGATCTAATCCGTTTTGCCCTAGCCAACTTATTATTAATTGTAATTTCTGGCGTGTCATTTGAAAAACATTGTGTAAGAAGAGTATGAAATCGGACAAAACTGATATCTGCATCACTTTCATTCCAACTTATTTGTTGAAGATACAAAATTATATTATGAAAGTAAACGTATTTCTTTTGGAAGAGAGACATCAATGGAGTTAATTTTATTTCTTCTAGCGTCAGAAAGATTTAACCCATTTACACAATGATTCGAGATATCGAAATAAAAAGCTCCACACTCGAACGTGTCGACATGTATCTAATAAATATGTCAATACATGTTTTTGAATATTGAGTTAGGTGAGTATGAATGTTTACAAGGGAAGTCAAACCTTTGTTATTAATCAGTTAGGTATCAGAGATATAAAAATGAGTTTTTGATTTCTCAGTTAATAATGGAATTTCATTTAAAAACGTATTAACAGAAACTCCGTTGAGTCTGTGCACGCCTGCGAAAGAAAACTTAATTGATGATTAAATTTAAAATGTAAAAGTGTACAGATAGACAGCCGATGTGAGAAGACATGGGATCTGGGTTGCATGAATGGTCATATCTACATAGATAAGCGAGCCCCGGCTTATCCGGGGATTGGTAGAAAAGTAATTCTGCATTAGTTATCCGAATTTGACTCATTACAATGCACTGAAGCAGTCAGCGTGGCTCAGTAGGTAGAGCACTGAGCTGCTAACTGGATGGCTGGGGTTCAAACCCCGGTGAGGTGGTGATTTTCATTACACCTCAACATCCAGACTGGCTCCCAGACCTACTCAGCCTGCTATCAAATGAGTACCAGGATCTATCCTGGGAACCAAAAGCCGGCCGGAGCGAGATGCTGACCACATCTCCTCCTTCTAGTGCCGGGGTCAGGAAATCGCGCGAGCTCTACCCTCCGCGACGGCCAAGGCTCTCAAAGGGTTGTAGTACAATGCACTGAAGTGATTTAGTTTCCAATAAATCTTTAAATAAAGCTAAAAACATATATAAAAATTCTTCCTTAAGCTCCGAGTATTAATATGAACAAAATGAGCCTTTCTGTCATCAACATCAAAAAATTTGTTTTCTAAGTTATGAAAAACAAAACATTATGTTATTAATAACAGTAATAAATGCATAAAATGTAAAGAAATAAACAAATGCTTGACTTCAGATCTTGAAATCTTAAATTAAATTTTAAAAGTAATGCAAAATTCTTATGCAAAGTTATTCTTTTACTCCGCTTCAGTTTACGTGATTTCCTCGAAAAATAGTTTTTCTTTTTTCGATTGAGGGCATTATTTGATGCGTTTCTGAAAAGGACTTAGCGTCAGCAAACAATTATTTACGAAGTTATGGACAAAATACGCGAACGCGCGTAACGCAACTTCGGCCATTTCTATCACAAAAAATGAAATGAAATAAATTATTTCACAGCCAAATAATTCTCCAAAAATAACACAGATGCAATAACAATAAATAACGAAATTACCGCACAACTAAGCGACCTACAGTAATTTGTAGACTTACTCAAAATCACAATGAAATCTAATTTAAATGCTGCACACATCATCCTTAAAATAGTATTTTTAAAAGAAAAGAAAACAAGTAGAAAATGCAGTTCACAATTTATCAATACCTGATAGTTGGTAGCATATAGATTGGTATAAAATAAATTGAGAATATTGTGGTATAATATCATCAATCTTTATTATTAATTAAGGCGAAAGTTTTTTTGCTGACGTAGCCAATGTTGTTTTCAGCAGAGGACGCGTTCTCATTCTAACACTCTATTAGTAAAACAAAATCAATTGTTTATCCAGTTCACACTTTTGCCGAAGATAACATAGTATTTTATAGCCCAAGTTGTTTTTATTAATGGACACCTATTTACCCAAACACTGTTTGGCGAACACGGGGACCCGAGCTGAGTTTGGCATTACTTCCACTTACTTGTGCCATGCTCCTTCGTTTCTCTTTCCTGACCTCCCTTGGTCACATCTTGTTCTTTTCGATCCCCACACTATTAAGGCTAGGGTATCATTCATTTTCCTCATTCTTCTCATTTTCTGTCCTACCCCTCATTTTTTGTCCCCCTTCATGTTATGTGCCCCCCTCATTGTAGCCCCCCCTCCATTTGATGTATGTTGTGAGATATGTTTTGGTGTTTTAGATCAGGAGGGTTTTTAGTGGGTAGGGTTGAATCATTCGACGAGTCCCACACGCGGGGGAGTCATGTTGGCTCTCCCTAGTGCGTAACTGCATTTTCCCTACCTGTACAAATTTTTAGTGCTCTAATGACCTTTGATGTCGACATGAGCCGTAAAGCCCCACAAAAAACAAACAAACACTATACTCAATTTAACATTATTAGTTGTCTATGTAGTTCATTATTTTATTGGCACCTATCATAGTATGCTTAAAGTAGTATAAGTAAATATAATAATATGATTAATAATAATAATAATAATAATAATAATAATATATTGCGCCTAATTTTTTATTATGACTACATATTCCCGCATCTGCTCAACAAAAGACGCCTCAATAGCGAAATGTAACATTATTTGGAACCAAATGCAGGTAATGTCATCTTTTTACGGCCGAGATACGTAAACTGAAGTTTACCCCAGTCTTCTTGATTTCGTTGAAACTGTTTACTTTCAGACCTCGTTCGTCCTCCGACTTCCACACAAAAAACTTTCCTTCTCTGCACTATACAAACTTCACACCCCGAGATTTACACGTTTCCTCCATTTTCGCTAGAAACAGTTTATTTTCCGGTGTGTGCTCCTCCCCAACGTAGACTCTCGTCGCCGGGAAGCTGTTGCTCATGTGGCTGGCCATGATGGTCCTCTGTTGACAGTATTTCGTTAGTCAGGTGTTACGTTGCTCGCGGGTCGTGAATCGTGCTATAATAGATAGTGTCTAGTTCCTATTGTTGTACCGCTACCACGTCCCTGGTGTCCGCACCCCGAACACACCTCCCACGTCCCGTAAAATATCCATTATTTCTTCACTTATAGGTACCCCGTTATACTACATTATTTCTCCGGGAGTATTGCTCTAACAAGTCCCGCGCTTTATTTTCGAGAACTTCTACTTTTTTTGACAGCAATAGTTTTTCTTGTTTTAATTTGTAATTTTCTCTTAATATCTCATTATTTTGTTGCTTCATTATCTCTTAATATCTGATTGTTTGATTGGATTCATCAAGTTTGGCAGAAAGAAACTCAAGTGAATTTTTGAAATCTTAAAATTGAGTTAAATTTCAGCTTGTTAAATATTTTCTGCTTCAATGAGTCTAATAATAATAAATTCCCTAGTTTAAGTCGTAGAGTAAACTTCACACTTACTGCTAGTTGACGACTTTGGCTTTTTATAGTCTCCACAGCACGGATATTAAAACAATATTTTCCGTGCTCCACAAAATCATTCCTTTTTGGCCCCACGTGTTAAGACTTCTTCACGAAACTTCTTGGTTGCACAGTTCCGGCGATAGACACTGTTTCAGTTACCTGCACACTTCACCATATAACCGTTTTGTTCACAGACTTTGTTACATGCGCTACAGTTAGCCGACATTATAAATAACTTATGTCAAACACTTCAAAAGATACACTTTCCCTCTGCAGTAAGCAAGTTGTACTCAGGTTTGCATCCGCTCAGTACAAAGAACTGAGGTAGACTAGTATGGAAGGGTTGTGTGCAGGGTTGCCATCCGTCCGGGTATCCCTGGATTTGTCCTAGTTTGAAGGGCGTCTGTTAAACGCGTGGTATTATACACCAACTGCGTTTTGAAATTAGCCGATAGTTTGAATTTCGCTCACGCCTCTCTCACTCTCTGATTTTTCACTCATTACGTTTGTCATTTATGGGTGGCGCTTCAAGGAGCCACATGAAACAGAGGCTAGTTATGCCTTTGAGACGAAGATTCCAGTAGCCGATTCGCGTAAGTTGTGTCACGAAACTAACAAGGTCAGTCGAAAAGTATGAGAATGTGACCAGAAGTGTGAAGAGTGCAGTGAAGAAACAGCTGAATGTTTGGAAAATTTACGTTACGCTTCTGATTACGTGAGCTAGAATTACTGAATTAATGTTAAGATTCTAAGGGTTATATTGTGTTCTGCAAACTCTTAACACTTCAGTTCGTAGATTTTTATATAAAAAATAGAATTAGAATATTTGTTCTTGAATTGTACTTGTAATGTATTTTTCTTGACAGTACATAAATGTATACACTTAATTTTATTTAGAAGCGAATGTTTCTTATTGTGAAAGCATCTCCTTATTTATTATTCAATCTATGATACGTAATAACATGTTATTTTATTATTATGAAATGTAGTAATCATTTCACACTGTAAATTTTAGCTCCAAAATCCGGGGTTTTCACTCTCCTTGTCCTAGATTTGAGATGTTGATGACAACCCTAGAAGTTTTTGCTAATTTGATATGATAATTATGTTTTCAGAGTGTCTTACCTCCTTTTCATCTTGCAAAATATTATATAAAAACTCAGCTCTTGAGTACGTTTGTTTAGCTTTTTCAATAATACCAATTAAAAAGAAGCCCAGGAGTAACGCAATTGAGGGTGTTTCTAACAAAAAAATTTAATTAAGAATCTTCGTCAAAGAAGTGCTCGAAAAACAAAAGGTTTTTAATGTTCTCGTTAAATTCATCGTTAAAGATCGCGTTGTGATGAGGCCAAGGTTCGGAAAACCATGTTATGAAAATTTAAAAAATTGAAGTATTGGGTATAGGGTGATTTCTTTGTATACGCATGGTAGAAGGCAATATTACTCTCATTTCACTGTCTCATTTGAACCCTACGATCAATAGTTGTCGCCCAAAAGTTATGGTGAGTAATTTTGTCCGGGTTATACTCGAGGAACGATAAAATTCGCTGTTCTATGAAGACCGTTTAATGAAAATATGCTCTTTAAATTATAATGTATGTGTTTATATTCTTTAACGTTATTAAAATAGTTTCATGTGATTTCAGAATTTCTCACATTTCATGAACCTAAAATTTATTTTTAAAACGTTATTTTCTATTTCTATACATTCATTTGTGGAGTCAATTGGAAAATGTCGTATAAATATTCCGATTTTTATTTTCAGGGAGTACTGTGAAGAACTCATTTACAATTGAAGATGTCGTCCAGACAATCAAAGAAGTCTGGATTGAAAAGTGAGTGATTATTGTACAAATAAAACATAGCACTGCTTCATTCTTTGTTGAGCCAGTGAAATGAGAGGAATACATCGTATGTAGTAATTATGTGCATATAAATGCATGTTTCCAAAGAAATATATGTATTAGAGTTGCAGCATTATGAATCGGTATCAGTGATGTGAATTCACTTTTTTCTATATTAAAATGATACCTATATCTGTAATACATGCGTTTTAGTACATAATACAAAGACTATTTAAAAAGGGAAACATTTTAGAACGGTATTTTAAAGTTTGGCGAAATTAGATGTGGTCGCTTTTCACCGGTTAAAGCATTCATGAAACTTATTACACGATCACATATGCTCCAGGGATAAATTTCTGTTACAGTAAATACACAATTACAGTGAGATAAATATTACAGAATTTATCTCCCGTATATTTTTGGTATTAGTAACATATTTCTTGAGCCTTGACTTTTCTCTTAAAAAGTTAATAGACCTTCGAAGATAATACCAAAATTAGAAAATGGGGAAGATAACATGAGATCCCCTATACTAATGAGTTTTCCATCGGCAAACAATAATTCTAAAGATAACAATGCTCTGCACTTCGCCAGAAATATGAGTACCCTATTGAAAATATATTTTGTATGAATTGCGCAGATTGTGTAGGAATGTGCCTTATATAATAAAGTATTTTGATTATACACAAAGATTCATAAAAATTGGTCGTTAATGATATTTCTACGTTGGCTTTGAAGAGTTAAAAAACGTTTGCGTTTCAAATTTTTATTTCGTTCAATACCTTGGCTGAATAGAAAAGGTCACTCCGGTGTCGTGTTATGAAGCTGAACGTCAGAAAAATGAAGTATCTGGTTCCAAATGTGACGTAAGTTAAAGGCAAAAAATTACAGACTGGCTCCTATCATCTTGTCAAAAATTCTTCCGTTTATCAATTCATATGGTTAATTTTTTCAAATATTTGTTATAATTTTAAAGAATGGGTCAATAAGTCAGGACAATGCAGAAAATATTTTTAAACCTCTTCACCATTTAAGAGTTAAAAATACAAAACACTTAATAAAGTTTACTCGATTTCATATCTCAATTAACTTGAAAGAAATATGTTGAAAAACCGAAAAAGTTACAATTCACAATAATTTACCCTTTTAAAATGAGAATTTCGAAAATTCTTTCTTAGTGAGCGTGAACAGTACAAAGATAGTTCATCAAAATTTCATGTTCTTTTTTTAATATTTTATGATTTTTTATGAATGAATGAGCGAGTCTGTCAGTCACTCAGAACAACGCCGCTTATGTATGGAGATTTATTCTAATCGGGTTATTTTACTAAAAAGTTCTTTATTTGCCCATAGTGTATCATATTATGTTTAAAACTCCTTTAATTCTCTACATTGAAGATGTCATGTTCCAAAAGTTGTTCTGTTTACTTCAAAACGACATGTGCAGAGATATAAAGTTTTATTTCTGTAAATTGTTAAATCAGTTGGTAAAATTCCGTTCTTTCTGAACTCGTCGATGACATTTCAAATCCAAATCACAATTCATACTAATTACAAACATCTGTTGGTATAGGTAACAATAAAAACCTTCAACCAAATGTTGTACCTGCTTCAGTTTTATTGTAGATATTGTAAATGGTTCTATAGAAGCCGTGTGGCAAGTTGGGCGGCAGCGAATGATGTCAACGCCGGGGAGTGCAGCGACGGGCGGCGAGCGCCGGCCGGGCGCCTCCGAAGGCGTCGCTCGTCAGTGCCAGAGGTGGCCATGCGACGCTCTGCCCTTCGCCGCCAGCGCTTGGAATCCGAGAGCGATGGAAGCCCTGCCTCCGAACCTTTCCTCTCTCCCGTCAGCGATCTCCAGATCAGCGATGCCGGATCCACCACGGCCACAAGGGAAGCGACACCGCACACCCCAGCAAGGTGTGATGTGCCCGCCTCCGCTGTGTCCGATGCGCTGTCCGCTCTGAACAAACGCACTCATTCTGTCACGGAGCATGTACAAGGTGCTCCTTCTTTGGTTCCTAGATTCGGATGCTCGCGCCTGCCGGACGCTACGTCCTACGATTTCCAGTCGAAACTCGAAGGCCAAGTCTCCACCCTTGTGGGTCGACTGCCGCACATCATTCCCAACGCATTCCACGATTCATATCTAGGTACGAAAACATGCATTGAAACATGTGTAGCAGTTATGAGAGAACTTATGGGAACCACGCCAATTTACTTTCTGAATGGAACTTTTTCGTCTGAAACAGGTGTTGTTCCCTCAATTCACGAACAGAAATCACGTGTCGTGTTTGCATCACAGTTGCCGTTACGTGAACGAGGAATGCTGATTGGAAGTAAAATTCAACAGTACGAATCGAATACAAACAGTGGATCTAATGAAGTAGATCGAAGTAATGCATTGTGTTTGAAGGGAAATCCAGAACGTAGCATAACCTTCGAAGAAGAACACACTGGAATAGTAAATCTTTTAGAAAAGTGCATGCAAACCCTAGACTCCCGTGTCCCTCCACTAACAGCATCATTCACCAAGCACTTCTTGCCCCCACTGTCGTGCAATAATAATAATGATAATAATTCATTACTACCTGTTGATTCAATTTGTTCAGTTCTCAAGCAGTCACCCGTATTGTCATCCGCCAGTTTAAAGAACAGATTATCTCCTATGTACTCATCTCAAGTGGTTCATAGCTCCAGAAATGTATCCCTGCAATCAGTACCTGTTCGAGGAATCGGAAATACTGATATTAATAGTGAGATTTCTGGTGGCTCAAATGAAATGGATCGAGCATCTGTGTCCTGTAGCGTTTCTCCCGTATCTTCTCGTAATTCCACTGATTCATGGCAAAGTTTCGATAACACATTGACGCCCTTAGAATTGATTGAACTGAGCGAAAAAGAGCGGAATTCAGTATGTAGAAAACTTCCCCATTCACCTGGAACGTCTTCCATAGAAAATAATAACCATACATTCTTCAACAAGGCGCAAATACAAGAGATGCAAAATAAAGAATTAGTGAAAAAATTTGTTCCGCTGTCCACTCAATTAAATAATGTTTCAGTTAATAATTCATCTCATGTACAAGATGATTCGCATAGAAATATAAAATCTGAACAAACATTATCTGCAGGTAATATATCCAAGATATCATCCTCAAGACACAGTATAAATGGAAGTAAAAATATTGATTATGAACGTTATGAAAACGAAATTGGTAATACAAATGTTCGGAAATGTGACATGAATGCAATAGAACCGCTGCAGATAGTAAAGACCGAGAAGAACATAGTGCCTTCGTGTATTGCTTCTAGTACTTCTACAAACTGCAGCACTTTATCTGCCCTGCAGGATTTAAAAGGAATAAGAACCGCAAATTCTTCTTCAAACTCTGATAGCAACGCATTCATTTCTGATTCGCCTTGTTCCCATGACTTTCCCCCTCAAGATAACTCACACTCTAATTTTCATTCAGAAAATTGCACTGAATTCCATCGCATCAGTGCCTTAGCAGCAATGCAACTTCCTATATCATCTTTTCTGGGTTCAGGTCCTACATATGTAGAAGATCCAGGTCCTAGAACAATGACCGTGCCTAGATTTTCCGCTGTACCTCGTTCACTTTCCATGCTGGTAAACATCTCTTCAGAAAATAGTTCGTATGAATATAGCAGTGATTCTGAGACTAGTTCCCCCAGCAGTTTTGAAAAAGATTCTAGTAAATTTAATAATTTTATTGAAACAAAACATAAAAATGAAACATTTCCTTTGAGAATCAGAGGACACGGACCTTCTCACAATGTTCAAACAAGCCAAAGCGGACATTCCTATGGTGTTTCGCTCGCACAAGACATGGTGAGAAGGCATGATACATCTTCAAACCAACGAAGAAGTGACTTTCCCACTGAAACTAAGTTTCTACCTGAAAATTCTGATAAAAATTTTCATCACGAAGTCAATTCATCTGCTGCAGTCCATTCAGAAGAAATAATATTAGATTCTTTACCTTACCTCTCTAACAACGGGAATAAAATTAGAGGGACTAGTTCATACTCACCGTATTCAAAAATTGAGTATAGTGGGGAAGATAGAAATACAACCAAGAAAAAATTTATTCGTAACGCATTGTTAAGAAACAACTCCACAAAAATGCAACCACAAATTTCTATAGCGTCAGAAAAGCATGATTCAAGTATGCCAGATATTTCTAGTAATTCATTCAAAGGTTCATCAATTCCGAATAGATTTTCCATGTCATCAAGGCAAAATGTGACTGATTCCGACGCAGCGTTTACAGGAAGACCTGCTAATGCTACGCATTCTCCAGGACCTCGAATTTTACCAAACATAAGAATAAATAAAACTTTGCCAATCCGAGTATCACATTTACCTGTGCGAACATTGTTTTCAAATGGTCACATAATTCGTATTCCTGAACATGCTTTTATGCCTAACTATCCTCCAGATTTTAGAATAAAATTTAAAAAAGAATTCGAAGCAATTCCAGAAGAAATGAGTGTTTCCCTGTCTTCCTCCGTAGAATGTACAGAAAATAGTGGAACTAAGGATTCTTCCCAAGAAATGAGATGTATTGAGAACAATGAAGAAACCGATGAAAAGAAGGAAAATGGTCAGGAAACGAGAGAAATGGAATCATTGAACTCAGAAATACTAAATCAATCAAACGAAGGAAGTATGGAGAAATGTGATAAAGCTACTTCTCCTTGGGGCACAGATCAACAACGAAAGTCGAGCGTAGAATTACATTCAGATGGTCCAGTGCGAAGAGAGGGATTAGTAAACGTTGCCACTGGTACTTCATCCACAGATTTTAATTCCTCAAAAGGGAAGGCTGCTTTAAACATGGAAGATGAAAGCGATCTAGTTTCTCAATCAAAAGGATGGATCAACTTCTATATGATCAAAGATGATGCAGAAAATTTAGATAAGTCAGGAGATGAAGGTAATTGAGTTTTATTGTGAGATGATTTCTAATAAATGTATCTACATTTAGTTTTTGAATATGGATGTTCACATTCAGGAAACGGATCTCGGAGGGAATCTATGAAGCGCACTGTTTCTGTAATGGGCGACGAGAAGGTGTTGCGTGGACAAAGTGCTGGCCACCACGTGAGTCACACGTGTAGCGAAAACAGCAGCGTAAGGAGTTCATCCGCCGCCCCTGATTCTAGAAGTAAGTGTCTCTTTCGATCAAAGACGATTTCTTCAATCAATTTTACTTCAAGAGAAGAACAGATTTTCTTATATTTTTAAAAAAATTACTACTACAATTAATATCCTTTATATAACCAAATTCCCCCCCCNNNGTAAGTACGTGTTTGGCAAACACGGGGCCCCGAGCTGAGTCTGGCATTGCTTCCACTTGCTTGTGCCATGCTCCTTCCTTTCTCTTTCCTGACCTTCCTTGGTCACCTCTTGTTCTTTTCGATCCCGACGCTAGGGTATCTTTCATTTTCCTCTTTCTTCCTTTTTTTTAAAAGATATATGTAATGTTTTTAGGTATGTTGATATTTGAGTTTTGAGTTGTAATTCAGGAGGGTTTTTAGTGGGTATGGCTGAGTCATTCAGCGAGTCCCACACGCGGGGAGAGTCATGTTGTGCGTAACTGCATTTTCCCTTCCTGTACAAGTTTTAAGAGCTCTAATGACCTCGATGTTGACGAGCCCTAAAGCACCACCAAAAAGATATATAACAAAATTAAATAACTAATGCAAGACTTACGACCTTTTATGGACGAACAGTATATCTTTTGTGATAAATAGCTTTCTATCACGAACTATATACCTTTCGTCCAAGTCTTGCATTATTTATTTCATTTAAAATATTTACTTTTGTGTGTGTTGAATTTCGTCTGCCCCTTGCTAGCTAAGGTATGGTATTCATAGAAATATATTCGATTAAATTTAGCCATTTTTAGAAGATAAAAAACATTCCATAACCCTACCCTGTTTACCTCTGATTTGTCTTAGTTAGGTATAGCAATGGTATGGGATGGAATAGTCCCTTGGTTTGTTATTTAGAATAAAGTAGTTTTACGTCCTCCACGTGGTTTAACTCAGTAATTTTTGACAATTGTTTAACTCCAGTGATTTTTTTTACAATCAATTCTTGTCATTTTTTAAATACTTTCTTTATCTCTATACCCGTCGTCCACTTACCTCTATGTTTACGTGTATCGTCATTATATCCTGGATCTATGTATCTATGTATTTGTCGAAAACAGCTCTAACGATTTTAATGAAATTCACAGATTAGATGTATTTTGGGTAGAATATGTGATATAACATGGTATTTTTTCTTTGTAGAACAATTTTAACACGTGTAATACTCGCGTCATTAATAAATCAAATATTTTCTCTGTTGAAGAAAGTGTCTGATGGTCCAGGGGTTAATGTACGGTCTTCTGATACTCAAGACCGGGGTTCGGATCCNTATAAGAGATCAATTTTTGTCTATCATGTGACATCCTCTTTTTAACATTTTACTATTAATAAATAGCTGCTGAGTAACTAAAATGAGAATAAAACTGATTAAATTTGCTGCTTAACTGCAAGAATTTTTTTCTCAGTTCATACGAGTTTCCATCTCATATGTTCTTTCAATCATTAAGATTTTTTTAATTTGTAACAATCAAATAAGTTATATAATAGTTAAGAATCCGGAAACTCAGATTCACTACCAACAGCACACCAAGCTGATTTAACCGGCGTTTTTCCATACAGCTGAATTAAACTTTGTTTTTTAATTTAAAAAATGGACCTTTAATAGTAACAATAAAAATGTTAAACACACGAGGAAAGTATAATGAGGCAGATCATGTTAACAAAAATAAATGAAAATATAACTTTCTCGGTGGAGAATCGTACTCGACCCTCAAACGTACATATATGAGACTTTAATCCCTATACTACGAACAAATTTCGACGAACTTTTATCTTTTTATTAAAAAAGTAATTTAATTACCGTACTTAATATTTTCAAGTCTGATAGATTACGAAATAAACAATTTTCATTTGAATTTGACACAACTACTTTTGATGTAACGTAGTAACAACACATCACATTGAATGAAAGTTAGCTCTACTAACGAAATACGAACTAGCGAATTCATGTAAATTAATAATTGGCAAAGAAATAAGAGGATTGTAAGTTTTTTCAAAGTTAAAATGTGTTTCTAGATCTTTTCAATTCAAAAAGAAAATTCAGTAAAGAATTTGAAAACAAAGTTCTACTACTACATTTTTGAAAACAAAAATATAAACATCCAAATAATATGGCAGTAGTCCAACCTTTCCTTTCAATCCTCAATGTAATATGAACACGCATGTAGAGTATTTTATTTCAACGTTGACCCCAGTTCACCTTTTCCCGGTTGTGTACGGCAGTGTGCGCAAGTATCATTCTACTGATACGAGTAAACACCCACGAGTCTACAGCGACAGAAAGAGAGAGTAAAAGAATCTGCAGAAATGGGTCCCTATTTCAAATTCAGGTTTGGTTCGGATACGTTGATTATTTTGTGTGTTATAGAATAAACAAAAATCTATCATATACCGTTATCGTAAAGACCTGAAGAGTTCTCGATTTATTTTACGGACGTTTATTATACTTTCCTTATTGGAAAGTAAATACTTGAAGAATAAGTGATTACCAATCAGAGGCAAAATACCTTATTTTATCTGAAGACTGTTCGCCACTGATCAGTGTCGTAGGGACGGCGAATACTTTCTCACGGTAGTCACCATGTGGTCGATACTTATCTCATAAATAAATATGTATGTCTAGTATTATAAATAGGGTATGTTGTGCGTTACAATGAATATATAATTTTCATTTCTTCACGAATGTGTGAATATAAGAGCAAGTGCAATTTAAGACAAATGGTTATTATTTTCTATCTACTCTCAGTACGTGTTCTACCGCGTAAATACGGAGTGTCAATTCCATAAAATTTCAGAATTACTCTAAGGACATCTTATATGGGCAAAGTAAACTGCGCAGTAACCAAATTAGCAAAATAGTTACGTATGGAATTATCATTCGTTATATTCATGGTTACACAGCAGTGTAACTGATTAAATAAACCATAGTTTGAATCCCTTTGCGAAAAATATTTTATCGTAGGACCATTTTGTGAGCTATTCGAGCGAAGCTCGGTCACCCAGATATTTATTAAATTATAAAAGGAAATAAAAGTTTATTACTTAATTTGTGCATATTTTTCTGTTGTCCATTATTTTTGTTTATGTAACACAGATAAATGGAGAATAAATTCAATTGCTTTTGAGGCAATCAGAAACTTTTACGCTCTACAGAAAGTATAAGAATTAGTCCTGTGAAAACTCTAGTAAACTTTCTGAATGAAAAACGAGGGAAGTTTTGCAATTTTTGTTCTGGTCTTCCGACTGTTAATAGATTTAGTTAATATATTATAGAATATTTCTTCTTCTACAATTGTAGGATTGTAAATCGTTTAGTTGTAACCATTTCGATTTATGAATTCAATTTAATTCATTTACACGTCATTTACACTGATCAGTCATGTCAAAATGTACAAATTATCCCTAGATTTTAGATCAGTTCTCCAATGTCCTAATTTTTACATTTGAGATAAAATTATTTTATAACGTCGACAAGGGATTACTGTTTGAAATGAATTATAAAAGTGTTGTAATCCAGCCGGAAATGGAATGTAAGGTTGTCTTTATTTTTCAACAACTTTCAAATACCTGTTAAAAATGTATTAGTTTTCTCTGCGAATCTTGTTCCTTATTTACAATACCAGAGTTTTATTGCTATACTTAGGCGTTATATATTTCCAAAGCATCTCCATTCAAAATTTCTTCTTTTCCTTTTATTCTCCTTCTTGTTTGTTCCTTTCCTCGCTTCTTATATCTTTTTGCAGATCCATTCAATGCATCCCTTTTCGTACCAATTTCTGATCAAAATCTCGAGAGAATGTCGAATTTTCCTGTGCTGGAAATAAATTTAGCTTTAACCATTCCAAGAGATTTCCTCGTTACTGACCAAGAGAACTAGAAATGAAAGAGGATCTCATTTGGGATTTTTCCTGCAATCAGTGACGTCATGGGGAAATGGCTCATGTCACCCCTTCCGCAGCGCTAGTGGAGCATAGTAGTAGACCGAGACCTTCGATATATCGAAGATATGTCGAAGACCAAGATATCGAAGGTTTCGATTAGACGCGTGAATTTCCATTGTATACTTATTCTTCGAATTTTAAACATCTATTTGTTTAAAAATTTGTGGAAGAGCATTTGTGAACAATTGAATTACCTGGTTAATACAATACTGGTTTGTTTTAATTTTATAAATACTCGTGCATTTTAATGAGCATACATTTTACATAAAATAGGTGAATTCCCAATAAAACATTTTAAATTGAACAATTGCAATAACACATAAATTAAAAAATTAATTAATTAATACTTTTATTATAGGATAACTTACGAATCTTTGCTTCNACACATAAATTAAAAAATTAATTAATTAATACTTTTATTATAGGATAAGTTAAGAATCTTTGCTTCACATTGAAATTTGAATGCTAGGCAAGATGAGGACTCGGCAAGATGAGAAATATAATTTTAATATTATCTTTATTAGAGTTTTAAAAGTAGAAGTAATATAGAATTAGTAAGGATACAGGAAAATGTAACTTGAGGGCATAGACCGTATTTTCACACTTCATATATTTACATATATACATTATATAGGTTATATTTTCATTAGACAAATGAAATAATGGGGACAAACTCATTATCAAAACAAATTAATCAATTTCAATAATTTCATACTCAAGTGTTATTTTTACAACTTAATTTAAAAAATCAATAGTAACATTTAAGTGTAGTAAACACGAAATGTAAAAACACTTAGAACGTACCGGAGGAAATATGTCAATATAGGACATAAGTAACTTACAATTATGAAAAGAAAAAATCTGGTCGTAAGATGATTTGCTTTGTCGTTCCTACATTCAGTGTAACAAAACTTCACTCTTGAACTCATTTTACTTTACATGTATTGAAGATAACTCAATTATTTTTCAATCTCAAATGATGTTGATAATAAACGCTTGAAGCGCAGCAGAAGGGGTCACACGAACAATTTTCGCGATTAACAGGAAAAGTATAGGAGTGAACTCGTCTCATGTTTCTATTCCTCTTGTTCTTGACCATACAAAATTCAATCAAATAGTATATGATCTCATGTTTCAGATCCATGTCCGCAAGGGCATATGTCAATATTTATCAAATTAATTATTTTTCAATAACATTTATATTATTTCACGACTGGTAATAAATTCTAGGACATATCTATTATGTGTAAACCGATAACGATTAACTTATGGAAAGTTAGGATTAGGCATATATTGGTATAATGTCCTTTCCCCTTTTTGCCACTCTCCAACGTATTTCTCAATATTTGAACATATCCATAGTCAATTCAGCTTGCCATCCTTTAATCTTTTTGCTTATTTTTTCCCTTCTATCATAACAGTTTCTTCTTTCATTATTCGATATCGAACCTCCGTACCATAATTCATAATTATTTCTGTAGGTGCAATTCCTATAACAACTTGCAAGGTTTTTGAAGGGACAAAAGCAAACTTGTTAGGGGCAATTCACCTTGCTTCTTTTATACGCGCGGAAGGTAAAGTTTACTTATTTTAGGAACATCTGTAGCCGCTGCTCCTTACGAAGAATCTTGGTTCATGAGAAATGATTGCTGCGATTTGCATCTCGCCAAGTTCCTTCATTACGCTGGAACAGTTCCTATTCATCTCATTCCGATTCCATCCGCGCGGAGAGCCAGTGTGCTGCTACGAGGAAACACACCGCTTCTTCGAATGCAAGGGGTTGGAGGTGAGCTCGGCGAAAATATTAAAAGCACTTATGAACTTCAATTGTAAACCGCAATTATATAGCGCATTTTTACTGTTAATTCTGTCACCGCACTTTCACAGAAAATTTGCACATTGTAAACGTTTAGGAAAAAAACAATTGAATGGACACAGTCCAGGGAGTACCAACATTACACTTCGTCCAGCGATTTCTTTAAGCGTTACATTTTCTATCTTTCCCTATCAGTGATGAACCAATGCATTATTGAATAGAACTAAAAATAGTACGAGTTTTTGTTCTTGGTAAATCCAATTTCATCACACGCGCAGCAATTAACTGAAGACCAATTTCTCTTTTGCTTGTAAGAAGGTCGAGGTTCAACGTAAAAGGACTTGAACACCAACATTCTGTCCGCCTGTGTCCTGCAAAAATTTCGTAACAAAAAAACAACAACATTGAAATAAATTTCCTAATAATTTTATTGTCTTAACATTTCCTTTATATAATACCTATTATATGAGGACAATAATTATATTATTACATAATATTATTATTAATTATTATATATATTATTCATTAGTTAAGCGTTGCCTGAAATTTTTTTACATGTTAGACCAATGAACCCATTTGCTGGGAACCGTGCAGGTCGAATTTTCGCTTCCGAGGCACGACACAAAGGCGGCAGCACGGATGCATCATTTCATTAAAACGTTTTTAAAATCTAAACCATTCGTTCAAATTTTACAATTTAAAGATGATTTAATCTTCGTGAAGTGCAAGAAACAAAAAGTATTAAAATGTGTGAGAATTGATTTTTTCCTCCTTGAATTATTCTCTGAAATTGAAGTATTTTAACATTCCTATTTTTACTACCTTTTTTTCGATAATGTAGACATATGCTGTCGCGTTCTTTTTTTAGAACTCTTTGAGGCGAACAATAATGCTGTTCGTAGTTACCACCTCACTCTGACAGTTTAGGTGGCGTAAGCGTATGTACCTCTTTTTTCCCCGATTTCATCGACATTTACAGTCAAAATAATTTTCTATCTTTCTTTTAACACATTTAAAAAATAAAAGTTAGCCTGTGTTCATCCTGAGCATCTTAACTATATCCTTGCCAAATTTCATCACGACAAGTTTAGTGGTTTAGTCGTGATGAAGTAACAAACAGACAGACACACTTTCGCGTTACGCATTTATATATTAGTATGGATTATCAAGCTTATTTTTATTACAATTATATTTATAAAAGTTAAATTCGTCTTGTACTTTATCACGCCATTGCTGTAGCACTTTTTAAATAACTTATAACAATTTCAAAAACTATTTTCTTGCATGGTTGTGTTGCCGTATGGCTCATATTAATTTAGTTTTATGTGTACTCAACTTTGGCACGGTTGTGTACATTAATTCTGTAGCCCCATCCTGGCCCGGGTTTTTCTCCGTTTTTCCTTCGGGTAGAGGCGGATTTCTTATACAGGTTCTCTAGGCTTTGTCTAGGGGCGTGTTTATTGTAACAATAAATCGTGAATTTAGTGTTTTTTCAACTCTTATGATTTTTAAACACTATACTCAGAATAATCTATAGTTCGATAATAACTTGTACATGTAAATTTACAAACATATTTGCGTTAAATTACAAACATATTGACATTATATATGTATTATAACTCGCAGCTAACTTTTTATCTTATCTAGGAACTTTTGCTGAAATTTTTGAATCCGCCTCTGCCTTAGGGCCCTTGATCGGAATTGATGGGATGGTCCCTTGCTTGCTTCCGGAGAGTAAATTAGTTTATTGTCCTCCACGTGGTCATACGCAGTCTGTACTGTTTTTTGACAATAAATTTAAATTAAATTTATTTTATCGATACTTAGTTGCCAAAATTATTATTTAGGTAGGCATTTAAACATAATCGAAAGGTACCAATATAAATGTGGAGATCTAAGGTTTAGGGGTCGCTAAGATTATTAATGACATTTCCGATGCTACTTAAATCCACGATCAGCTCTATAAACCCCAGTACCTCAGGGAAGGGTAAGACATACGAAAGGTGTGACACATGAGGGAAGGGTATGAGTTTAGAATTTTCGGTGCCGCTGTGATGAATGGTGTCACTCCTATGACAAAGAATNAGCGCGTGTCAGCGAGATACAGGGAGATGTCCAGCATTCAAAGACGATTTCGCGGAATTCCAAAACCGAACTGTCGAAGCCAATACGTGTTGCAGAGTCGTAGTAGAATCGGTTTCTCTTCTCCCTCGGTGACTAGGAATGCTCCGTCCGTAAGTATTCACTCGTAGCCCCACTGCCGTTGTCCTGTCTCTTATACACATCTAGATGTGTATAAGAGACAGATATATATATATATATAATGGAATTCGATTATGAAGAGGGGGGTCTGTGCTATTGACGTTATAATTACATAATATCAGCATCATTTTGGGAAATAAATAAATAATTTCCGGTTGACTATAACTTTGTTTCTCGTTTATTGGTATTGACATTTTAATAAGACCATGGTATTTTCTTATTTGCACTCAGATTCAGATTTTTTCTTTAAGTTACATTCATTAATTGACAAAACAATATACTACATATTGAATGAATCTAATGAATATTTCTACTCTAATGAATAATTTAATGTTTTAAATCACACCGGGATACCTCTTTGTTCGGTACAATTTAAGTTGTAAAATTATACAAGAGGTTTCGTAACTTTGATCACACATGTGACATAAATAATCAAATATATTAATGTTTCATGTTATTATATGTTTTACGCGTTGGTTTGCATATAATTTTTACGGACTCCTTTTTTACTAGATAACTATATCAGAACTGCCCTTGGAGAACAAGGTTCAAAAATGAAGCAGATGCGGAATTATCTACCTGAAGTTCACCCTTCGGCCAAACAAAGGTCAAATCAGAAGCGCGGAAGGGTAAGTGGAATATTAACGAATAGTTATAAATAGTTAGAATATTTACACTGTTCATTTTAATAATACCAAGAGAATAGTCTCATTTTCTGGATGACAAATCCTTAATACAAAAATTAACCAAGAATGCGTAATAAAAAGATTGACATAGTAAACGTAAAATAACCTTTTACCATGATACAATAACGTACCACACCCCAGGTCACCAACTCGATGACTTTTTGACGTTGTCTGTCTGAATCGTTCACCATAAATAGTAATAATAATAATAATGGTAAAGAAATTATGCGAATGCGACAGGTTTCGTCGCCATCTTCTTCTTCTTCATCTCTTTTACCAAGCAGCGTCGAGGAGGATGAGAGCACACCAGGCCATTCTATCTTTCGCTTTGGTTTTCACCTGTGACCAGGTTATTCCTCTTAAAAGCAGAGCATTCTTGATGTTGGCATCCCATTTTCAGCCGCGAGCGTCCTCTCAGTCTTCTTCCTTTAGAGCAGACCCCAGATTGTTCTGGGATAGCGCATTTCGGGCACTCGCATTACATGTCCGAACCATCGGAGTTGCCTCTCCTCCAGGGGGCATCACATTCAACGCTGACCTAATAGTCTGGTTCCGCCCCATATCCTTCCTCGTCTTTTGCTCCACCTTTCACAGGAAACGCATCTCAACTACTTGCAGTCTGCTACGGTGTTTTATGGTCAGTGACCATGGTTCCGAGCTGTGAATTAATATCGGGTGGTACACTGTGTGGTGCACGGTCATCTTCGTCTTCTTATTTCCAGCGTCGCTGTGGCATGAACGTTAAATCGTTTGGCTGTGGCATGAAAGAGTCATCCTGCTGCATCTATCCGAAGGTTCATCTCGCAATAGATCTTTCCATTTGAGGAAATGTTTGCTCCTAGGTATTTAAAGCAGTCGACCTGTTCCAGAACGCTCTGTTTCTGTTGTATAGTGTATGGCCTTGGTTGACGAGCGATGATCATGTTCTTCATGTCATTAATTGTCATGTTTCGTCTCATTCCTTGCCAGGATTGCTTCGTCATTCGCGAACGCCTTCTCGGATATTTGAACTGGTTGCATGTCTCAGTTAACGAAGTAAAATGTTCAGTTTTTGGTCATGCATGATTTCATAATGTCATCCAGGAGAACAATGAAGAGTTAGGGGAAAAGTATGTTTCTCTGCCTCACCCTGCAGCTGTCCTAAACTCGGTCGACGCCAATCCTAAACTGCGCACTCTCTGCAGGTCATGTACAAGGTCTTGGTGGCCGTTATTAGGGTACTTTCCACGTTCTGTTCTTCTAGATCCACAGCTCTTCCGACAGGACCCTGTCAAAATCCTTTTTCAGATCTATGAAGCAGGTGTGGGCCTCAGTGTCGTATTAGATTACCCTCTCACTAATTTGGCGAAGAACGAAGATGAGGTCCTGAGTGTTGCCTCCTAGTCGGAAACAACATTGCCATTCCTTAAGTTCATCGTCCACCTGAGACCCCAGACAGTGCTCCAAAATTTGTGAGTACAACTTTCCTGACACACTCAGCAATGAAATTCTTCTGTGGTTGGAACATTCTTGACTTCCTTATTAAGGATTCGGACAATGATAGACTGTTCCCAATCTCAGAATTGATTTAGACCGCCATGCTAGATGCAGAACTGTCAGTGATAAGTATTAACAATGTGGTTTCGTATATTTAACCATCTCTGGAGTGATTTCATCTTCTCCTGCAGCTTTCCCTAGCTTCATTTTAGTGATGACGTTTTTTATTTCATCTGCCGTCATAACCGGTCCTCCCTCCGATAATGCAATCTAGTGATCCTCACCTTGTACGGGTGGTCACTTTTTAGTAGCACCGCGAAGAATTGTCGCCATCTTTCCATGATCTCACATCCACTCGTTAAGAGATTTCGCGTTTTGTCGCTTATTAATTTTAAGGGACAGTAATTCCTGCC
Source organism: Laupala kohalensis (assembly GCA_002313205.1). Taxonomy (NCBI): domain Eukaryota; kingdom Metazoa; phylum Arthropoda; class Insecta; order Orthoptera; family Trigonidiidae; genus Laupala; species Laupala kohalensis. The sequence goes on along the minus strand of NNCF01127619.1, from coordinate 630,370 downwards.
CTCATGGTTCTCAGGATCTACAGAAGAGCTTCTGGTTTTCTTGGGAGGATTTCCCTATAAGCTTCCCAAATTCTTCCCACGGTTTGGTCTTGGCTGCCTTCATCGTGAGTTTCACAGCTCTCTTTACAGTGGTTTTGAAGTTATTCCAGTATTCTTCAAGGTCTAGTGCATCTTTCAAATTAGAGATTAACTCTGTAATTCTGTTGACGTAGACCTCTCGAACTTCTGTCTCTGAGCTTGTACGTCCTGATCTTAGTACTGATCTTCTTTGATATCTTCTTCTTAGGTTCATCTTTTCAATGACCTGATTCATAATTGCAGATAATGATCACTTCGTATCTCAGGACCCATCATTGATCCGTAGCCCTCGGAACCTAATAGCATCGTGGTCAGATAATATCAAGAGTCGGGCAAGAAAGGCGTGATAGGATGGACGAAAGAGAGGAGTGGAAGCAATACCCCACGCAGCTGAGTACCCTCGGGTTTGCATGCCCGTCACTAGTTGCGAGCCTCTGAGGAGAATGCCTGGTTTGGAACCCCTTATTTGTTATTCGTGGTTGCCATGATAACGAGCAAATCATACAGGGTTTCCTGCTATTCATTACATACACTGATAGCTGACGCCAAAGCCCCAGCGTTTCCAAACCCCATTAGTAACCATCTGAATCAAGCGAATTGACGAGTGCGGTAAGTTGCATCATTAGTTGAGTGGTTTTTGAAATTGGGTGTTTTGGAAATGAATTACAAATTTTAGAAATCTTATAACTCTTTTAAAATATTTTTTATACTTTAATACTTAAAAATGACTTTTTAGTACCCTTACCTTATCTAATAAAAGAGCTCTGATTGCGGCTACAGCGGCCAAGAATTGTGGAACATATTATAAATTCTAAGTATAAGTATTATTGCATCCAAAATATACTAGAAAAATCGTCAAGAACAAAACATTTTTCTGTAAAATAAGAAACTAGTTATTCTCTCCAGCTGTCCCCGACATTGTACACATTAATCAAGAACGTAATACTTTACTAAATCGGTATATTCAAACAAATTTTGCTACTAATTGCGAATTTTTGAAATATAGGGCAACATGTGCCAAAGGTGCACGCGGGGCAAGGGTACGATTCGTAGTTGTGTTTTGTGATGACTCTCTCCATTATGTAATATGGTCTTCAAGCGAAATGATATATCAATTATTGTTTGAAATATCACTTAAGTAGTCACATACGGGACAGAGATAATGAATTAGTATCTTTTCTAATGTTTTGATGTAATAATTATGTTTTTAGAGCGTCTCAGTACCCTATCTTTCTGTAAATGTAATATAATCACACAGTTCTTGAGTACGTTGATTTACCTTTACAAAAATATGCTAAGTTATATTTTTATATAATGAGGTGATAGCGAATGACTTCTTTATTCAGTCACCGGAAAATGGGGTAAAAATCTACAGAACAATAGGGAAGATGTCCGAAAGAGGTTGTTGTTTCTCTTCTTTAACTTTTCTCTCTCATTTTCTTCTGTCGCTTATAATCGGTAATAGTTAATTATTTCTTATTAATAAACATGTTGAAGTACATTAGGATATCTATGCAAGGTATTAAACTTCTATTCGTAATTCCCTTTTCTTAAGTGAATGTATAAATTCCAAAAATATTTGATTCCTTTATAGTATCAGATTTAGAATCAACAAATTCATTCCGATTACTTGATGTAGATAATTGAACAATTTCACCAATAAATATTCAACTCCTTCTTACACTTGTTATGGCAATGGATAAAACTAATCCATTATATTATTATTTTTTATTAAAAAAGGTTAAGGAAACTGTTATTCTCTCAATGAGGCCGAACTAAAAGAAACCCAAAAGTTCAGAAAAAAGGAAGAAGAAAACTGTTCCAATTAAAATTAAAAATCCTTGCAAAAGAAATGACCGAACTCCTAATCTTTAGTTCGGTTCTCGTTATTCACTTTTGCATTAATAACTCTATGGCTAAAACACAGAATGTTATTTTACGATAGTACTTCTGATATTTATGTCACATAACAAATAAAGGTTTTTGTGTCACAACTATAAAGTTCATAAATTTGTGGTTGTGAAATTCCTTTTGTGTTTTCGCCAGTGAGGCAAATATTTACGGAGTAGATCTTTGCAAAAAACATGTGTGCGGAAATTTGAAGTGCTAGGTAAACGTCACATTTTCTTTTTCGTAGACATGGTGAAATGGAATATATTCTATCAATTTACAGTCTTATTTGAGATCTCCNAGTATAGGATTCAGTCGATAACCTATATACTTTTTACCCTCGGAATATTTTTTAGCATATAGAACAAATTGCGCTGCTCGGCAATATTATGTCCGTAATCCAAAAGCATGTACAAATAGGATAGCGCGTGTCAGCGAGATACAGGGAGATGTCCAGCATTCAAAGACGATTTCGCGGAATTCCAAAACCGAACTGTCGAAGCCAATACGTGTTGCAGAGTCGTAGTAGAATCGGTTTCTCTTCTCCCTCGGTGACTAGGAATGCTCCGTCCGTAAGTATTCACTCGTAGCCCCACTGCCGTTGTCTGTGTCGAGTCGCCCGCTCCTCCCCTATTTATACTCCCAAGCGGACCCTATTTATACTCCCCTATTTATTCCTCTTGACGCTCCGTGCGACCGCGCGCTTTGAAATGGTGGGGTGCTCATGCGTTCGCCGCACTAGTCATGGCTGGTAGGTTCAGAGAGAGAAATCGACATCAAGACAATAACGCTCGCAAATGTAGTGGAGATAAGGTACAAAGCAACTGAAAACACATTGCCACATACCAGAAAGAAGTACTACATGTTAAACGTGAGGATAAGAAACAACCGTTCGTCCTGAAAAAAATGCGAAAGCGGTTCCGGAAGGAATCATAATATCTGGGAGATACGGGATTTAGTGGGTGGTTTTAGTGGGTACACTATGCTGGGGAGTACCATACTACTTAGAATATTAAGAATGTAGTACTCTAAGTAACTACATTTCCACTATCTCTTCTCGCAAAATAAACTAACAAAAAAAACTCTACAACAAAATGGATGCATGGATTTTCATTCATTGTAAAAAAATTCAAATAGTATCAATTAACACAGCCATCGTGACTGGGTTACAAAAGACAAAAATAAATTTTAAAATTAAGCATGAACTTACTTAGGCAAGTTGGGGACTGGGTTACCTATAAGAATCATGTCATTCGCCATGTAATCCTGTAATTTTTATATTTCGGATTTTTATCGTTTGTTCTCCTCGAATTTAGACTGTAGAATCACGTACAATAAATCAAAAATATCACATTTTAAACTTTCATTATACTTCAGAAGGCCTTCATTTTGCACTCACGCATTTGGAATGTAAACAATTGAAATTTGTGTTTTCCTTGCAGCCGATAATATACACGTCTCCTAATAAGGAAGAATTAAATAAAACGATTCTATTGACAAATGCGAACATGTTAGATCACTTCTTTCTTTCCAAAATACCTCTAATATATTACTTTCGTAAAAAATCGTTAAAGCCATTCTCGAGAAAAACATAAACAATATACCTACCTAATTATACTTAGGTGCAACTATTGGTCGCCTAAGTATAGGATTCAGTCGATAACCTATATACTTTTTACCCTCGGAATATTTTTTAGCATATAGAACATAATGTGCTTTGGTTTTCATTGACACTTTTAATTCGTCCATCGTGTGGTGAAGCCAATCCGTTGAATGGTGGCTTGTGTTTCATTTCTCATTAATGTCAACGGGGTTAGCTCTCACGTACCGCCGACCGAGTCGAGGCTAAACGAGCGACTTGTCGGAAGCTCATTGAATCCTCTTCACCTCCTCCAAACATGTAATGGACGAGCATTGTCACTGCGCGGCGCGTGCGAGACGACGGAGGGCGAACGCGTCCGACGCCACGCGACGCCACGCGACGCCATGCGGCGCCAGCGAGACGCCACGGGAAGCGACGTCGTGGCGGCAACACGGCATCATTCCGAATCGGTTGCAATGGCACCAGAGGACATTGATCAGTGGAGAAGAAGGAACACGAAGAGAATTTCAGTGGAAAAGGAGAAGAAGGATGAAGAGGAGGAAACTGCATAGAATTGGGAGAGTGGGAGCAACGTGTGTTACGTCATTGCTCCTCTACCACGTGCACTTCCATCGTCTCCTACTCTGCCAATCGCCACATCCCCATCGCATCGTCACTTTTCGGTCTCCGATGTTGTCGCCACAGGAGATGCGATTAAGGCCAAGGGAATGATGGCGGCGCGTGGCAGCGTCCAACACTTTGCTCATCTTATCAAGGACGAAGTGTTGACGGAAAAAGTAAATGAACTACTCGGCATGTTCAGAGAGGTGCCAGTCTATTAACGCCATTTTTAAAAACAGATATCATTAAATGTTCAAAATTCTGTTTTCATTACTTTCTTGAGTTAGGGGTCGCACTATAATCGCCCAAAAACAAACACCCATAATTTTATGAATTCTTCAACCAGAACATTACATTGATTTTAATTATTTATTTCGTTTAACATATAATATTTTTATGTTCAACTCAAGAGACCTATTCTTTCATCTAGTCAGGATAAAGAAGGATATGGGAGATAAGATTCTGGGAAACGTACGGTAACGACGTTCGTCGAGAATGGGTGAAGGAAACTCCAGCTGAACTTGTTACGTAGTTCAGCCGAATTAACACTCTCCAGCTCAGTAGCATGTAGTAGCGAAAAATGCCATCTCTGTCGATGTGTTGTCTCTGTGATATTAGAAGATACGTCAACTTTGATTAACCAAATGGGGAGCATATTTTTTCTTCAGAGAACCTATACATGAAGAAGAGATGCAATCGGTGTCGGAGATCACGACCTCAGTTCTCGGCTCGTTGCCATTTTCATCCGTCTGTAGTTGTCCCAGTTTAAGCTAAATGCGTTCATTAGAGTTCTAATATTTACTCTTGAATAAAAAAATTCAAGCTCTAAGTAGATAACCGGAAGTTATTGGATCAAGTTACTACAATCGCTTCAAATATACAAATGTTTACCAATAGGTGAGTCAATACAATATTTCATTTACTTATCGGATATTAGATATTTTATTTTGTTAACATGCTATTTTTTTCATTTTATTTGACCCTTCTGGCCTCTTTGTATTCATGGCATTGCAAAACAAGGATCTCTTTTTTGGATCTCTTATGTATTTCTCTTTTCGCACCTTACGCTGCACAACTTATGCGTTGTTGTGACATACCCTGTCTCCACCACGTGGAGGCGTGTTCTTTCATCTACGATCTGTTTCTCTTACTTTCTTTGTCCATATTTATATTGTAAGTATCTCGTATTCGTCTTATACTTGATATATATTCCTCAAAGATTCTGTACTTCTACTCTGTGGCTATTAGAGTATCTTTCCTATTTATGTTTAGTACATCAATTTGGTTATGTGCCTTTATGTATCTTACTCTTTTCGGACCATACTTGGGACAATCCCATAGCACATGTTCAGGTGTTTCCTCTTCTGCTCCACAATCACACTCTTTTTCTACATCCTTGCCAAAACGTCGTAAATAATTTTTGAAGTCTCCATGTCCAGTTAGAACTTATTGCATAATTTTTGGTGGGATGAACCATTTATTCCTATGTACGGAGTATTTAACCATAGGCATGTATTGATATGCCAGTCTTCCATTTGTATGCTGTTAAAAGAAAGGATACTTGGAAACTGAACTTGAGATGTTATCATTATCGAATACACTTCTGTTTCTGAAACCGTTTGTACGCTCACGCCGTACAGTCAAAACGTTCAATTTTTGTTGGTTGTTGTAATTACCGTATATTTCACTCGAAAGCTTGGAATAAACGTATTAAAATAACTCCTCTCGGCTTCACCACCACAATTGCTCACTGTTTCAAGAGTCCTGGAAACCATTCATCAATAAAAAAATGCACAAAGGAGGGAAACCTAAACTGAAGATTATGAAAACGGAAAAATTAATACGAGAACTGAAAATTGAAACCTAACACAAAATTTCAGTTTAGTAATATAATATATATAGTGTCACCAACTATATTCATGTATAGTGTCTCCAACTATATTTATATATACTTCATAATAAAGCCTAAGAAACGTATATGATAATGTTTGTGCAATGCATTGCAGCACTAGTTGTACGTAAATAACCTAGTTCATCAACAATCAACAATAAATAATTTAGCTGTATCTTAAAGAAATCGTTTAATAAAATTGTTCGTCGTGTGGTGGTCTTCTCATGTGTGGAAAAATCTTTCAAAATCTTGTTACGTCTATAATTGTTGAGGGTGTTCAATTTCTTTTCCTGCAAATCAATTCGCTCCTTCATTTTCCTTCACCCCACTACTGTCATCGATTTTTTGCTGTTGCTTTCACAATAAATTGCTCCGATGCCTAATCTTATAAAGTTCTCTTTACAGGCCTATGCTCTATACTGTTCCTTCTCGCGCGGATAAGGAATTTTAATTTTAGATGAGTCCCAAAATGCATCAACAACATTGAAATCCCTTTTTATCTCATTTCCTCACGGATACTTTCTGAAGAGAGCACAGCTAGGGTTTTAGTAAATTTTCTTTATCTTATTATTTTTTTCATGACGTATGAAAATGCTTTAGTGTTTCTTAGAAAAATTTTGGAGTTACGACGAGTAACATAAGTAATGAAACAACTAATCACTAAATGTGATAAAAAAATTTCAACTCAAAATTATAGAAGCAAATTTACATAATTGAACGAGGTTTCTCCTGATTCCTTTAAAATACAGGACCAATATAACTTTCCGAGTAAATCGATGTGCGGATTAATTAAGACGATTAGATCTATAGCTCAGGATGAAAGAAAAACAAGCAAACGATAGAAAAAAAACGTTACATAAACTAGAACGCACGAGCATGCACACGCTATTTTTTATTCTATACGTTTTTGTGGAGCTACTAAATGTAAAACACAAGTACAATATTTTCTCGATGTAAATCCTTTCGCAGAAAATACGTATTTCTCCTCAAAAATTGTTTCGTATTATTGGATTTCTACTGATCATTTATTATGGTTAAGTAGAAAAATAAAAATTTCTTTTGACTGAATAATTTAAAATCATGGTCCCTTTTTTTGATTGGTCTTTCATATATCGTGGTCAATACACGTGGTCTCAAATGTGACATTCAGCAAGTGTTGCTCTTGTTTCTCCCTAGCGACTGCCTTCCTTCTTTTAATAGGCATGAGTGAGACATCGACAGGGAAGTATGTTAATGAACAGTTGAGTCATGTGTTTTAGAATGCAAAAGACGTACTCCATTTTAGTACAGATACACTTTGCTTACGAGAACAGTCGGTAGCAATAACTACGGTGTCATTCAAAGAGCTTGTCCAAGCAATAAAAAACGTATGTACAACACATTCAGTTCTTTTCGTCAGCCATCTACAACTTTTGATAGAAAGTTCAGTATTGGCTATAGAATTAGAAAGTCAAAACTAATTCTTCATGTATTTTCACCTCTAAGATAAAATGCATTGTTGTTTGATGCATGTAAGTAATATACAAATAACCGTATATTGCCATTTAATATTGCTTATAATTTTACGCATTATGTCCGTTTAATATCGTCATCAATAACGAACGGCATTGAATTTCCCGATAATACGAAAAAGTTTAGTAAATTTTCGGAGTAAGAAAATAATGGTGCAGAAACTCGGATAATTGAAACACTAAATTAGTCGCAAAAATTAACTCTTTAATAGAAAGTGGTCAATGTGACCCACATGAAAGATGGAATTGCCTTATATTATTTTGCGTTGAGCAACTAAAAGCAAATTTTTTAGCATAGCGAGCTTTTTTTTTATCAGGTAGAACAATAAGAAGAATGGTTTGTTTTCTGCGATTCTTGACGCGAATAATACTTCAAAAGTTTATAAAACGAGAACTATCGCAACTATTGAAACCAAACTTTAATATGAATTTTTCGAATTTGTGTATCTTATACTCGACTAGCAACTAATATCCGATCTTACTAGGATACGGAAGAAAAATGATTGTCTTGAGCACAGTGCGGAACACTGCTAATATAAGTTTACATCTGGGGAGCCCGTTGTGACCCGACATCCCCTACATCATCTTAAAAAGGATTGTTTCTATTAACAGTGTTAATACTGTAAGAGTATTTTTCAAACTGGTATGGAACTTCCGATTTTAAATAGCAGATCAAGATTATCTCCGAACCATTTCTTGAAAAAGATGATAGTATTTTTAAGAATTAATAAATAAAACTAAAATGTTTCTCTTAATTTAACCGTTTAGTGAAACTTTATTTTCACCAATGTTAGGGAAATATTCTTATTTTAGAAATTTTTTCCCTCTTTTATAAAAAAAAACTTTTTGACCAACGAAAATTATTTACAAAAACCTTGAAAAAAATTTTTTTTGTGCTTCATTTGTTGTTTTCAACATTGCTTTACATATTTCTCAGTAGTTGGATCGTTCTGTAGCGATTCGTGGTCACGCGACATCCCGAGTGTGATCGCCTTGCGAGGTTAATTTACGCCCCGGTGATATTCTCCCATCTGCGGGTGCCTCCGGAGGGAACGAACTCATTTGTTCTCCACCACTCAACAGCTTTTCGCTCTTGGGCCATTAACTTCAGTCCACCCTTTCACGCCTCTTCTATCTGCTCTTCTAGGCGTTCAACGACCACCAACACTCAAGTGGAGAAAGAGGCGGAGAGGGGTGGAAAATGCGCCCGGGATAAGGAAAAAAGTTTGTATCTGGGTTAGTTTTTTAAATAAGTAGGTAAACTTTATCGTCCTCCATACTTTAACCTCCTTCGCTTGATTCAGATAACTCTCTGACGTCATTTTGAACACGATGACACTCAGACACGTGCTTCGTTTACACTCCCGATATCTTGCAACAATAATCACACATATACTGTCACATTTGTTTGAAAATAATACTGACTGTGAACCTAGTCCAGTTTGGCTCTCGCATTTCCTTAATCCATTTCTGGATTTTAAAATATTGGATATTCGAAACATACGTAGTTTTAATTTCAAGTGTGGTGCATGTCGAATCATTCTAATAATATAATTCCATCTGATAGAATAATATGTAAGTAAACTTCAGGAATATCAATAATTAAATTTCTATTTCCTTGCACTAACCAATTACGAAAACGCATTCTCTTTCTTCGGAATATTCCACAGCTGCTGTGTTCTTTCGACAGAAACTTGGCTCTGAACTACAACCCATTCTGAATACAATCGTGCAAAGGTGGTCGACTAGTCAACGGAAACTCGGCACGAGGGTAGTTGTAAGGCATATAAACAGCCATTATTTACCAGAAAACTAAATTAAAATACGACCTTGTTTTTAAATGCTTTTAGAGATTCAAAACACGTTTCATATTTGCGACTTCACGATTTTCTCAATTATTTTAATATATTTACATGAAATTAATTTTAAAAAATACATTTACAATAGTATTCTCACAATGTATCTATTTTTATGAACATTGCTAAAGCGTATGTCATTATCAGTTCAAAAAATTGAAGCTGGCCAAGCTTTCATTAAACTCGAATAAACATAAGAAATTTAAATATTTTCCTGTGGGGTAATAAAGCCTATCTACTAATAAGGCCTAATTAACGAAAATGGTATTTATGGTAAGTCGCGCAAAAACTTAATAAATATATTTTTGATGATCAATTCGCAAGATTGAAAAAAATCTATGATAAACTGAACACTACCAGCAAACTGTTCTGGCTAAAAAAAAAGGTTAAACGTGCATTTACAGTCATCGGCACGTACAGAAAGTGTCATAATCTCGGAATGTGTAAATGCACAGGAACTGCATGCACAAAGAATGCTGCAATTCAATACTGCACCAATGGTCATATTCAAAGGCAAATGGTTGAAGTCGAAATTTTTTTAACGAATTAAAGTGTTATTACTGCATACATAAGATTATTGATCTAAATTACCAAATGTACCGCATGTATTTTGATTATTTGAGTACGTAAAAGTCATTGGCCTCATAGTAAAATAAAGTCCACGGGTAAGGTTTGTAAAAGTATTTAATTTTCTTTTTGTTTATGGCAAAAGTTATATTTTATAGAATTGATCTAGACTGATTGTCATTAAAATCTGTTTATTCGAATGAATTTTTGGTGTCGCAAATAAGTTATTCCAGTCTAATAAGGCCTTCGGAGGTGTGAGGTGAGCGGTGTCACCGAGAACGTGAAGACTAGTTATCTGTTACTGCTAACAATTTTCAAGATATTTGCTACCAAAATTCGCAGTCTTTCAAAAAAACAATTATAGCCTCATATTTCCGACTTTGTATTCTAACCAGGGGTGTGAATGGAAACAGAATGGTAGTTTTGTTTCGATCAAAGAATGGAAACAATTTTCTAATTCTTATATAGTTCCAATTCTCATTGAAACGAAACTCTCAACTCGGTACTGTTTCCATCCCGCATTGAAACGAAACTCGGAATGCAGTCTCGTTTCCATTCGAATTGGAACGGAACTCTCAACTATCTTCTCTTCGATTCGCATAGAAACTAAAAAAATGTCCGTTTAGTTTTCAATGCACATCTTAACGAAAATCGAATACTGAGTGCAGTTTACATACACGTTGAAACAAAATTCTTTGGGTTCACATAGTATATCTCTACTTTAATGTGACCTAAGAATATTAAAAATTTTAAGAAGTTGTACGGCAACACATTTATTTCACAATATTTTGAATAAAATTTGACCCTAAATTTAAAGAATTCACATCATTCTCTTATAATTAAAGAAGTTTGTTCAAAAACAACAAATTTTAACAAATTAAAGACCGTGGTTACTCAACATGGAACGATATTTCCACTCCACTCGTTTTAGCAATTATGGAGTTACTATGGCATGTTGGGATAAAGCAACGCATCTCTAAAAAGAGCAGTATTTGAATAATTTAACTATATTTAACTATGTAATTTTTAAATTCTGTCATCTCGGAAAGGAAAAGATGAAGAAATAGGAAACCTCAGTCACACCTTTTAACAGTGACGTACGATACTTTATTTGCGTGATTTGCTTCATACGGTTACGCGGAAAAGGAACGAAACATTTGTGGGTCATTTGCGTATTAATGTATATGATGTTATTGGTCAATCGCATCAGTCTTAATTCCACCTTCCCTCAATGTAATAATATTGAAATGTTAATAATGTAATATTAATGTATAATCTTTCCTTTTTACTTGCAGGATTCAACATTTCGAAATATCAATAAGAAGAAAGGTGCAAATGTAAACTACTCTGACATCAAGTGCTGTGGGGATCCAAGTTGCCTCTGCTCAGATAGCAGGTATCACACATACATACTTGCATAAATACATGTATTTATAGCGATTTCCAAACAAAATTGAAACAAATGAAAGTTTAGAACGGATATACTCCGATATTATATATCTGTAAAACTAGTGTTGTTTCAGTCTCACGTGATGCTGATGTGGTTCACCATTCTAATGAAAATATTATCCCTGAGCTCTGTCAATACTCAGTTGTAACATGAGAATGATCGGGCTTAACATTTGTAACCAAATACAGAAGAACGGTCTGATGTATCATCTAACCCCAATTCAAGAAAGAAACAACACATTCACTTAGAATAAAAATTGCGATGGCGAGAATTTGAAGGAAATATCCGTTTTGGGAATAACTGATAAGGAAAAAATTATTTATAGTTTGAACACCCCCCGACCACCTGTCTCACTAAACCAACGGTTCTCAAATTGTGGGTCGCGATCCCTTTGAGGGGCGAACGACCCTTTCACAGGGATCGCCTAAGACCATGGTAAAGCGCAAATTTCCGATAGTCTTAGAACCGAGACATCACACCTCTATCCACCTTCAAGTTGGTCCACCTACATGCAGATACGCCACGTACCAGACGTGATGACATCATCGCACCAACCTCATTACATACACTTCGTACAAATACAGGTGTATGTGACAAGGTTGGCGTCATAATGTCATATTCTGTATTATTAAAGCTATTGTTATATATTATTTTCATTAGCAAATCATCCCATGACAATGGATCGCGTAGAGAAGAACGTTTAGAAAATATAATGATATTTTTTTACAGTACGGTTTTCCCTCAATAATTACAGCAGGAATTGAGAAACCGCAATGTGTTATTTGTTGCGAAGTCCCATCAACAGAATTTACGTAGCTGAATGAACTGAAATGCCATTTTGATAGCAAGCAAGCATTCGAGCTTTTCCAGTAAGGATACCAACTATTTTAGATGCAAAGCTGATGGACTCGAGAGATCCAGAATTGGCACTGGTGGCAAGTACCACAAAGAAAACGTAGCAGAAGTTGAAACTTCATATTTGGTGGCACTTGGAATCGCTAGAGGTATGAAACCTCACACTATTGCTGAGGATTTAGTTGTTAGTGGTTCTAGACATTGTTCGAGTTATGATTGGTGACATATTTGTTACGAAATTGAGTGCAATTCCCTAATCTAACGACACTGTCCACAGAAGAACAAATCCAACACATATCCATTTCGTATACAGCTTGATGAATCTACAGAAGTTGAAAACTGTTTACAGCTACTGGTTTACGTGAGGTATATTAATGATGGTCACTTAAAAGATAAGTTTATTTTTTCCAAATCTCTTGACTTCTGCACGTAATGAATTTGACAGTTGGTTCATTTCTGAAAGAGCATAAGATCTCTTGGGAAAAGGTTTGTGGTGTTTGCAGAGATGGTGCTCCAGCGATGCGAGAATGTAGATCTAGATTTCAACGTTTCGTACTGAATGAGTCACCATGAGTCATCGGAACTCACTATATGATTCATCGGCAAATGTTATCAACGAAGACGCAGCCACAAGAGCTACAAGAGTAATGAAAGCGTCATAAGAAGTTCTGTCAATTTTGTTAAGGCGGGCACTTGAAGCAGTCAACTGTTTTCGCAAATGTGCAACGTGTTGGATACGCCGAACAATGCTCAGCTATTTCATACTAAAGTGAAATATGTGGTAAAATTTCTGGGCTATTGAACAGTGGTCCGGTCTTGAAAGCCTGCATTCTTTTAAAGTGAAATACTTGTCGAGAGAAATAGTTTTAAAATGTGTTTTTGAGCTTCGTGATGAACTCAGAACGTTTTTTAATCAGAAAGGGAGAGTGCAGTTTGAAGCACTTTTCAGCGACAATGTTAACTGTAGAATATAGCTTACTTAGTTGGCATCATTGCCATCTTTATTAATTTAAATTGATCACTGCAAGGACCAACTGCTATATGTCTCGATCATTTCGAATGAAATATTAACTTTGACAAAAAATTGGATGAAAACAAAATTTACATCTTGCCTGCCTTATCTGCTTTCTTTGACGAACATGGCATTGAACGAAACAAAATTTACGATGATAATTTCTGTGAAACATGCTTGCAGACATTTTATTGTGCTTTCCAAATCTACCTGAAAACCCATTCACAGTCTAAGTTGAATATGTTCCTGAGGCAACACAAGAGGACTTCGTATAACTTTTGAACAGCGATGCAAAGCGAACTGATTTCTCTACGATGCCTGTTACAAAACTCTGGATCAAGTGTTTGCACACATATTCTGTTCCTTCTGAAGCTGTCTTGCGGCGCCTTCTTCAATTTCCAACAATATATCATTGTGAAATAGCTTTGTTTGTCAACAATTCTAAATACAGAAATAGACTTGTGGAAGATGATCTTCGTTGAGCTCTTGCAAAGACTACCCCGAGAATTTCTGATCTGGTGAGAAAAAAGCAATTTCAACCTTCGCACTGACGTTGTCTATTTACGCATACTGTCGCAAAATGTAGCAATGTAGTTTACTGTTGTTATATTAAGACTATTACACATGCTACACCATGCTTCAAGACAAGATTTTATTTATTTGTAATTAGAAATAAATATTTTACAATATATAATTACATATTGTATTTGTGATTAATCAGTATGTCTTAATTATGTTCAATTGGTAACGATAGAAATACATCCTGCATATGAAATAATTACATTATGATTCATAACCATGACAAAATTACGAAGTGGCTACGAAAATAATTTTATTTTTGGGGATCACCACAACATGGGGAACTATATTTAAGGGTCGCGGTATTAGGAAGGTTGAGAACAACTGTTCTAAACGGATTCTGACAATATGGATGAATCANTGATTAATCAGTATGTCTTAATTATGTTCAATTGGTAACGATAGAAATACATCCTGCATATGAAATAATTACATTATGATTCATAACCATGACAAAATTACGAAGTGGCTACGAAAATAATTTTATTTTTGGGGATCACCACAACATGGGGAACTATATTTAAGGGTCGCGGTATTAGGAAGGTTGAGAACAACTGTTCTAAACGGATTCTGACAATATGGATGAATCAATTTAAACTAGTATCTACCTCTTGTCAACGCAAGTACCATAGAATTTTTACCATAATGTGTAGATAAAGGCACACTTAGAAACATTTCTCAAAAACATCTATTTTTCAAAAATGTATATAAAAAGTATAATTTGTACGTATTACATCCACAGGACTTCCATTTCGCTTGAAAAGTTGAAATTACAGCAGTAGTATAATTTGTCCCGCATCCACTTCGACATCACGTAACAATTTTAAGATTCTGTAAACCATTTATCAATGTACATGCAAAGGCAGAATGCAGTTTTAGAAAACCAAAACCGAAGATACGATAAGAGAAAAAGAGAGAGGAAATCTGAAAAGTTCAAACGCAGAAAAAATATTAGTTTGTATATAGGCCTATAATTTTTAATTCAAGTCACAGTTATATGAACTGGGACATTAATGTGAAAAACTACAAAAAATTTCGGGTTCAATTCCCGGAGGGGCCAGAAAAAATTTAGTAGCTTTTCACACTAATGTCCCAGTTCATATAGAAAAGCGAACCCTCCTTCATCTATCCACCTCCTTCTTGTATCAATAACTGACTATTACTAATTACTCCTACTAACCCCTCTACGTAGGCCAAGTTGTTGGTAAACCCAACTAACCGGTCCACCTATTAACAATAACTTACAACCCGACTTCTGCCTCCTACCGCTCCATGTAGATAAGTTTCAATAACACGGTACACTTCCATTTACAAATACTACTGTAGAGAAAAGTCGAAAATGGTTAACCTTTTTTAAATTCTTCTTGACTAGTGGAGACTGTGCGTAAGGAACAAGGCACATCTGCTTTGCTTTGATGATGAGTTAATGCGAAGAAGCGAAAACAGGAAGAACATCGCTCAACTTCTCGTGCGTGAATACAAAATCTGAAATTTTGGATGCATTTCCTGGAATGCAGAGTTTTAAAAAAAGTATTGAAATATTTGAAGATGTTGCTCCGAACACTATGGACGATGAATTGCAAGGTGAAAAAAGGTTTATCCCTTTTTTGTCACTCACGTTGAGAACAACTTGCGGTGTAAACATGAAGACAGAATTACTCGTAATAGTAAACTCACATAGAAAACTCTTAAATTGCGGTGAACCTCACCACCCGGTAGGTTAACATAATTAATCTGTTACCTGGCAGTCAGGTTCGCCGCAATTTAAGGTATTTCTATGTGTTTGTGAACCAGAATTGGAAAATACGACGCAAAACAAAGTACTTCCTAAGGGAGTCGTCTCGTATGAGGAACGTAGTCTCTGCGAGGCCACCTCAGAGGTCTTTGGGTCTCGCACGTTGAATGAAAATGGAAGACGGTCCCGGGAGGTGAACGGGATGGCGCAGTTGGTTAGCGTATGAGCGCGCTAAATTCAAGGTCCCGAGTTCGAATCTCGGTCCCGTCTCCCATTTTCATTTAACATAACATAATTCGTAAGTAGTAAACTCAGAATTGTAAACATTTCTAATAAAGATTGACTCGTAGCTGTCAACTCTAATTTTGGAGACACTTTGTCAAGAAATGGGTTACCAGAATACTCCGCTTTCAAGTTTGGCGAGGATGCCTGTAGAGGCAAAATAATACTAATTTGCCTTGTGTGAAATAATCCAGAATTATTATAACTATTTTCTTAAGGTATAACCAAGCTTGGACAATGGCATATATTTTTCGTAGTTAAAATAACTAAATATGTCATGTTAGATAATGATGTGTTGATAGAGTTCTCACCAAACTTGCAATTCGCCCCGGTTTCGCTCGTGTTTTATGTTGCACTTTAACTCTTCTTTATACTTAAGAATAGTCGAAAATTGTAGGTCTAAAGTGTTCGCTTCATGTGAAGCACCTTACGCCGCGGGTAGCGCGTCAGTCGAATGCTTGCCTGGTCCTCCCGAGACAACACGTCAGCGGTGGCTGCTTGTAAAACTAAAACGTTTGTAAAATCAAAACAATTCGTCCAAATTTTACGATTTAAAGAAATTTCATATTTCTTAAATACACAAAACACAGAATGCATTTAATTTGATGATGATGAATTTTATACTTGAATTACTCTCGTAAGTTGAAGTATTTTAACGTCTATTTTTATTTTATTATTTTTCTTCAATAATTTAGGTTAACCGTTGTAAAAAGACTTTTTTGTAGAACTCTTTGAGGCGGAAAATATTTCCATTCATTGTTGTCACCTATCTCTAACTGTTTGAACTATTATAAACAAGAAACAGATTTGACTCGTAAATAGGACTAAAATAAATTTTATTCTTGTTCTAGCAAAAGTGTGGTTACGATATTTACTACATGAAATTCAAGAGACAAAGAGAAACATGGTCTTGCCCAAGTTTCTAAATTTAACTTATATACTTATCACATTTTATTTAACCAAACTGTACTAATTTGCGCTCGTTTCTAGCACAATTATACTATACGAAAATAATGATTAAAATAAAACTTTTCTAATTACAGAAACAAATTAAAACTGTTCATACTCAGTTGCAAGATTTAAAGGATTTTTAACTTTGGATACTGAGAAAAATTTTGTTTTCTAAAGCAAACAAAAATAATTTTAGTCTTATGAATTTAAGCTTAAAAGATGACTGATATTGCTGTTGAATACGCAATTCTTTAAGACGCAGAATGACGAAATACACTTTTTTGGGAAGGGCATGAGAAAGGGTTGAAATGTAAAAATTAACTAAAATGACATATTAATATTGAGATCACAGTTTTCGGGGTCGCTGAAATCAGTAATGGCATTCCCAAAGACATTAAAGTTAACAATCAGCCCGTATAAACTCCAGCACCCATAGAGAAGAGATTACCACAAAAAAGAGACACCAGTTCCAATTTTCGGCGTCGCCGAGTTGACAGAACATATCCGATATCGTGTAAGTCTAAATTTAGCTCTTATCGAATAATAACACCACTAGTGACCTTTGGGAAAGGGGTGGAATAGGTTCATGGGTAAAAATATTTGGAAACTAATTTTAGAATTTAAAAAATGAAAATTGCATTGGATCCATAGTTGTAGGGTTGATTAAAAGGTTAACTGAACTACTAATGTCCTTAAGGAAGTTCAGATCACAAAAGGGTACAGATCACAAAGGGAATGGTATCCTGAGAGCTGAGGTGGCAAGAGCGATACATAAAGATAACGTAACAAGACCTACATAGGGGTCGAATCCATGGTTTTTGTGTTTTCTGAGATGAATAATCGTAGTTCAATTACATTATGTAATTTTTCAGACCACATGTGTACGATATCCCTACATGTGGGGAGTTGGGAAAAGACACGAAAAATTATAGAAAATGTCCGATAAGATTTACGAAAATCCTATGAGGGAGTGAAATGAGGATTGGAATTTTGTATGAAAGTGCTATGTTGTTAAAGCTGGAGATATTAAAATCGGTATGTAGGTTAGCTGTTTGGTTTGTGGATCTGGAAACATAATGAGATACGTGCTTATGTTTGAGCTTTTTTGTTCATTTTTTGTTCTAATGAGTACTGCGTTCAAAGAATCATGTAGTCAATATTCATGTTTATATTACATCATATCACAACCCCATTGGTGGCTCAGGTGGTAGCGTCCTTTCTCTTCACCAAGTCATCCCGGGTTCAATTCCAGATAGGGTCTGAAAAATGTTGTTACTTTTCACATGAATTTGCCAGCAGTGACTAAGGGTACCCTCCTTTCTCTATCCACCTCCAATAGTATCATTATTCTAATTATTACTAACAACTCCTACTAACCCCTCCACATGGGCCAAGTTGATGTCGTTGTGGTGTTGCATCAGTTGTCCACACCTCCACCAAAATTGTGCTCATTGTAGTAAAATAGAAATATTATTGGTGGAATGTAGTGTCGAATAGAAGTATAGATTGATAGGAATCATTTCAGGGTTATGGGTAAGAAAGAGGTTGAGATGAAAATATGAGATTGATTAGATATTTAGTAGTAGAATTTTAAGTATGGCGAAGAGATACCGATGGTGAGGTTGGGGATTGACTCTCCGAGCAAGACGCCGAGAATACTTGAAGATATTGTTGGGGGTGGGGTCGTGGGACACCTTCCGGAGATGCATACCGGAGGTTCCGGGCACGAAGATAAATAAATTTTGTGATAGGTTCTAATTTGGGAAGACGACGAAGATAAGAGTTGGGAGTGCCTATCGGCGGTTTGACAGCCATCCGCAGGAACCGATTCTCGAGAATGTGAAGGCGATGATGATAACAATTAGAAGTAGTAGTCCAGGATTCACAGGCATAGAGTTCCAGGCTACGGACGCAAGTTTTGTAGAGAGGGAGTTTGATTTTGAGCCGCATCCTGCGATTATATAAGATAGGAGAGAGGCGGGCAAGCATGCTGCTCATTTTGGTGTGCAGAGACTTTCCCTGATATTCCCAGGGAAGTTTCCTATCTATCGTGATCCCTAGGTACTCGACACTTGTGTACCAGGCCACAGTGGTGTCCTTGACCTTGAGCGATGACAGTTTTTGGGTGGATTTGCCGGTCAAATAGCGAAAAGTGAAGATAATTGTCTGGCACTGGGAGGGGTTCAAGGTGAACCCTTTTAGAAGAGGTCTAAGTTTCCAGGCGAGAAGTAGCTGATTGAAGATTAGAGATAGCAAGAGGAAGATTGAAATGCATAAGCAATGAAATCGGCGTATAGAAATTCAGAAACATACCGAGGGTCAGGAAGATCAGAGAGAAAGAGCGACAAATGAGTAGATGTCCAGACACTACCCAGGGGGAACCCCGGCGCAGATGGCGTGGATGATTGATAAGGAGCGATGGTAACGTACCTGGAAGGATCATCCGGAGAGATAACTGCGCAGGAGGTGATGAAAAACGGGAGAAACTAGGGAAGTGGTTCTGTTAAGGAGCAGGTCGTGGTGGATAGTATCGAAGGCAAAGGAGATGTCGAAGAATATAGCAGGAATGGCAATTCTGCGACGGGATGGGTGCTAATTCATGATCAGGTGCAAGATCTGCAGAGCTGCAGACTTGTTGCAACTGAAACCGAATTGGGTGGGACGAATGGCATGAGAGGAGTCTAGGTGTGGGGTAAGTTTGGCAAGGATAATACGGTCAAAGAGTTTGTCGAGAAGAGAAAGCAGACTAATGGTAGGATAGTTGTTAGGGTCCCAAAGATTGCTTCCCTGTTTTGGACGGAGAATTATGGTGATTTTCAGGAAAGAGGAAAGTAACCAAGAGAAAGACAAGAGTTAAAAATGTTGGTGAGAAGAAGTACAGCATTATGAGGAAGATGAAGACAGACGCCACGGACCTTGTCGGAGCCATTCATCTTGTTGGTTTTGACTCTCTTCAGGGTGGCCTTTACCTCCCGAACACCCAAAGTCCACTCTGGGGTAGCGGGAGCCATCGGAGGTAAGAGTGTCAAGGGAGAGGGGTAGGACATAATGACTGGAGGGGAGAAGCGATTTTCCAGGCTATCACCGAAGATAACAACTTTCCTGTTCGGATCATAGGAGGGAGTAGGTTTACTGGGAATGAAGACAGGGGTGATGGCGGTGAAAAGGTTTCGCAGAGTGCTCTGGATCTTCCACACATCGTCGAGGAAAAGGCGTAAGCCCTGGCAAGTTATGCTTTCCACTGCTGGGCCCGCAAGTCACAAAGTCTGTCCAGCAATATACGTCGGGTGTAGAGGAAATGTGCTTTGTCAGAGGGATCTCTGGTTAGGTAGAATCACCGCTGAGCACGGTGGCGTTCCCTTATCAAAGCAAGAATGTCTTCAGGGGTGTCCGGGTGAGAAGAGGAGGCAGGGGTACTGCAGCGTCGAAAGTTAGTCAGCATGTGGTTCGTCGCGTGGGAAATTGCCCGGTCAATATCGTGAGGTGAAGTGCAAGATTAGGGTCCACCTTACGGCTAAACCGTGATATCGGCAAGAACACTGACTGGGGATACACAGCGACAAATAACAGCGGTAGAAATATTTTTAAAAATTTACAGGAAAATTCTATGACTAAATTAAATCCCCCCAACATTCCAACAAGATACCCAAAAGGAACAAAACACCGACCCGACATACTAGACATACACCTCGTCGACGAGGCTACTCCTACGAAGAAGCCAAAATCAGAACCGCTCGATCTTAGTGACCACTATCCCATTGTGTTTACATTTGGAACCATCAAACAGATATTGTCTCCCTACTCCCCCACACCGACCATTGACTGGACCGCAGTAAAAGAGAAGTTGTATGATACAATGCCAACCAATATACTGGAAAATCCACAAGACATTGACAACGAAATACCAAAACTAACAAATACAATCAATACAAGTATCAAAGAATGTACTCTAATTAAAGCTCACGCCACACAGATAGGCACAACCGGACTGCCATTGGACATACGAGATATAATGAGACGCAAACGTAAAACGCGCCTCCTCAGGCAGCGCTATCGATCCCCCCTCCTCCGACGACAACTAGAACAAGAAGTAGCCGAAGTGGGGTCGAAACTAGCAGACTACTACTCATCGCAATGGGACAAAACAATAGAAAAATTAGCAGACGAGAAACCTGCGAAAGACTCTACAAACTACAGCGAGCGCTTAGAACTGAACCCAAGACCACTACAGCAATTCGAAACCCGACAAACAACCACAACTATCTTTATGACAATGTATAAGAAGCAGAAACGTTCGCTGATGTGTTCTAGAACCGATTCACTGACAAACGCGAAAGACCAAAGAAACCTATTGTAATGAACAACTGTCTAGAACGCGTTACAAACGAAGAATTAAATGACATTTTAAGGAACCTTGACACCAACAAAGCCTCGGGTAAAAACAGACTGACGACAACCGTAATGAAAAATATACCTGAGAAAACTAGAAGTTATCTCATTCACATATACAACTACTGTCTACCAACTGCTTACTTCCCGACTCCATGGAAGGAGGCAAAAATTAAAATGCTTCACAAACCAGCTAAACCAAAAGACGAAAAAACTCGTAGTTACAGACCAGTAAGCACCTTTCCACTACCAGGAAAAATACTCGAACAACTTATTATGCGACAAACTCTAACGACAATAAACGACAACAGAATTATTCGAAAAGAACAGTTTGCTTTCCGTCCCAACCATTCAACCCCTCTCCTCGCTCTAAATTTACAACAAATTACTGTGGACCTGAACTTTCACAGACACGTACTTACCAGTCGTTCTCCTTGATATTGCTCAAGCTTTCGACCGAGTCCCACACTCTTGACAAACTATCCCTTCAACTTCCCCACTGTCTTATTACAGTTATACACTCTTTCTTAACGAACAGAACTTTCTATGTACAAATTGAATCCTCCCGTTCTGCAACTAGACCGATCAAGAGAAGTGTACCTCAAGGAGCCGTTCTTTCTCCTCTCTTATTTTCCATCTTCATCAACGATCTTCTGTATCCAAACTCATGAGACTTTACTTCTTTGCAGACGACGTTGCAATATTAGCACGTGGGAAGACTGTAAAACAAAAACTAAGAGTCCTCGACAAATGCCTATCCGACGCCACAACATGGGCTGACGCAAACAAACTAACTTTATCGACAGACCTCAGCAATTATATTTGACAGACGAAAACCAAATAAAAACCTGAAACACAGGCCTAGACGATTTATGATGGACAATCACCTCATCAACTGGCAACCCGACACTCGCTACCTCGGTATAACTCTAGACGAAGGCCTGACCTGAAAGAAACATATAAAGACAATACAAGCTATAGTGAGACATAGAATAAGAACCCGAAGACCGTTGCTGACGACAAACAAACTACCAACAGTGACCAATGTTAATTTATATAAAACATGCGTACGACCAATTATCACTTACGCTCCCTCCGTGTGGACTACAACCAGATCGAAAACACTACTAAAAACAGTTCAACTACTTGAGAACTATGCTTTGAAACTAATAACCAGACCTGCGCTAATGACTAACCTAATCAGACTCCGACAGGACATGACTTTAGAAGATATACGAGACTGTCTAAAAAGATTGGCAACAAAGGAACTTCAGCGAGCCTTTGTACATGACCAAAAACCCAAGACATTGAGACAATTCCGACTATATATACATTCCACCATGGGAAGACGAGTGCAACTACCACCTGACTGGCTGACGCTATTGACGAATAAAGAAAACAAATCAGACCACATGCAAATAATACCTGCTCATTATCATTAAATTATTACTGCCAATCTCAAATAGTTTTTATTATCATGTAAATAATCATATCATCATAATCATCAATATAATATAAACAATTAAAAGTAGCTTAAATCTTGTAACAACAAGTGTAGTCATTAAGAAAACTGAGTGAGTGAATGTGGTAGTAAAAAATAGTGACCGAACAGCAAAAGGTAACCAGCCTGTTACTGTCATTAAAGAAGGTACGCGAAAAAAACCCAGCTAACCGGTCCACCTACTGACAATAGCTTACCACCCAACTCCTATCTCATATCGCTCCATGTAGATAAACGTCAATACCACGCTACATTTCCCACTTACAAATACTACAATGGAAAGTCACTTACTTTCGTTTCATTAGTAGAACTTACGATAATTATTTTTCAACTAGAGGAATTTCTATACATTGTTGAAAACATTTCCAAGAAGTCTACGTCAACAATTCTGCATTGCTTTGTCCAAACAAGAAAATACTCATGCTGAAAATCAGTTGTGAAAAATGACGTATACCTACTTCTAGGCGAGGGGATACCATGTAGAAATAATAGGAAATCGCATACGTGATGAGTCTAAAGTTTCTGGTATCACTGAGCTGATAGTTTCGTCCTGATACACAAGAATACTACTATAAACCGCCAATACAAATGGATAACATTCTCATTGGATTGCGATGGACGTATGAGAAATAATAAAGATGATATACAATTCACGTGAGCAAAGCCGAGGGTACTCGGCTAGTACAAGTATAAAATTGTTGGACAATTATTAAATTAGATTTTGGTACACTAATACTTATTCGTCTGAAATCATATAATTTTGCATCCCATCAAGAACTATTAACACTACGAATGAAAAACACTTCTTGAACTTTGTAAACAAATAAATGCCTTAGAATATTAGTTGTAAGAAAGTTGCTACATCACAACATTTTCACTTTTTGGCGTGAAATATGGGTATTTTGATGTCATTGCATCGCACCGACATTTGAATGGGGGTATCGGCGCGCCACGGGCATAGGGGACTAATGAAAACGCATGACTAATGAAGGAAACCAATGGAAATGTTTCAAACGGGGGGCGTGAGATGGGACATCGACTCTTATCTAATTGCAGATTAGATAACTCAATCGCTTGGTTGTTACACAGCTCGGCGACTTCCAGCGTCAACGCCCGTAAACTATTACACGCGATTTTCACTTCCGATTGAGATGCGCGGTTTCCACGAACTCCTGCGTAAATCGGACACGCATAAGCGTCCTCATAAAAAAAATTAAAAGTAATCTTACTTTACCTCGAGAAATTCAACTTAAGAAAAATATCATGAACGGAAACGCACTATGTTTAATAGTTTATTGTTTAATAGTCGCAGTAAATTACTTTATTGTCCTCAACGTGGTCATTCGCAGTTTGTAACACCTCTCTTGACAATAAATTATTTATTTATTTATTGTCAGTCTAACTGACTTGATGTTGGTATAGAACGTACTCAATGTAGCCAACGCTTTTACTTCTCCATCATCCATAAGAGTAATGGTAAGGGTACCTCGCGTTCTGTTGGCAAGGCATTCGAACTGAATCTATTGCCAACCTCGGACACCAATTCACTTGCTCTTGTGGCGCTGTTCTGTTCTTTCTGCATCGAGCGTGTGGAACGAATATTACGTTGTATCTTTGTTTGTTGTGGTGTTAGCTTGTATTTCTTTACAGTAAATAGTCGCTATTGTAACTATTATTAATATTTATTTGAATATTACTTCAATTCTTTGTGGCCACGCTTTTCCTGAAATTTTTCTAGCAAGATGTAGCGGGACGCTTTAACCTCACATTATCTGCTGATGAGAATGACTTTGTGGACCGCTGCCTGCTCGCGTGTGAGTTTCAAGGATTTGTTTCGTAGAGGTTGGCAATTTGTTTAAGGCAGTCATATTGAATAATCTTAGGCAAAGTATGGTGACTTGGAGTTATAGGCAGCTTATGCAAAAATCTCTCTCCAAAGATTGATTTTGCTCCCTACTTGATTGTCTTTTCTCGTTATTGCTTACTTGTGATACTTGTGATACCCAAGGTAATAAAATTTACACAAAAACCTAGAAAGAGAACATATCTATGATTAAAAGAAGAATCACGAAAATCTGATTAATGGTTCTCGTGGTTTAAGAAGAGTATCGGGTTTGCAGATAGATACATGAAAGTGACTTTGTTATTAAGGATAAGAGGGAAGTCGTTTCTCTATCATGTAATTTATTTAACAGATTTACATTCAGCTTTTTCGTTCGATGCTGCAGTCATCAATGAAGCATTTGGATTTCTTGGAACTAGAAATGTATAAATATAATTTATACTCTGGGACTATAAATGTATTTACTAGGGTTTGTGGAGAATATTTGCAAGTGGACAAAACTTTATAATACAAAAATGGATGACAACTTGAAACCTTTGATTTATCTTACTTTGACTACGTTATTGATTTCACACAATTACGCAGTGTAATTGTCCCTATGGCTCATCTTTATCTCCATTGCTATGGAACTTGTATATAAACAATGTACTTAAAACAATGCAAGAAAACCAAGTTAATCTTGTAGCATATGTGGGCGACATTGAGGAAGGGCTAAGTTTGTTGAAGTGCAAAACAGTCGAGGAGATAGAAGTGAAAGGTAATTGTGCTACGAAGCTATGTGAAGAATATATGGAACGGAAATGATTGAAATTGTTACAAGGAAAAACAAAGGGGATGTATTTTGGAAATAATAATAGAAAACGTCGATACCTGTTAATAAAACTAGAAAGAAGAAGCATCAAAATTGTATGTAATAACAAATAATTAAGTATTATATTGGATGATTGATGAAATTTTGGGAACATTTACAATACATAAAGGAGAAAGCAATAAAGTACATTATACTACTTTACTTCGGGTGAGATACAGTACTAAATCGTCCGCAATAAAAGTTAATGAAATTATACAAAGGAAAACGATTAGTTGTGCAGCAAAAGTGTAGGTGGGGAAACTTACTAACGTACTCGCACAAAGAGTTTTGCGTTCCGCACAGCGGAGATGTTCAGTTTGGCTTATCGGGTGCTCTCAAGACGGTACCCGATGTTAGTGATATAGTAAATTTTAGTTATGAAGAGTGAATCTGAAGTAATTATACATTATGTGTATATACTTGTGTCTTGTGAAATGTTTTAAGTAAAGTAAATGGGTATTATCTGATCTTAAATCAATCAATGAAATTAGATCGTTAATAAACTAGTTTTTATTCTATATGGATTTAGCTATAGTAATTGATTTTCTCGAATTTTAAGATCCTTATAATAATTATATTTTTTATTCACTCTAAAAGAATCAATATTGTATAACTATCTTAATTTGTGTATCGACAACATCCCATTCTATTTATTCAAATATCATTCATTACATTTAAATGTAATATTTTTATTATTTATTATTATTATAGCATTTTTTATTTTCACGAGGTTCTCTCCAGCACAGATTACACGAAAGTGCACGCAAAATATATGCTAATACTACTAAATAAAATGGCAATGCTAATAATATCAATACACGTTCAATACTGTGAAATTTTGGACGCTTAATAAAAAAGCAAAATGAAGTGAATAAAAATGTTTGTGGTTTAAATCACACTGTCAACTTGATTGTCAAAAAGCAGTTGCAAAATGCGTACAAAACTGGGGATAATAAATGAAGTTATTCCATCACAACTGTATTACTTCCAACTTCTCTATTTTATCACTTCTAAAAACACTTATTACTTTGTACTATAACGAGAAATAAGTTTTCTCAGCTATTACTTACTCAAAATAACTTGAAATCGTAATACTTGCAATTCTTGGTATTTTACGATATGTAAGAAGCAGGAATATGTTAACAATACCTCAAACAGATCACTCGCAAATATTCTCATATGCTTGGTTTTCTTTGATGTGTCTCAAAAGACCAACACACTGCGGGGAAGGGTGAGCTTCTGTATTCGTGATTGACGCAACTCATCCCCATTATTCGCTATTCGGCGAGCGGTTGCTCGGGACTCGTCGAGTGACGAATGTGTGGAGTTGCCTTAATACAGTAAAACGTGTTTCTAGGAGCGATGCCTATAGACGTTTATTTACACAAAACAGGGGTGCCCACAGGGACAGGATTAAACAGGCACGTTTCGTAACGTAAACTGCGTCATTGAATTTTTATGTGTGATGGGGTTGGAAAAATGGAGGTTTTGGGGAGTTTGGAATATATAATATTTAAATAATCAAATATTTTTAAAAATATATATTAAAATAAAAATCATAACAATGTATGTTTTAAAACTTCGCAGACTGTAACATGATAAATAATTTCAATTCATTTTCGAAACTGACTAATTAATCGTAAAACGTTATGCCGTGCGAAGATCTATCGAGACCGCGAAGTAAGCAGGCACGAACGTGGGATAAGGTCTCGGAGGTCACCTCGTGTGTATCAAAAGACAGGAAGACTTGTCGCATTCGCGTGAACGAAGAAGTGACAACTTATACCTACCTCTCTCTCTTGAATGATAAGATTACCCAGCAGATGACATATCTGGAAACCTGCGTTTCAGTGTACTTTACTCTGAAGATCCATTGATTTGCCTCCAGTGTTTTAGTTTACTGTGCGTGGTCAGGGTCGGAGCTCAAATTTGTATCTCGTCTTTTTTTCATGTTTTGCCGTTCGGGAGCCTGTGTTTTTTTAAAGTGTTGTACCCGATTTGAGTTGAATTAATGAATTTTTACTATGATGACAATAGTTTTTACGCAAGAAACAAACTCTGTACTAGAAGGCCTATATTGGAGTGATTGTTCAATAGAACTGTTGGATATGACAAGTGGATAGAACTTTGCCAAAAAAATTAAAAATTATGTAATAATAACTAAAGCAAAGTGCAACGGTATTGGATCTTGTGAAACGTAGTCTGTGAAAGCATGAAGTTTACTGCGTGCGGTTCAATGTAAGAACAGAGGTCTTTTCTCAAATTGTTCATTACAGTGCCTTATTTAATATAAATTTAGTTCACAAAAAATTGCAGTCGCGCACAACTATACCCGTTACAAATTAGGAAAATTTTTTCTTGAGAATTTTCATGACTTACGCTTTATAAAATCGAGTAACAAAACTGCTAATTGTCTCATTTCCTTTTTTTTGTATCTTACATGTGAAGTAGAGGATATATATTTAAGGTGTTTATCCAGTGAAATAATACGATGAAACGAAAGAAACCTCGAAATCTGAATTTAGCGCTAAAGACTCTGAATATATAAGGAATACGTGTACGATTCTTTGAAATTTTATAAATTGAAACCATTTTTTAAAAACCTGATGTATTTTTGTCAAATTTAAATGTGTCCTCTATTAGCAAAACGGAAATAGGTGATAAACATTCTTTTTACTTTCTCATATTCGTGGTATAGAGACTGTAATGTAATCGAGAAAAAAATCGCGAGATTTTGACGGATATATTCGTTTTTAGTGTCCCTTATACCAAATGTTTT
Source organism: Laupala kohalensis (assembly GCA_002313205.1). Taxonomy (NCBI): domain Eukaryota; kingdom Metazoa; phylum Arthropoda; class Insecta; order Orthoptera; family Trigonidiidae; genus Laupala; species Laupala kohalensis. The sequence goes on along the minus strand of NNCF01127619.1, from coordinate 602,148 downwards.
TTTAAAATATGAATCCCGTCTGTCCATCTTTGCGCACCGATTCTGGCTAAACGGATGAATCAATTTCTTATTTAGCGTAGAGCATGTTTGTTGTTGGTGGACGTGTTCTAAAATGTTTTTATCTTTGATCTTGATATGAAGTACCCTTTGCATTAAAGTGTAATTTGGAAAATATCACCAAAAGCGACTCTATTAAAAAATAGAGCATACAAGTAGAAAATTATACCTCTCAGGCGAATCATTGTCATTTAATACCCGCACTGCAGATATGATATGACGAGGCGAGGGAGGTATCAGCTTTAAAAACTATAACTTGTAAAATATCGGAAGGTGGCTGGCTGGCTACCTCTCTGTCACCACTTCTTCGTCCCGAGACATCTTGACACAGATTTATTTATTTAGTTTATGGCATTAGTCATACACTTGATACTTTTGTAAAAATACATCAACAAAATAAATATTACAAGATCGTGCATTAAAAACATAGAGACATTCATAAAGGAAAACATTATTATTTGGTTAGAAACAAATCACAGCAACAGGTCGAGCAAATTCAGCCGTTGAGCAGCACTCAGTGAGGTTACCAAGAGGTTGTCTTTGGTGCCAGGGAACGCTCTTCGTGGACACTTGTAAGTTATATGTCGCACAGTTTGGAGGGCGGCATCACAATCACACCCGGACTCCTGTGTCAATCCCCACTTATGAAACATAGCTCCACACCTACCATGGCCCGTTCGAACTCTATTCAAAAGGTTATGCGAGGTAGATTAAATCTGTGGGATAGTTTTTGTGGAATAAGCAGAGGATGCCACACTGGGTCGACTTTTACTCGCCATCGTGTGATTCATTCGATTCCGCTATTAAAGTTCTGATCTCTTAATTATTGTTGTGCTGTTTTAACTGCAGGGTTTCTTGATTTGGGTCTTTTAAAAACTATTATATCCTGGTGGATAGGAAGGTCTGGGTTTTCTTGTATCTTCTTATATTCATTAAGTAAGATTTTTTTATTCTACGAAGTTTTGGGGGTTCTATATGGGCCAACATCGGTAGCCATTCGATGGGTGCGGATTTTATGCAACCTGAAATTACTCTCATACTCTGATTCAGGACACTATCGACTTTACGGACATGGCAGCTGTTGAGCCACGCTGATGAACAGTATTCCGCAGTTGATGAAACCAAGCTGAGATGCGTAAAGTAGTGGGGTCTGCCCCCCAGGTTGAGCCCACCAATTTGTGGGGAATGTTAATGCGTGCCCTTAATCTTGACCCAGAGATGCTTCCTGACACATCAACTTTCGCCCACACTAACTATTTTTTACCGCGCTAGTAAATGACAAAAAAATAATTTTATTTTGGATTCTGTACAAAATTTCAATAAAAATGATACCAAAAAAACATTTTCAAGCAATCCCTTTCTCTTTATTCTATACAGAGAAGATGAAACTGCAGTTGTCAACGTCAATGTTCAATACATGAAAATGATTGCTTTTCTCTTTGTAAAGTTAGTTTTGCGTACTATATAGATAAGGGTCTTAAAAGTATATGGAAAAGCATATGTATTGGTTTCGCACACAGGTTTTAACTGGAGTTAGGTTAAATAAGATAGGTAAAACTGTAAAATATTTCTAAATTTGGAATGTGATTTGACAGTGAATCAAAGCGAAGGGGAGGGGGTTTGGGGGGGATTTCGTCATAGGGTTTAGGTGTGGACACCCCTATATAAAATGTGGTTGCGTTATTGACTGAGGAAAACAGGAGAGATACAATTTGATGACAAGAAAAATATTGAGGAAGAGAAAGGAACAAGAGGAAAATTAACCAGATCATTAACGTACGTGTGGGAAATACAATGAAGTAATGGAATTACAGGACGACCAGTTTTCGCATAAATTCCCGACGTAACATACGCTTTTAGGTACAGAAAGTTGTTCAGACCAGAACGGAAAATGGAGATGCTGACGGAACACGGAAATTTTGCCTCATACTTGACTAAGATACGAAAGACCGACAGGGAAAGATGCATGTATAGGAAAGGACAATAAGCCATCATTATCGCTACATCCAGTGGGGTCCCCGCTTTAATTAGCTCAGCGATCGGCCATGAACACCACACATATTTCAAAATAATAATAAATAGGGTGGAAAGAAAATTTAACAGCAATGAACTCGAAGGCCCACTCTATCGTTGACAGGGATAGAGACCTGTAGAATAAATGCCAACTTAAGTAAAAGAGCACAATGGATAGATTCCCATCAAACTAACAAAATAATGATGGTTACAAAACTAATAGAGGATTAAATAAATACAAAAACAAATCTTTCAACAATTTGTGTATTCAGAATTTATTGAAGCATTCAGACATAAGACAATTAAACACTGAAGCATTAACAATTATTAAGTTTATTCACATAAATTGTTTTGAGTAATAAAAATCAAAACCTCTCACTTCTGTTGTTGTATCAATTTTACCAATTGAATCGTTTGTATACTCGCATATCAGGAACAAGATTGGAAAGATGCCTTATACCAGTCGACATCGACAGAAGTGAAAGTAATATTCTCGCTCATACAATTTACATGAAATTGGAAAAATAGCACGTTTAAATGGTATATCAAAATTGAAACAACTGAAATTGAATAACACATTGATTTATAGAAATAATTTAAAGGTATATTTCAATATGAACCTCTGTACCATTAACTAGTTCATAACGTGGTTAGAATAAATGCCCTTAAAAATGAAAGTGGATGTGTCATACATATGTACATCATCGACGACCCAAAGTTATCAAGTTACACAATAGATACACAAATTGACATAGAACACAAGTTAAACATTGACAATGTACATGATTTGAAATTGAAACTAACATGTACAATAATAAATAGTACATGAGTGACATCAAAGATTACTGTCATCTAAACAATTCTGCACATTGTGAGTTAACAATTCTGATTGCAGAAATAAATACAAGGGATATTGAAAACCTGCGTTTGCTTTGTATTTCTTAACACTTCTTGCATTAAATCTAACGTGACACTTTAGATAAAAATTTAAATGAAATAGACACGAAATCTGATTAAAAGTACATTACGTGAATATTTGATAGATTAAGATATTAAAGATGCTTCTTGATTATTGAGTTGGTTAGTCAATTAGAGGAATATGCGTCTGACCTTCTCATACATGTTCAATAATCACATACAGTTTTATACATGCTGGATGGTTGCAATCACTTCACAGTCTGAATTTTATGTTACAATTGAAATGCAGAACAGATAAATTATTATATATATTTAACGTTGACTTGCGTTATAAATACTAAGTGATGTCTTCGCCTTGTGCTCAAGCTACGTAAAACCAGTTATTTTGTCTGCACCGAACATTTCGCCATTTCTTAACGTGACAGACACATCCTCTCCGCACGATCGCCTCTCTGCGATTGCGACCTACACACGAGGGAGAGAACACTAAGAAATTAGGAAAATTTGGCGCTCTTAATTACGCGCAATGTGACAATATTTAACTTTAGCTGTGAAGGGTAAAGGATAAACTGTGTAGTAAATAAATATAATTCAAACAAATATATTCTTTATGCTAATATTAAATCGAGTTTCTGATAACAATAATTAATAATGGCTCAAAATTAATCGCCAATCACAGCGCAGAAAAGCCGCGTCATAAGGGCGGAGGAATTTTTACTTGTTATGAATTCAGACGCGGGAGGCCTCTGATTTATTCTGCTCTCAGACGGGAAAGATGTAACTATTGACGAAGAACTAGGAGATCTGGAGTGGGGGACAAAGGTTGCGATAAGAAACAGGCAAATAAAACCAATAGACGTGGCGTGAACAATCCCATATAGCTAGAAAAATTTTATCTTTAGAAAAATAAAAGAAATGTACACTTGACCACTCGATCCTTATCATTTAATCAATCAGTATTTGCTGACAGAAAAAAATCAACAAAATAATTATATTCTGGTTTTTCTATGATGTGGTGTTTCTACTACGTGAACAGAAGAGGAGTAGGATCTAAAGAAAGAAACTTTAAGAATTTAGAGGCAAAGAAATCCAGAAGCAAGACCCACATTCGATACAAAGAGAATTGCCGCTCAAAGGTATTATATCCTAAGGAAAGGATAGTTCTAATTTGTAACACTGCGTAGCTTGCGATGTAGTTCATAAAATGCATTTAATGATGTACAAAATGTGTGAGGCGAGGACTTTAAACCCTTCACATGATGGCATGAGTGGGGTAAATTGTAAGTATCAGATAGTGAGAGTAGTGCAGACCACCCACAGCAACACAATCAGGCAACGCGTGAATTATCGCGACTACACGAAGCAGTTGCGTCTTCAAAGATGATTTCTATGAAATATAGACAACTTCTCCAGAAGATATATGAAGACAAAGGTACAGAGACTGTTATTAGTGAAGTAAACGTAGTTTTAAGCGACGATTTCTATGATAAAGCTGAATTAATATCACAGATATTAACCACATATTGTATGCATCTGCTACTGTAATATTACACCAGATTCTTGGAGAACATAAGACACGAAGAGGTAATAGAAGAAGAAAACCAATGAAGGGCAATCCGCCTTGGGTTAGACGCATTGAAGGGAGAATCAATTATCCTCTTACTAATTATAGAAGCAAGAAACCATGATAAACACAAATGTAAGATCATAGGCAAATATAAATTTGTGGAAAGAAACACTGAATTATGGACAATGCATTTATGATGCAGGCTATAGAAAATCTGAAACAGGAAATACAAGCAAATGCACAACGAATCGAGCTCTAGAACAAAGAACAAAATTTCACTTATATACCTGTGCGTTTGTGAATGATCAAAACAAATTCTATCAAGATATTATGGGAAAGAGTCTTGATGCACCATCTTTGGAAGAAATTGAAACATGTTGGTCCAGTATCTGGGAAACAGATGCATGATGATAAAAATGCTGAATGGATCGCTGCAACTGCAATCTTCAGATATCCCAAAGTGTTCTGAGAGTAAGGGAAGTATTACTAAAGAAGAGATACGAACGTTTATGAAGAGACAATCGAACTGGAAAGATCAAGGGATGGATAGAATTTAAAACTTTGGATAAAAAAGATAATCTCATTGCGTGCTCATATAACTAAAACCATTAATTTGTTACTTAAAAACACAGACAGCATGCCACTGTAGTTTAATTATGGTGTAATATGATTACTGCCAAAAGAAGGAGACACTCGACTTGCAAAGAACTACAGACTAATTACATGCCTTTCAGTGTTTTATAAATTGGTGACTGTTAAAATATATTACTATCTACAGGAACATGAGTTTCTATCCATCGAACTAAAGGAATGCCGAAAAAGCTCTTATGGTTAAGAAGATTTTGATTTTAAACAAGGACGTTCTGAGTGACGCTAAAATGAACAAGGGAACGTGAATATTCCATGGATTGGTAATGAAAAAGCGTTCAATAGTGTAAGTCATGATTGGATACTGGACGCCCTGATAATGAATATTTTTAAAATGTGTGTTAAGAAAGATATAAATTGCTTTTGAAAATAAATGTCGATAAAATCGAAAAATAGAGAGTTATATTTGCTTACGCTGCCTAAACTGTTAGAGATAGTTGACAACTATGAATGGCAATATTGTCTGCCTCAAATAGTTCTACAAAAAATATGTCTATCTACAAAAAATAACCTAAATTATCGATAGAACGTTATTAAAAATAGAAGTGTTAAAATATTTAAATTTAAGAATAATTTTAGAAGGAAAAAATCAATCAATCAAATTTAATAGATTATTCATTTTGTGCATTTATCAAAGATAGAACACGTCTTTAAATCGTAAAATTTCGACGAATAGTTTATATTTTACAATAATTTTTATGAAATGGTGCAGCTGCGTCAAGGAGGAACGAAAACTCGAACGGCTTGACATGGTTCCTGCGAGTTGGTGTAGTGTGTACGGTCAAGTTTTGTATTATTATAAATTTATAAAATTAAGGTATTGTACATATAATTTTAAAAACCAGTATGCATTTTAATCTTAGATGTAGATATATTATATTTCTTCATGTGTTAAGGCACATAACTCTAAGAAAAATCCCGGGCAACGCCATTATAAAGACTAAGTCACGTCTGAACCAACTTACAGATGCGGAATTGTTGCAACTAAAAGAGGAAAGCTGAAACTCAAAAAGAGCGGAGTGAAATGTGACATAATAAGAAACTTCGTGGTCAATACATAAAAGCGGTGTCTGGTGAAAGGCAATAAGAAGCCAGAAACTGAGGCGTTAGTTGTGGCAGTTCAGAATCAATCCTTGAAAACGCGACGCTATGAGAAAATGACTCACTCAAGATGACGAATGTCCCCTGTGTCAAGTACGGTCTGAAACAATTGACCATTTTATTACGGCTTTCCCAAACAAAGGTCCTTGGAACGACATAATAAAGTTTGTTCATACACACACTGGAATATGTGTAAAGTCATAAATGTACCTGCAGATATACCACTACCCGTCACATATCAAGATCACTTTACGTTGTTGTATGACCAACAGATACGTAGATAAAGCTGTTACTGAAAAAAAAACACAGATATAGTAATGAAGGATATAGAGAAGAAGATTGCTACATCAATGATGTATCATAGGTGAAGGAAACGTGGTTCTGAAAAATACTGAGAAATAATTAAAACATAAAAACCTGCCAATTAAAATTGGTCGAATGTGGTAAGTGAAAACTGAAATAGTGCCAATCATTGTTGGCTCTCTTGGGACAATCCCTAGATCATTAGACTCCAACCTAGCAAAACTTCCAGGGAGGCTAATATTTTGGGAAAAGGAAGAAATTGCATTAAGAGATTTTACGCAATTTACGCCTAGCGGCGAACATCTTACGCTAGGCTCTGTAAGAAACAACCAAGAACTCCCACTGTTCCTTAGGATGCTGGTTGCTACCTGTAAGAGAGTAGCACACTAAACTCTTAACATCTTTGTCCGTGAATGAAGAATGAATAATAATAATAAAGGAACGTATTTTTCGTGAAAACTTATTTGCTTATTTTTGAACACTTAGTCTCTTCAGCTCATTGTTATATAAAGGATAAGAAACAAACTAATCCAGTAGATTTTTATTTCTTTTCAAAACAATGAGTGTAAGTCATAAACACAACTAGGATCAAATTGTTCTAAAGTCTAACACGGTATATATGAACGTATCTTTTTTAATTTAACCTATTATGAAGTTTATTTTCTTGTGTAATAAACTCTTGCTCATTGAACTCATTCTTGTAAAGCCCGCTGCACATCGCCCCTTTCAGAAGTATTTGTGAAGAAACGTATTTTCATTAAAACGGAAAACCTTTATCCTGTAATTGTTATAATGATCAAGATTTACTGTAATTCAATAAACATTACAGTGTTTGAGTAGGAGCTTTTGGTAAATTAATGAAATTTACTAATTATTATTATATAAATACTACTTTTACGTCTTTCAAAAAAGGTATTGTAAAGTAAGTATTCTGCTCCGTACGGTTTAAAATTACGAATATGTAAGTCCATGAGTTCCTAAAGGCTGGAGACTTGTGACGCAATAATGTACCACATTATAATGCAACATTAGTAGTAGTGACATGACATTAGCCAGATAGGGCGCTACAACGCAACGTGCTGATGAATGGGAGACTGTTTGGTGGAAACGTCTAGTAAAAAGTGACGGATAATTTGAAGTGAGGCAGACGTACTGAATTGGTGTTTTGTCTCGGACCACGTATAGCGACGTGAAAAAAAACTAATAGAAGAGGCGCGTGATCGGATGGACCAAACAAGCAGCGAATCCATAACTGAGGCACATAGAAAAGGTTAAAAGTTCCAAAAGAATTCGCTAAAAAAACTTCTTGGCATCGCCAATGGTCTGACAATCGATCGAAGTTGTTGATAGTTAAATTGCTATGACGTTCAAAAGATACTGTTAGCACCTACATCATCGGGAGGCTAAATGGTTCAGTCACCTTGTAATTAACATTGGGGTTACCTGCAAAAAGTTCTGAAGTTAATGATCTTTTAATATGTTGTATGTGGGTATTCTGTGTCGTATGGAAAACAATATCTATTGGAAAATTGATAGTCTCATTAACTTCTTTTATTAAAATCAGTTAATTATTTCACATTATAGAAACAATAGAGCATTAGAAGACTTTTAACAGCGGATTTGAAGAGAATCAATTTATATCTTCTATACTTTTGTGTCACATTTATCTTCACTGGTTTAGTCACCCCTTTCGTGAATTAAATGATGAAAACTCAATCAAAAGCATTAAAATTCAACCTTTACCGTAGGATGTAAAACAACACTCGCACTCAAGGACAACAAACACTTCTGCTAAATGGGAGTTACAGAATGACGCTCGACACTTACTGTTAGAACGTCATCCATTGTAGCCCAGTCACCAGGTACATTTTACCTGGTAAAAGGTCCGAAGTTAATGATCTTTTAATATGTTGCATGTGGTGTAGAATCCAAGTTTTCCGATTTGAGAACCCTGCGCAATGTTCAGGGCAGCCGAAAAATCTCGAAGTTTTCGGACTTTTTTCAGTTATTTGCTTGTAACTCATAAACGAGTTTCAGCTGAAAATATTTCATTACAAAATCTAAAGAAACAAATAGGTCGTTCACACGGCGCATCCAATACTTTAGGTTACAGTGAAAAGTAAATATTTGTTTTATAAACTGATGTGGTCGGTGATCTAAAATGATTTTCACTTCAAACCGACAAATGGAGAAAAATACTCAACTGTACTTGCAGGGGGCGTTGAAGGAAAAATTCACTTTGTGTTTTTATTTTTATTTCAGGTTGTGCGCCCGCTGCGCTACAGGTGCTGAGTTATCTGCAATGAAGGAAAACGACGTATCTCGAAGTCCATCTTTGAGCGTTACAGGTAGCGCCATACCTCAAAGAGGTCCTCCATCTTTCACATTCGGGGAATCACAACGACGCCGGTCAGCAGTCCCACCTATGTCTCCTTATGTCCCTTGATCATTATAAACCATGGTGATTCTTGAAAAGAATAGTCAAATTCTAGAGATGTTAAGATGTTCTTTGAAGACTTGTTTCACTTTCCCAGTGAAGTGACAAACGTTAAAGTTACAACTTCTAAGGGGATATGTTCTTCAACGAGTTGCCCTTTGAGATTTACCTAGCCAGCGAATTAAAAACCACACAAATTTCTTGAACTACCTGCTAAGCTATCTTTTTCTATTTCACAGATACTTTATATTAGCTTTTTGGAATACCAAATGAAGGGAGTTCCTATTCCCCTGTTTTATAAAATGACTTCCATGGATGAGTCATACACAAATCAAAGTATTTTGAATATAATAATATGAAATCAAAACAACTGAACCTTATTATGTAACAAGTAGATTTATTGTGATTTCAGATTCATAAGTTCATATAGAAATTCTTATGCACATTTCACGTTTTTGTAATTACCCTGTTCTTAATGGATGAAAAATATTGTAATCACTTTAAAACCAATCATTGTGAAACATAATTATGTTTGAGTTCTCAAGAGCCTACACTCACATAAATGTTTACACGTATTCATATCATAATTTCGTTGTTTTTTATCCTTATACTGTTACTTTAAAAATGATGCTCTTGAATCTGTAAAAAAGTCTCTTGATATTAGACCTTTAAGCAGAAATAAATATATTTCATCAGACATTGTTACTGCAAATTATTTTTCCATATTTTCTTTCGTCTAGAAGGCTAACATTCATGTCGAATTTATCTGATGTTGCTCGTGTAATTAAAAAATGAAATACTTGAGGAAAACTTAAGTCGAAAACTGATATTGATAGGAGTATAAGAATTGTTAAATAAGGTCTAATCTTGTGAACTGCTCAACTCTCCCTTTTTTGATGAGTGTAAATTATGAAGAATATCATAATTAACGAACAGAATAAAAATATTTAAGGAATGAATTGCTAAAAGCAAATAAAAAACGAAATTCTAACTTAGGTATGAAGGGTAACTAACTCTACATACATATACTCAAATATAAAAATAAATGATTAATTTCAAAAATTATAAATGTTGATTTAAAAAGTTAATATGGTTAACTGAGCATTAAACAAATGAATATTTATAAAATCTCTTGAATCTCAAACATGAAAATAAATACGTTTTCCAATGTCAATGAATTGACAAAAAGAAATTAAGAAGTATGACCATCAGCCCACACCTTTCTATCGTGTTGTGATAGAATGAACTCGCATCGTCTACTGCGAGGTGAAAATAGAGACGGAAAGTGGCACGATCCAGGACCTCCTGCTATGGCCCCAGGTGAGCTGCCACTGCACCACCCGCCTCGACTCCCAAAACGTGTACACAACATTCACCTGACTTGTACTAGTGAACGATGCAAACTTTCCTCGAAGAGTAAGTACTCGGAAGTTCTGAGATAAAAATTTTCAACTAATGCACAGTTGTAATTTTAATTATATGAAAAATGAACAAGAATATTACAAATAGCATTTTGCGTTTTGAATTTTTACACAATATGAAATATTTCCCAAAATATTTTTTAACGTTCCAAAATGTGAAAAAATGTTTTTCAAAAATTTCGGTACGTTGTCCCATCTGAATTTCTTTTAATGTATTTCGTCTAAAAATGCATCAATAGTAGGCTACTTACAAAAACGATAGAAAAAAAAACTGTTTGCATCCATTTCTAATAAAAGGAAAATCGTAATTTAAAAATTTTAAACTCTGTAAAAAATTTAATTTTCTTCCAAAAATACTTATATTTTTGGCCAGAGGTGCAGGTATTTATGTTCTTTCAATTACTTCAAACCTCATTTCTCTTTAGCGGAATTGCTTCACATGTGTTGCGGAACTGACACAACTGCTCCGCGACTGGAATTGTCTGACGCACCTCTACCCTAAATAAATTTCAATCGGAATACTATACCCAAATATGGAACATTCTCAGGAGATGTTGTTGTCAATGCTTAAGAAAAAGGATGGATACGATCGTGTTGATGAAACATTGGATCCGGGTTATTTGGAATACTTTCCCGGAAACTCTTCGCACGCCTCCGAGCGCGATAGTGATGGATGCTTTCAAGGATCATAGAAAGCATTTGCGCACGGGAAAATGTAATGTTGTGGTCATACCAGGTGGTAAGATAAACCAGCTCCAGCCAATTGATGTCTCTGTAAACAATGGGCGAAGGTTCGTCCCAGGTACCACATCTAACTGATTGCTCGAATTTCTTATTAATTTTTTTAATCCCCGCAAATCTCTCGTAACACTCAATATTCAATAGTCTCAGTAACATGACGTTTTATACCTAGAAACTTCTACAGCAAATAATCGTTATTTCCGAGAAGCCTTTGAAGGACGAACATTTACAACGCATAACCTTTATATCACGAACTCAACCGTTATAAACACGGATGTTCGTTGTATTAATTTCAATGATCCGAAAAACGAAACAATCACTCAGACACCTAGACATTAGAGTCTAGACATGAAACTCTCGTCAATTCCGCTCTTCAAGAACTGTGCTTCGTTCAGTACTGTTTTGCGTTAGTTTTTACGTAAATGGCTCACAATACTACCAGATTTGACCTCCGAAACATGAACCTCTTTTATCACGAATATCTTGATAACACAATTTTTTATAAATTTCAATAACTGTACGAAGTTTTTTGCAGATAAAGTTACTTTTGTTGTTTTAAATGCTCATCATAATATTTCGACAGCAATTGAAATTAATTAAAAATTATGGGCGAAATTATTTTAAAAAATTATAACTCCCGTTGGGGTTCGCTTTTTCAAGATCTCACTGTAAATATAATAGACATACTGCATAATAATCGTGATGCAATAATTTTTTAAAATATTAATAAGTGTTAAGTTGGTATTTTAAAATCACAAGAGCGTAATTTCTAATTCACGCTATCGGAGTTTGGTTCACAAATCAAAAGTACAAACGAATCAAGTATTGATAGGCAAACAGCGTCCTTCAGGCCACATTTCAGAAGTCTATTGGCATTCGATTATCAAATACAGTATCTCAGGGACGCCCTGGTAGGGCGGGGAGAGTGGGTCGAATCACTTCCCTTCTCCGACCAAAGCTGGATTTTTTAGGTAAAATTACCAACATGGCTATTATGTATAATGGTTTATTTTACTTGAAGATTTTGATGGGGAAGAAACGAAGAAGTGCTCATATAGATTAATTCATATAGATTACTCGTTCATGTCGACGGAGTATCTGCAGACACTTTACACCCAGCGCCGTTCGTAATCTTTGGAAAAGTGAAAATATGTGTAAACAACGGTCTTATTACAGAACTACCGACAAACATCGTCTTTAAAAAGCACCAAGAAGTCGAATGATGTCTGTCACTGTCCTGAGCCAAGTCATCTTCCGTAATACGTACAAGGATTCAGTTCAATAATATTACAATTCTGGATAGGTCCAGATTTATACGTAGTGTTCTTCCCACTGTTTTTTGGCTGAAGTTATGCGGTGTCTGCACGCTAAATTGCTAATAATATTAAGCAACGTGACGCACAAAGTTTGTTCTTGGATGACTGATAACATATGCAACAGCTGCCCGGGGTAAGATCTGAAGCTAACAGAACTAGTAAGCGGAGAGCGTACTGTTCTGTGTGATAGGGGAGAACAACACTATCCAACTCTAACGGACAGTACAATACGCGTACATTTCTCTGTTCCGCATCGTCCTTCGCTCAAATATTCAATTTTTAAAGCATAACAATCGTAAGACTTGATTGATTTTGCTTAAGCATCCTACTAAATACAACGTTTTCATAATAAAATTATTTTTATTTTCATATATATTTCAATGAGAAAACAGATGAGTGTGGAAAAAAATTAATTTATTTTAATTAAAGTTAGTCTTAACCGCGTATATAGCTGACAACAAATCAACTCTTGACTTAAAAAATATCAGTAAAAATACTCATTTTATTTTGATAAAATATTTTTTCCTTTAATTTAAAAGGTAACTTGTCAACTTTGTGTACTGAGTGTTCATTACTTACAGTATCGTAAGAAAATTACTGTCAAATCTTATAACATTTTAAAATTCGTTTAATATTTTTTACAACAACGATTTGTTTGTGTAGCTTTTCCTAATAAAACTATCAGGATATTTTTGTAATTTTTTAACTGTGCAGTACTAACACACCATTTAGCTTTGGAAACTATAATTATGAAAATTAAAATGTAGATAAGGGATGAATAAATTATTCATTCTTTAAATTAAAAAATCACTTTTTATTACAAAAAATCTTGGATAAATTAATTAAGAAATTTATATTTCAAATTTTCTAGTTCCCAAAACTACCCTTGCTGTTGCTTAAAAGCTCTGAAAATGTCTATTTTGTTGTTCTCAGGCTGTTGAGGGAAAGTTACATTTATACTGAAAAATGAAGTTTTGAGAAAAACGTAATTGAAATTTATTCTACATATTATTACACTAGCAACTCACATGTATTTTAAATTTTAATATACTTTGAATCGTTCGATTGTCGTAATATTTTGTAGACGTGTTTGTAAGGCGTGTAGCTATACAAAACTGACATAATCTCAAAATCAAAAATACCAATTTCAATTTTGACGCAATATTCAATGCATTCTAAAACAGGTAAGGTGCATGATATGCAGTTCTTGACGTAAATGAAGCAATGAATGCTCTTTGAATCAATATATTTGGTCAATCACCCGATTGACAGAAATACATGTTGCCACTGAAAGCAGATATATTATCTTTTGCTTTCTCGTCAGAATAGTATTATTCAGTGTGGAGTTTCTGATTTTATTTTCATGATTAGGCGGTTTTTCTCGTGAATGCAGATTTTGTTCGATTTCTTTGGTTGAATTCTTTTGTACGCAGTGCGAAAGATAGAGTCTACTAGATCTTATTTTCGACACATTTTGAGGAGTGACACGCGCTACAAAATGATTAAACACAAGTCAAATTATTCAATATAGATCTAGATTCAATCAGCCAATGTAGATTCTTAAAAACCAAAATATCCTAATTTATTTCATATTACATTGCAGTAAACTATTTACAGTGTAAATAATTACAGAGGAATCTCACTGGTAGAGGTGTCATATCCCTTCATAAGCTCTTCAGCTCAGGATGGAACAGGTAGAGGTCAAACAAACTGGGGAATGTCTGGCTGGATTCAGAAAAGAAAGAACAATATTAAATATGAAAATAATACGAGATAGGATAACAAGAAATAAAAGATGTGTGATAATGTTTGAAAGCTTGTGATTTACTAAAAGATTTGGAATTGATTCAAAAACCATCAATTTAGTAAAAGAGATGCTGACAAGTACGAAATCTGAAGCGAAATTCATGGGAGAGAGATCTGAAGAATCTAGTATTAAGACTGTGGTCAGACAACGAGACCGATTTTCTGCAATTCTTTTCAACTGTGTTCTGGAAAGAGTAATATGAGCATGGGAAGAAAAACTTAAAGGAAGAGAATCAAATTCATCATGAAGTCAGATCAAAACACAAGGGAAATGGTGTAAATTCTCGCTTTTGCCGGCGTCACAGTTGAGTGAGTTAAAAAAGAGCGTATGAACAAGTAAACCTTCTATTGAGGGAAAAGCAGATTTTTTCGTAAAACATCACTTACTTCACTTATCCGGCACTACAGCCCTGTGTGAGCTTTGGCCTCTTCTACAATATTCCGCCATCTAGTTCGATCCTGACCTCAATGGACGTATGTTCATTGTCGTCAGGTCAACTTCAACTTCATCACTCCACCTATTGCGTGGCCTTCCTTGTCGCCTTCTTTTTTCCATTCGTGATTTAGCCACTTTCCTAGACATACGATTTTCTCCCATCCTTTCCACGCGTCCCAGCCACCTCAGTCTCTGTGCCTTGATAAATCTAACTATGTCCTCCTGTTCCAATATACTTTGTATTTCAGAATTCGTTCTTATCCTCCAGCCATTCTGATCATGAATTGGGCCATAGATACGCCTAATAACCTTCCTTTCAAATATTCTCAATTTATTTGCGTCCCCAACTAATAGATTCCAAGCTTCTGAGCCATATATCACTAATGATCTAATAAGTATCTTATATATTTTAAATTTTTTAGACCTGGATAACGAATTAGATTTCAACTATTTCAGATTTGCGAAGTATGCCCTATTTCCCGCCATTACTCTGCGGCTTATCTCCTCACTTATTTTATTGTTGCTAGTTAACAAGGTTCCCAAATATTCAAAACTTTGTACATTTTCAAAATTATGACCTCGTATCACCATGTCATCTCGACTTCTTCTGCCCTCTATGACCGTCATATGTATATACTTAGTTTTACTGTCATTCACCTCTAGTCCCATTCTTTTACCTTCATCTTCCATTTCAAGAAACATTTCTTTCAAATATGTACTATTCATAGCTATCAGTACTACATCATCCGCATACGCACAAATTTACTTAGACTTAGGCACAATGTTTCCGGTATTCGAATTTTTTTGAAGAATTGAAGAACTTTTTGTAAAACATAATTCATGTCTAAGAAAAATGCAATCAAAATGTTACCGACAAAGTATGAAAATATCCAGAAGATGACCAATTTCTAATACTTGGGTGAAATAATTCAAATCAATTGATTGCACAATGAAACTAATAAAGATATAAAGATATCCAGTGAGAATGAATGAGAATGTTGGAGGTTTGATAGTATTGGTGTGTATCCTCAGTTCCTTATTTTCACTTATGTAATTGAGAAAACGATTTTAGAAAACACCAATTTCCCATTTCGGATGAATTTTCGTAAAATCTTTCTTAGCCGACATTTTCGATAATTTTTCATTTTACAATCTTCTCAATCCTCGCCTTCAGGGGAGTCATGCATCTCATGTAGTCTGAAAGGTTCACAATGTCATTGGAAATACGATTAGTCATCTCAGAACACACACAAACCATGGACTCGACCCCAATATCGGTCCTTTTGCGTTATTTTTTATGTATCATCCTTCCCACCCTCTGTTCTAAGTATACCGTGCCCCCATGTGATCTCAACGTAATCTTAATGTCATTAGTAGTTTTAAAATCTCATCAACCCTAAAACTATGGATCCGATGCAACTTCCATTTTTTTTTTTCAAAACTAATTTTCAATAATTATTTGCCATAAACCCATTTTTATCACCCCCTCCTCCTAGTGGTATCTTTCTTCCATGAGGGCTAATTTAAGACTTGCACGATATCGGGATTTCACTATGAACTCAACGACTCAGTTGAAAATTATATCAATAGTAAGTTCGATAATTCCTTCTTTGTAACCCATTCTCTAGGGGTATTGGGGTTTATACTAACTGATTGTGAACTTTGATGATTTCGGGAATGTCACTACTAATTTGTACACCCCCGAAAACCATCATCTCAACACTAATATAAGTCATTTTCGTTTATTTTTACATTTTATCTCTTTCCCAAAAAAGTATAGGCCCTAATACGGGCGATCGTGTTCTTAGGCGGCATGAAAACATGATTAGCCAGTCAATGATTACATGATTAGCCAGTCAATCTGTTATTGAGTGGTATTTCGCTTTTATAGTCCTACATTCAGATACATTCATCAACGCAGACAGAAAAATATGAAATGAATGAACTTGAAATTTCGTTGTTGATTTGCCGCTGTTGCATTTGAGTTTTTGTTGGTATTTAACTGTTGTCTTGGTTGAACATCATCAATTACTTTAAGTTTTTCTGAATTTGGGAGAACATTTTAACAGTCTTTCTATAACACAGCGAAAGATTTCCCTACCATTACCTTCCTCACGTAACTCATCCACTGTCACGTAACAAAACAACAATGTATTCGCATCTGCCTCACGAAAAATGTTGGATTAATTATCGCGTAACAGTCTTCCAACCGCTATTTTCGTATGTCCACCCTTGACCACAAGTTCAGTTACTTCGGAAATGAAACGATCAGAGGGATACACCTCAACCCATTATACCTAGCGAGATGACAAACACCTCGCAATGTCGCTATGTCTATGTCCCGCTTGGAAAGCTCTCGGAAATAACGAGAGGTACGCCAATATTTAAGAACTACTTTTTAAATATTTATTGTGAGAGCTGAAAAACATAGGAATGCGATACTTCACTCACATCCATTAATCCTATGCCACTGTTCACAAAAATTAATCACAGCAAGTGATCATAAATATTTATTTTTGAATTTTTGAATGGGGTTTTAGGGCTGGCCAACGCCAAGGTATTTAGAGCTCTTAGCAATTGATCACAAAAGACTCACATTTCAGCATTCGGGGGCACACCCATGACGAGAGCAAAGGGACTAAAACCTCTCTCTCAAACCTCAATTTTTAATTATGTCAGGAATGTATCTTAATGATGGTCCAACGTAAAAAAATTACAAAAAGATATTTACATACTATTACTTTAAAAAGAGGCCATTGAATTGTGTTTTTGAGGTAAAAATTAAAACCTTTTCTGGGGAGGACCTCTAACCTCCAGAAGTAGAGGACTACACTCTGGAAATGACCTTGTTCCCATTACCCCAGAGGAACAAGACTCTCTCCAAAAATGAACCCTGCCTGCATTCAAGCAATGTGTCCTGAAATAAGTTGATTGTTCCATTGTGAGAATATTCCATATCATCTTCTCTAATGCAGGACTATCTGTTAAACTCACAACTCCGTAGAATTTCCTTAGCTAAGCAAAAGAGCTCTCTGCATTTCACTTATTTCTGCAGACACTTATAGCAGTCGGTGGAAATCGTTAATCAGTGACCAAGCAGACTTACAATAGATGTGCGTGGGTCATTGAAAAGAGCAAGAATAATAATAATAAGAAGAAAGAGCAATAATATATTAATTTTACTAACAAGATCCTTTGAAGAAGACTTTGGAGAAATCAAATGTGCTATGGTTCATTTCTTCTTGGGTTCTGAAGGAAAACATCTACTGTCATATAAACTTCCACAATATGATTTGATGAAAACAAATGATCAAATTGAAAAAGTGACCATTGCATCATCTCACTAGACATGCAAAATGTCTCACAGGAACCTAGAAAGATTGAGCAAAATGTGTGAATTGTCTTAAGAAATTTGTTTTGAAAGGGAAAAAAACACATGCTCAACAACTTATGAGATATTTTCTGCAGACAAAACCATTACTCTTCTTTTAACAGTAAAAAACTAGTGCTCCTAATGCACAATACATTAAATGAAGCCCATGGATGTTATAAAGAAATGTTGCAAGACATATATCAAGAACACAAGCAATGTGAAAAGCAAACTGACAAAAAAATGAATTTTAAAAATTTGATGAGTGTTTCATTTAACCTCCCGAGAGTCATTTAGTTTTTAGTTTTCACCTCATGATGTGAATAGTGCCAAGTTAATAATAGGAAGCCCCTCCAAACAATACATATTGTTATAAATGTCATGAAGTAAAAGGTAATCATAATAGTTTAAAAATTGGAACACTCTCCACAATTTTCTGGTTCTTACTCCCAGGAAATATTAAAAAGGAGTAATTTTTCTCCAAAAAATGGGATGGTAAGAATCAAAATCAAAATACAGCAACTTGATTGATGTATTTGGTTTGAATGACTCCCATTGAAGTTATTAACCAAAAAGTTTTAAAACTCAGACATTCCATGATTTACTGTGATAGTATGCACTATGGTAATGACTCACGGAAGAAAAAAACTGTCGGTCCATATCAATATTGAGGTTGCAATCCCCATTGGAGTCACAGTGATAGATGAGGGGGGCTGTGAAAGAATTAGTGTACAACATAATATGTATAAAGAATTGTTTTTTTTTTATTAACATATATATTTTACTTATATATTGTAGTATATTTTGTTGGTAATAATAAATTAATGAGATGGTTGTGTTAGTTTATCATTAGTAAGTTTCACCATTGTGAATTGAATCTTAATGTTGTCAGAGTTCAAAGAGTTCTGCTAAGCAATTGCTGCTATTGAGACTACAGAACACATGGAGGGAGTGGAGGGTAATACATTTTTGGATTATAAGATTTGTCATCCTTACTGCTTTATCTCCTAATACATGGGAAATTACTTGTAACATTAAGATGTCTGAAAACCTATCACCAGAATTCTGCAAGTGAAACCCAACTTAAAGGATTGGCTCTTTTAAATATATACAGAAAAATGTGGATGACAATTTGATGTATTATTTATATTTAACCATATTAAATCTATTTACTCAAAAGTTTTACATTATCTTGTTTTTATTATTAGTAAATTATTTAAATATATTTATTAAATGTAATTATTTTATTAAATGTATTTAAATTGTTGGGTTAAATAAATGTCCCAAGTTTATACTGAAATATTTTTATATAATAATAAAGCCACTAAAAATTCATCTTTGTTTTCATGTTATGATAATTATGCCAAAGTTTGTGAAAGATATTGTTTATGCTCAATAAATCAACCATAAAGTTTTTTATAACTATTTTTATGCAACTCTCTCCCCTACATACACATACACACACACCCTTGTTATCCACTTTCACTCATTGACTTAGCCATTCAGATAGGCTGGAAATGAAATGTTAAATTGAGGTAAAGTTTTGAATAAAAAGGGTAACTGCATAAAACTGACAAATGGTTTGATATTGTAAATTTATTTTTGATCATGTGTTTATAATTTCATGATGTGAATCAGCCAGTTTAAAATGTTAATGTTGACAATACATAGACAATCAAAAAAACTTAAAGTAGAAATAAAAAATTAAAGTAACTCAGAACCTGAGTGTAAATTCACTAAAAAGAGGAAATTAACTTAACCTTGTGTGCTTGTCAGTTTAGAGAGATAACAGTGATCCTGGATCAACGAATGAATGTGGAGATTACAGGGCAAAAACAGTGCCTGTGACAAGCTTTGGCTGGCATTCACTATAAAATGAGAAAAGTAATGAATTTTTATTTAATAAATAAATAAATAATGAATTTTTTAATGGATTCATGTTTATTCACCAACAGTTTAAATAATTTTATCTTTTCAAATATTAAAAATATATAATTTTATGTATAAAAATCAGTTTGAGATTTAAATCTAAGGACTAGATGGTTCCAGTATAGATATTGCTTTGCAGGAAGTGATTCTTTTAACTTTGACAGAGCTCAAATTGAATTCCTTATTTCCCTACATTCATGCTTATGTATCTCTGACTCTCTACTAGAAAAAAGAATTCTTTACCTCTCCCTTTACCTTTTCGTTACCTGTAGTTACTGTGAGACCTTTTCTACTTTGACTCATCACTACTTCATTGTTTCATATTTGTGGTGGGTGTCATTTTAAGACTAAGTGTCCTGTGTAATTCAACTATGTGGAGTAGCATTCTATAATGAATAAGAGTTAGCTAGGATTGGATAATTTCTTTTCAAAAGAAACAGACTTGTTATATTAAAACTAGTGAATAGTATATTTAATGCTTGTGCAATAGACATTTTTATGTTTACTTTCAGTGTCAAGAATATATGGTTCATTTTAATACTGTTGATTCAACAATCTACAACTATTGCACATGATTCATCAATGGTGTGTGCACAAGACTGCTCACTATTTAGGGGCACTTGAAATATTTTATTCTAAAAGTGCAATTTCTGATCAACATGTAATAGTTTATTAAACTCACAAGTTAATCTAAGGGCATCATCATTTAAGGTGGTGGCAGTTGTAGTTGCAGTTGGGGGGGGGGGGGCAGTTGTAGTTCCTCCCAACAATCTTGGAATTGAAAAACAACTGATCTCTGTCCCTACTAATTAAATTAATATCATAGATACCACCATTATTGCAGTCTCTAAAAACTTAAATAATGTTCTACTAAATAATATTGTACCCAATACACTGAATGCAATTTTGATGCTCCGGAAGTCATAGATGTTAAACATAGATTAGTCCATCCAAACAGTAGTAATTATTTCATAATAGAACAACATCTTTTGGGATAGGTTAGACTTGAAACAGGCAAATAAAAAAAATTGAAAACATACAATTTTATTACTAATTATTTATTAATATTATATTAGTGAAATGAGGGATACAATGAGAGATACATATCATCTGTTTCTGTTGAGAGGATGAATGGAAGTGCATTTATATAGTCTTATTTAATTCCATAATTTTATTACTAGAAAAGTACATTGATAGTTCTTTAGAATTTAGATTATGCATATCTCCTTACCATGGTAGAGAGATACCTAATGAAATAAATATTATGTGCAAATAATATAAAATGCAAATTAAATAGGCTAGATGTGCAACTAATTATTTATTATTTAATTAAATATTCTGTTTTCTTTTCTAAAATTACCAAAAGAGGACACCAATTGTAACTTCATTTAGCATTATGATACAAATCATTTTATATCTCAAGTCAAAATGTGTCTGTAAATAGGCGACATTTCACAAATGTAAAAATTTATTGATTCATTTTTTGTTTATTTATATAAACCTGCAATTTAAGGCATTCATACACATGAATTTCACTCCTCACATGGATGTATTGAAATGTCTTAAAGTACAGTTTAAAGAAGTTTTTTTCAAGGAAGAGATCCCAGACCAACTGGAAGCCTCCCTTACCTGTCACCCACCCCTGTCTCCATCAATAAAAAAATTGTGGATCTACTCCTTAATGGATTGTGTCTTTATACTTCTTCCTTTTTAATATTTTTACCTTTGTGGTATGGTGATCTTTTGGGAACTGCAGCTGTGTGGGTCTTGGACACCGGGAAGATCCGTATCAGGGACCGCGGCAGGGGAAATGGGTTCGTTTGGGTCCACTTTGATGACAAGTTCTTCTTTAGTGTATACCTCATTCCAAACGAACTGATACAGCCTTTCTGCAACAGAGTCGACAAGCTGGAAGACGTTATCCTTAAGGTTACAGGAAAGGTAGTTGTTGGAGGTGACTTCAACGCCCAGGCCGTGGAGTGGGGAATGCCTGTAACAGACACCCGAGGCAGCTATCTATTGAAATAGCCGCCAGGGCGGGACTAACTGTCCTGAATTTCGGTAAGATAACATTCCGGCGCCCTGGGTACTCGGAGACCATCCCGGATATATCGTTTGCGCCAGACTCTGTTGTACATGCCATCCGAAATTGGAGAGTTCTGCAGGATTACTCTGGCAGCGACCACCAGTACATCTCCTTCAACTTTGTGAGCGGCGCTCCTCTTCCCACTGGTCCCCGGCATACACCACGTCGGTGGAACGTCGTATCGATGGAGAGAAATTTGCAGTGGAAATCGCCAGAGGAATAGAAGCTACTGAGAACGCAGACGAAAGAGAATCAGTTGAAGCGCTTGTTGCTGCAGCGATAGACCTCATTGACAGAGCCTGCGACGCTTCTATGCCGCGAAGAACACCTAGCCACGGTAAACCTCCTGTGTATTGGTGGACAATGGAGATCTCCGACCTCCGAGAAAGATGCCTTCGTCTGCGAAAAATCTCTCAACGTGTCAGGAACCGATACGACGCAGAAGTCAGATTGTCAGAGTACAGATCTGCAAGACGTGAGCTGCGACGTGCTATCAATCGTAACAAGACCCGCTGCTGGCAAGAGCTGGTTGAGGACATTAACAGAGACCCATGGGGGCTCGGGTACAAACTGGTCACCCAGAAACTCGGCGCCTTTGGTCCTAACTGCGTATTGGATTCAGCAGCTATGGAAAGGATTGTGCGAACTCTTTTCCCCAGTCACTCCATCCGTCAGGAGAACTCGACGTAGCCGTACGACCAATGAAAGACAGGAAGGCGCCTGGCCCAGACGGCATACTGAACGAGGTCCTGAAGTTGGTTTTTCAACTGTGTCCCCATCTGTTATTGAGGATATTCAACGCATGCCTGAAGGCGGGCGTTTTTCCCTCTCGCTCGAAGGTAGCGAGGCTTGTACTCATCAGCAAAGGAAAAAGGAGACCCGGAAAATACGTCAGCGTACCGACCGCTGTGCATGCTAGATACAGCTAGAAAACTATTGGAGCGACTCATCAGGACAAGGTTGAATGCTGCTATAAAAGACTCAAATGGACTTTCACCGAGGTAGTACGGTTTTAAATCAGGGGTGTGCACAGCTGACGCGGTATTGGTAGTGGTGGAGGCTGTCAGGCGGGCGGAGAGCCGCAACCACCACTCCCGCCATGTCTTACTACTAGTGACACTAGACGTCAAAAATGCATTCAACTCCGCAAGGTGGGTGGATATGCTGGAAGCGTTGAAGCACTCTTTCGACTTGCCGGTCTACCTCTTGCAAATGATTGGCGACTACCTAAAAGATCGCGCCCTGATCTTTGACACCAGGGAAGGACAACGAAGGGTCAAGGTCACCTCGGGAGCAGCGCAGGGGTCTATTCTAGGTCCTGATCTCTGGAACGTTGCCTACGACAGTCTCTTGCGATTGGAAATGCCGGACGAGTGTCTTTTGATCGGATATGTGAATGACGTCGCAGCTCTGATCGCGGCGCGCACTGTCGAGCAGGCGCAAATGCGACTCAAAATGGCAATGCTGTTAGTCAGTAGCTGAATGAGTAAGCACGGACTGTCACTAGCTCTGCAGAAAACGGAGGTGGTCCTTGTAACGAAAAAACACATCCCGACAGAATTCCCTGTTCGCGTCGGTGAAGACTTGATCACCATTAAACCTGCGGTGAAATACCTCGGCCTGATGGTGGACTGCAGAGTCAGCTTTAATGAGCATATCCGGTACACAGCGAACAAGGCTGCTGCAAAGGTCACAGCACTGAGTCGGCTGATGGCCAATGTTGGGGCCCCGTCTTCGAACAAACGACGTCTTTTGATGGCTGCCGTCCAATCGGTTTTGCTGTATGGTGCGGAAGTGTGGACTGGCGTCCTCGACAAAGACCACAATTGTAAGCAGCTCTTGCGTGTTCAGTGGCGGGGTGCGTTGAGGGTGGCGTCAGCCTACCGTACAGTGTCGGAGCCGGCAGTACTCTTGAACGCTGGTGCCNCGTTGAGGGTGGCGTCAGCCTACCGTACAGTGTCGGAGCCAGCAGTACTCTTGATCGCTGGTGCCGTCCCCATCGATCTCCTAGCTAAAGAGAGACGAGCAATGCACCTCAGGAGATCAGAGGAAAACCGGGACAGAATTGCCCGCGAGGAGAGAGCACGCACTCTCCAAGCGAGGCAGCGGTCATGGGATGAAGAGACGAGAGGGCGCTGGACTGCGACTCTCATTACCAACGTCAACCGTGGCTGGACCGAAAACACGGGGAGGTAGGGTATTATTTGACCCAGCTACTAAGTGGGCACGGGTATTTTAGGTCTTACCTCCAGAAGATCCACAAGGTCGTGTCGGGTGAGTGTCTTTACTGTCCGGGGTCAATCGATGACGCCTGACACATTCTTCCATTGTGGTGTGAACAACGGCGGTAACTGTTTGCTGAAGTTGGAACTGAACTGCAGCCAGGCAACATTGTCGAAGCAATGTTGCAAGGGGTGGAGTCATGGAACAGTGTGGCACGATTCGCCCGGACGATCCTACTGGCGAAGTAGGCAGATCTCGATCGCCTTTGACTATAACTAATTGCAGGAGCTTTTAATGGCTAGGTAAACAAATAGGCCTTACCCGAAGTAATGTGCTAAACGGTACCAGGTGAGTGTCCTATGAAAAAAAATTATTATAAAAAAAAATTATTATTATTATTAAAAGCCAGATTATTATATATTATTATTAGATCAAGAAAAAGCCAGACAAAACTTACAAAATGAATTTGATAACTTTCAAAATTGGACTCATGAAAAAGTTTCACATTAAATAAAAACAAAATTAATACATATCACTACCCCACACACTAAAAGGGAAGAGTCAAGTATAAAAATTTCACAATAACAACTGTGTACACAATAACTTCCTAAATTGTATATGTACAGATAGTATAGAATTAGTAAGTAATCTTAAATACTTAGGAGTTATTTTAGATAAAAACTTTCTATGGAAAGATCATACTTTATATATTACAAAAAAACTTAGAACATGTTTATGGAGAATGTGGAATATTAAAGATATTATGCCTAATTATATTTTTAAAACTATTTATTATGCTTTATTTAATTCTGCGTTAAGATATGGAATGACTATATGGGGTTCTACAATCTAATGCCCACATCAAAATTTTGCAAAATTTACAAAATAAAGCACATAAAAGTTTCAGTGAAAAGAATTATTATAATAAGAACATAATGTATTTTAATGAGAAAATTCTTAATATAAAGAACTTATATGAATTTAATTCGTTAACAAATTATAAATTCAATTCAAATATTCTAGAAAACCATGAAAATGAATACAAAACAAGGAAAAAATATAATTTTAATATGCCACATTACTTCAATAAATATGGTGAAAGAAAAATAGAAATAGTGGTTCCAAAATTAGTAAATAAACTACCAGATAATATAATAAAATTAAATTCAAAATATATATTCAAAAAAGAATCAAAAGACTGGCTGTTAAAGATTAAAGTTTAATATAAGTAAATTATTTTAAATTTATAGATAAAATATTGTAACAAAGCTATACCAAAAATGTCATAGATTTATTAATGATGTAAGAACTATGTAAAAGGTATATAATTGATGTAACAACAATGTAAAAGTTATGTAATAGTTGTTTAAGTAATGTAAAACATAGGTAAAACATTATTATTATTAATTTTGTTATTTTTTATTTTCATCAGTTGAATTGGAATCAAAATATAATTTAATTTTTATAAATAGAATAAAGAATAAATTTTATGAAAATGAAAACTAGTATTTCATATAAGATTTAAAAAAAGAAAAGAAAAATGTCTATAGTAAGAGAAGTAGTAGTAGTAATAAAAGGAATGTTATAAAATAAATATTATAAAAAACTCTCTGACAAGCTCCTGAGAGCTTAGAGTTTCTTACAAATAAATAATATCAAAATGTTTATTGAGAATTTATTATGTGATATTATGTAAAAACACTAACACAAAAGTAATAAATGAAACTAATATACAGGTTTCTGTAATACTTTTGTAAAGCTTTTTGTAAACAATTTTTGTAAACATTTTGTAAACATTTTGTAAATAACTGAACCAAATAAATTTCAAATTCAAAATTATTGTTGTTGTTATTATTATTGTTATTATTATTATTATTATTATTATCATTATTCATAAAGGAGGTTCTTTCTTAGATTATGACAATTATAGACCAATTTCAATTTTAAATTCAATGGGAAAAATTTTTGAAATATATATTTCACTAAAATTAACAAATTACATAGAAAAGAACAATTAATAATAGAAGAACAATTTGCTTACCAAAAGAATAAAAGTACTATAAATCTCTTAGAGGAATTTGCTAATTGAATTAACACTAGATTAGATAAATGCGAACATATATTAATACTATCTATAGATATGTCCAAGGCATATGATGTGATAAATCATGAGAAATTATTAACAACTTTAGAAAAGATAGGAATCAGAGGAATCACATCAAAATTACTAGAGAGTTATCTAAGTGAGAGATCATACAGAGTTAAAATTGAGAATAATTATAGTGACAAAATAAATATAGATAAAGGCATTCCACAAGGTAGTTTTCTAGAACCATTGCTTTATATTATATGTGTGAATGATGTAAAAGAGTGTTTTAAGAAGTGTAAATTTTTTATATATGCAGATGACAATATAATTATATCATTCAACAAAGATCAAACCAAAGCAACACAAAACTTACAAAATGAGTTTGAGAAATTCCAAAAATGGACTCATGATAAAGGATTTACCATAAATCACAATAAAACAAAATTATTACACATTATAACTTCACATACAAAGAGAAATGACTCAGAAATAATTTTTCACAATAAAAAATGTATACATAAGAATTTTCAAGACTGTAAATGTTCAGATAACACTGAACAAGTAAATAATCTAAAATATTTAGGAATTATTATTGACAAAAAAATTTTATGGACAGATCATACTTTAAACATAGCAAAAAACTGAGAACTTGTGTATGGAGGATGCGTAGAATAAAAGAAATTACACTTAAACATATACTCAAAATAATCTATTTTACACTTTTTGAATCAGTTTTAAGATACAGAATCACCATCTGGGGCTCAACATCAAATTCACACATAAACATTTTACAAACATCACAGAATAAGGCACTTAAATGTTTCAGTAAAATCAAATCTAGTAATATAAATGAAATGTATGTAAATGAAAAAATTTAAAAATAAGAGATATACATAAATTTGAATTGTTATAAAAAAATAGGTTTAAGGAAAATTTACTAGCAATACATGAACACAAGCATAAAACAAGGAAGAAATATAATTTTCAGATATCTATTGTATTCAATAAATATGGAGAAAGAAAAATAGATTATAAGACACCTAAACTATTAAATAATTTACCAGACAGTTTAATTGAAACAGAAACAAAATATAAGTTTAAAAAGGAACTTAACAAATGGATGGTAGATAATAATAAAAAACAACAGTAAATATAGGTATTTTTATGTAAACATTTAAAAAAAATTTGTTTGTTTATTGTTGATAAGATTGAATAATAGTTTTAACTACAAAAACACAGGTACTTAAGTTCAATAAATAGAAAGCAGTAGTAGAATAACATAAAAAAAGAATAATAAAAATCTCTCTGACAAGTTCTAGAGAACTTAGAGAGGTCTTTAAGAAAATTTGTTAGAATTAGAATTTGTTAAGTTTGTCATATGTTAAAAATTATTATTATTATTATTATTATTATTATTATTATTATTATTATTATTATTATTATTATTTTCTTCTTTGATTCACAAAATAGGTCATTTTGGTTGAGAAGATCAATCACTACTTTAGTTTTTTCTTAATGAACTAATAATTACAAGGATGCATGATATAATTAATGTCACCCTTACACACAACCATTTTGGTATTATTGCCTTTCCCATAATGAACTAAATACAATTATACTTCCCAACCTAAATTGCTTGATAATAAATTAATTAAATATTCAGTTAACAGTTTCTTGGACATTTCACTAAGGTTTTTAAAATATTGAAATTATCACTAAGTTTTCCCATTGACTTTTAGAATAGAAAATTTAATTAATATTGATACTTTTACCAAGTTCATTTTGAATGAAAAAAATAATAAAATAGGACCGTTTTTATTACCTTGAATCAAAATTTTTATAAGCTTCCATTTATTGAAATTTTGTACCTATATTTTTTCAAAAAATTTATATACTGGTAGACACACGTGCTGCAATATCACATGCAAGACAAATTAAAAAGTTCATATTTACAATGCATTAGTTTTTAAACATTTTTTTTGTTCTAGGAAGTTGTTTACAAAAGCACATTTAAAGAGACAGCAACCTTATGGAATTTTGAGCAGTATTTAATACTTTTCTCGTTATTTTTCATGATTCATAAACATTTGCAATTATTTGCCATGTAATTCTTAAAATTTATTTAACTTAATGTTTTTGACTTACAAGCCTACCCCTCTCGAGTTGGTCCCGCCCCCCTTCTTTAACTTGCAAACAAGGGAAACCAAATTCTTTGAAGAGACTTTCACGGAGAGTAATATTTTCAAATGAATAATGTTATTAATGACAATGTCTCTCTTGCGTACAGGGTAATCACTGTAAATAATATTATAGATGTAAATATACGTTTCGAAGTACAAGGGAATCACCCTTCACTTCATAAATTCCGCCAAATATTAAGTTTCGGAAAGTCGTCTGTCATTGGTTCTACACATGGAGGAACGGTATGAGGGCGTTCGTGGCACAGAAGAAAAGGATAGATCTGTGGAATGAGAGCGTTGTGTCCTCAACGCGTGGTCTCACGCGGTCCAACGTGTTTTAAATAAGCGTAAGCTGAATGCTGGCTGAATGTGTCTAGGGAGTTGAGGGCTAGCCAATAATCCGAAAGCCCGGGGACCTGTCCTTCAGCGAAGAATTGCGATTTTATTTTCCCACGCGTGAAAATGGAGTGATAATGTAGAATGAGTCAGTGACCTAATTGGGAAGGAACATAGTTAACATCATTTGTACTGCACTTTTAAAAGCATTAAAAACAATATTAAACCATGGCATCCAGGAGTGGGCTAGTTATAGCAGGAACCGATGGCTCTGACTTCTTACATCGTCAAAAAGTAGCTGCACAGTATCAAATCAGGTAATGTGATCAATTGATTTTTCCTATCTCTGGAGATTTATTTTAGTGAACTAATATTTCCCAATTTTTTCCAGTGCTCAAAACAAATCTCGCTTAAAATACTGCATTTTTTTCCATTATTTGCTTTTTTTTGCTATGTTATCCAAACTCTCAGCTGATATTTTGGATCGCTTAGATATTTTTATTTTGGAAATTGAAGAGCTACAGGTTCCCGAGGTGAACATATTTGTTTATGCCTTTATGTAATGTTGAAAGTGAAATGTACTAGATACTGATATTCTCTAAATTTCAGCCCCTTTGGTGGGAGTACATTTGGTGTATCAGTTTACTTTTGTCATTTATGGGTCTTACAGCTGTAAGAAAAAACCAAATCAAGATGATGAAAAGATACATGATTGGAATTGGAATATTTGGATTCGGACCCATATTGTATGGTTTTATTTATTATTTTGGTGATGTATGGGAGTATCTATCAACAGGTGAAACTGAGGATATCATGATGTGGCAGGTAAATGGCATGTCGTTGTGAGATGATGGTATATTTTATTACTATATCAACTAATGTATCTCTTTACTAATGTGTTTTGATACAAATTTGGTTTCTTATGTTGACACTTTCTTACATTAACTCTAATGAATTTAAATCTTTGGTTTCCAAAAGGAATGCTGGTTTGTCTTTGAAAGGTAATAATCTCCTGCCTTTACTTTTTCTTCTGCTCTTTAGCCTTTCCAATTAATGCCAATTTCTCAGGTATTTGACCAAAGATTGCTTTTGTTGATCTCATATGCGAGTGAGGTTGTAAACAACATGTATTATATTTTGTCTAATTTGTGAAATGTTTATGTAAATAACCACAAGTGTCAGTCAGCCATACCGATAATTTTAGCTCCTGCCTCTCTTCTGCTTCTTTTTATTTATTAATTGAGAAATTCTATCTTGTTAAATGTTTTCACTTCTTGTTTTCACCATATTATCCCCGTTCATGAACAGAACCATAGGGGAAATGGATATTACAACGTTTTGTATTTTATTTGGTAAATAAATTGTAGCACGTAGTGACTTAGATCTCTTTCAAGTTTTGCACTAAAATAAATCTTTGTATTTATCTATTCCCTTGATACTTGGAAATTACTATAAACAGTTACATTTATGGTCATTTTTTTAAAAATAATTTCATACATGTTAAATCCTTCATTGAACATCACCTAAAATACAGTGATAGAGAGAATAAAGAGATTGGAATGAATATTGTTTCTGTCATTTTATGACATTTCTGTGTGCACCAAGAATTTAAATTGTGAATCAATTTGTGTGCCTTTTTAATACATCATTTAATTAATCTGATATGAAATTTTAATGAATAAAATCACACAGCTTGCCTTTACTTGCACTGAATAATTTAATAGATTACACCCAACAACTATTACAGTACAAAGAAGGGTGTACATTTTTTTATTAGCTGTGTTATGTAATATCCACACGAATTAGTGTTTCAAATCCTCTTGATTGAGGAAAATTATACAAAGAATCTCTTTTTAAAACCTCCCTTTTCTTTGAATTCAAATTCATTCATTTTCCATAATTAGTGATGAACCAGCTAGGAGAAGTATGTATTACTTAATTATTTATATAGTTTGAATATAATGTGATCTAGGGAGGGGGAAGATCTTTAAGACTAATTTTATTATTTATCTCAAATTTTGAGTAATTTTAATAGTTGTGATTAAATAGCAATATTTTTGGAAAAAGACATTTATATTTTACATATTTGTTAAATAACTGCACTATTATAATTTCTAGAAAATAAAATTTATTTAACATTCTGTTGATAGTAAATTTAATGTGGTCACACACTCTACATTTTTCACTATAAAATTAAAGTTTCACTATAAACTTGACGACTAAAGGGAAGAAATTTGTTTTGGTATTAATTAATGAGAATTATGTATTAGTGTCCTAGTGATGATTTTTATCTGAGTGTGTTTTACTTGAATGTTGTGTTGGTGAAATCAGAGAATGTTATCAGTTAAAAATTTTTATTATACGCATGTGAATTTTACTCCATGACTCAGTTCCATAACAGTAAGAAGTGCAAATCCCTTGAGACATGTAGTTGCCATTGAACATTCATCCTCGAATTCATTCTCATTCATGCTGTATTTTTGAACCTATGTTGTGTGCTTAGTACATATTATAAAGTTTAAAATATTGCTTACCCTTATCCATTTTCATTGCTTCTGGTAGGGAATTAAAACGATTTATTCACCAAGGTAGATTGTGGTTTCATATGTCTTGTAATGGCAAATTGATATGAATTACATGGATTAGATATTGAAGTTATACCCTTCATATTAAGGTATTCTCTTGACAAATTTTGTTGAACTGATATTTATATCTATATTTTGTAATTGTTGTTCCCTAATGTATAAGCATGTCAAAAAATTTCCATGAACAAAATCACAAACATTTTGTATCGTTGCAGAAGAATAAGAACAAAATCTTCAAAGTCAGTTATATTTCTAAATTATTCCAATACACTTTCAGGGGATTTTCAAGGTATGAATAACATGCAGTAGCTGTATTCTTTCGAACAATTTTCAAAATGGTTACAAAATGTTATTACAGTTTAGATTTTAGTAAATAAAGCATGTTGATTAATAAATAGACTTAAATATTTATTGCTGATCACTGCCACAACAAGAACTTTTGCATGTTGAAAAAGAGTAGATTCATTCTTTGCTCAATCTGAGTGGGATTGGGAAGTGCAGGAAAGAATGCTTGCCAGACATTTGCACATCTGAAGTATAATTTTCTCTAAGTACTAGAAATTGTTAATAATGCTTGAAGAATTCTTTGTTTCTATTTATATTAGACATTCACAACATATAACCTGAAGCATGAGCACTGTTAAAGTTTTCATTTTATTTAAAATTTGTCATCTCATTTCTATTAACTGTAAGTAAGTGAATGGAAAATACATTAATTAACTTAGTAATATTATACAAATTTACATTTTCATTCTAAATCCTCTAACTAACTGATATTTTCTGAATATCATGTTACCAGAATATGTTATCATTTGATCATTTCTTTTGTATCAATATATTTGAATATGTCTGTTCTAGGGTTATCCATACTCTCTGTTGTGGTATGCTTTCATCATCCTTGCCATACAAGTGCATTCTTTTTCACTATATTTTGCCTGGAATTTGCTGAGTGCATGGAAAGCACGTGGGGCAAAGAAGATTGACTGATAAAATACAAACAAACAAAAAACAATGTTCCTTGTTCTGCCTCTTTATTACCTTGTTGAATGTTATTTCTTGAAATTGTACAGCCAATTTGTTGTGTAAATACATTTTTATTGTTACTGACAAGGAATTGAATCTTGTAGTTATTTTCAAACAATACCCCTTTATTAATTATTTACTTGAGTGGCAGTTGGAACTGATGAATTTTTCTACATCCAGAGATCAGTGTTGAAATGTTAGATTTTTCTTTTTCCTTAAAATGACAGGGCCACAGTTTTTTGTACCTCAAGTTCCAACATTTCATTCAGAGAGAAATTAATCCTATACTATTAAGTGAGCAATAATTGTATCTATGTACCTATATACCTAAGAATTTGTCAAAAATTTGCTCGAGAACGGCTCAAACGATTTTAATGAAATTCACAGATTAGGTGTAACATGGTCTTTTTTCTTTGTACAACAATTTAAA
Source organism: Laupala kohalensis (assembly GCA_002313205.1). NCBI lineage: Eukaryota > Metazoa > Arthropoda > Insecta > Orthoptera > Trigonidiidae > Laupala > Laupala kohalensis. The sequence continues at coordinate 569,133 of NNCF01127619.1, read as the reverse complement.
CAAGTGTAATACTGATGGTCCAGGGGTTAATGTATGAGCTTCATGCACATAATACCCGGGGTTCAAATCCCTGCGAGAGTGGATGTGTTTTTTATTCTATTTGTCGATCATATGATAAGTCTATTATACATTTAATATTAATTTAATTTTTACTATTAATAAATCGCTACTGAGAAACTAAAATGTGAATAAAACTGCTTGTTTGCTGCTTAACTGCAAGAATTTTTCTTTCAGTTCATATGAGTTTCCATCTCAAATGTTCTTTCAATCATTAAGAATTTTTTTATATTTTAACAATCAAACAAATAAGTTATATAATAGTTAAGAATCCGTAAACTCACCACCAACAGCACCCCAAGCTTATTGAACCAGCGTTTTTCGATACAACTGACTTAAAATTTGTTCTTTAATTGAAAAAATTGTTATTTGATGGTTACAATAAAAATGTTAAACACGAGGAAAGCATAATGAGGTAGATCATATTAAAAATAAATGAATATATAACTTTCTCGGCGGGGAATAGAACTCGGACCTCGCACGTACATATATGAGACTTTGATCCCTATACTACGAACAAATTTACAAAGGTAATTACATTTCTGTACTTAATATTTTCAAGGCTGAAACATTATGAAATAATCAATATTCATTTGAATTTGACATAACGCAGTAACAACACATCACATTGAATGAAAGTTAGCTCTACTAACGAAATACGAACTAGCGAATTCATGTAAATTAATAATTGGCAAAGAAATAAGAGGATTGTAAGTTTTTTCAAAGTTAAAATGTGTTTCTAGATCTTTTCAATTCAAAAAGAAAATTCAGTAAAGAATTTGAAAACAAAGTTCTACTACTACATTTTTGAAAACAAAAATATAAACATCCAAATAATATGGCAGTAGTCCAACCTTTCCTTTCAATCCTCAATGTAATATGAACACGCATGTAGAGTATTTTATTTCAACGTTGACCCCAGTTCACCTTTTCCCGGTTGTGTACGGCAGTGTGCGCAAGTATCATTCTACTGATACGAGTAAACACCCACGAGTCTACAGCGACAGAAAGAGAGAGTAAAAGAATCTGCAGAAATGGGTCCCTATTTCAAATTCAGGTTTGGTTCGGATACGTTGATTATTTTGTGTGTTATAGAATAAACAAAAATCTCATATACCGTTATCGTAAAGACCTGAAGAGTTCTCGATTTATTTTACGGACGTTTATTATACTTTCCTTATTGGAAAGTAAATACCTGAAGAATAAGTGATTACCAATCAGAGGCAAAATACCTTATTTTAACTGAAGACTGTTCGCCACTGATCAGTGTCGTAGGGACGGCGAATACTTTCTCACGGTAGTCACCATGTGGTCGATACTTATCTCATAAATAAATATGTATGTCTAGTATTATAAATAGGGTATGTTGTGCGTTACAATGAATATATAATTTTCATTTCTTCACGAATGTGTGAATATAAGAGCAAGTGCAATTTAAGACAAATGGTTATTATTTTCTATCTACTCTCAGTACGTGTTCTACCGCGTAAATACGGAGTGTCAATTCCATAAAATTTCAGAATTACTCTAAGGACATCTTATATGGGCAAAGTAAACTGCGCAGTAACCAAATTAGCAAAATAATTGAGTATGGAATTATCATTCGTTATATTCATGGTTACACAGCAGTGTAACTCAGTAAGTGAACCATGGTTTGCATCCCTTCGCGAAAAATATTTTGCTTAGGACCATTTTGTGAGCTATTTGAGTGAAGCTTGGTCACCCAGATATTATTGTTATTAATAATCTTTGAAAGAATTTTTCTATTGATTATACACTTCATTAAACACTTGCGTCTAATATAGACATTTTAGTATTTGTAGCGAAGAACTGAAGAGAGAGTATTATCAGCACCCCTTTTTATTCCCCTTAAAATACTAGGAGCGTCTCTGCTCCAACCTTAAATAATCTACTCCCCACTCTTTGACGGAACTGGGCAAAGAAGCCCCACCCTTACGCTGACGTCACTCCTAATTTTTAGCCAATTCCTAACAATTTTTCACTCAAGTGACTTTCCTCCAATTAATTAACCTTCTGTGACTAAGTTATTCCTACTCACCAATGGCTGATATTGGTATAATAGCTAAACGCCGAGCATGGTGGTCTGTTGTTTTTTTTCAAAAGTTGACATCAAATTAAATATCAACACACTTGTGTCGCCCTTCCCTCACTCTGCCAGACAGAACCCATTTCTCTGCCCCCACAACATAACACTTCAGTCTCTCGCGTCTGCCAGACGACGGTAACCGTCCTTTATCAATGTACGCGCGCACGCTTGTGTGGTCGCTATTCCTTCCCTTTTTTGTTTGTTTTCATATCATTTTACATTTTTAACACTTAATCTCCTCAATCAACTGCGCGGCAGCGTAATCAGTAGTGTTTACCCACCACACCAAGAGCTGACATCCTACTGTTCGTTTGCTTTTTAAAAAATTATTTTTAATAAATATGTTTATATTTAGTCTAACCGCAGCAGTCGTGTTGTAAACATTGCACGATTGTTGTGCTCGGTTAGATTCTGTTCGTGAGTGTCGCGGATTTGAACGTCCGATACGAAAACCCAACTACAGAAAGCTTAATTAGTTGTGCTTTATGTAGTATCAACAACCCTGAAAGTGAATCGTTAAATAATTATATCTTGACTAACGTGACGAAACCTCGTGACAAAATCAATCATCGACAAGATGGCGTCGGGAGAGGGAGAACCTTCCGATAAGCAGAGAGAAAAATATTTTAAGTGTCATCCAAAGCAAAAGGTAACAACGGTAGTGTGTATAATTTGTGAAAGTGTTTACCACATAAGTGAGTTTAAACAATAAAGTGGCACCAAATTTGTGGGTGAAACATTAGTGATATGTCCTGAACATATGAACTTGAAAATAAACTCAAAAGCTGAGCAAGAGTAACTGGATGATTCGGCGAGAAGTATCATTGCACAAATAAAACAGAGACAAGGGCAAGAATTAATTGAAGAAACATGGAGTGATATATCTAGTGTAACAAAATAAACATGACCTGGAATGTATGACAATTGAAAATTCATTGTTAAAACAATTAAACAAAGAACTTAAAGAAAAAATAATTTTTCCAAAGAATTACTTCATCAAAATAAGGTAAATTATAATAAATTTTATAAATTTATTGTCAAAAAACAGTACAAACTGCGTATGACCACGTGGAGGAAAAAAAACTAATTTACTCTCCGGAAGCAAGCAAGGGACCATCCCATCAATTCCGATCAAGGGCCCTAAGGCAGAGGCGGATTCAAAAAATTCAGCAAAAATTCCTAGATAAGATAAAAAGTTAGCTGCGAGTTATAATACTAATAGAATGTCAATATGTTTGTAATTTTAAGCAAAAAATTACATGTAAGTTATTATCGAACTATAGATTATTCTGAGTATAGTGCTTAAAAATTGAAATAACACTAAATTCACGATTTATTGTTACAATAGACCCGCCCCTAGACAAAGCCTAGAGAACCTGTATGATAAATCCGCCTCTACCCGAAGGAAAACCGGAGAAAAACCCGGGCCAGGATGGGGCTACAGAATTTATGTACACAAACGTGCCAATGTTGAGTACACATAAAACTAAATTAATATGAGCCATAAGACAACACAATCATGCAAGAAAATAGTTTTTGAAATTGTTATAAGTTGTTTAAAAAGTACTACAGCAATGGCGTGATAAAGCACAAGACGAATTTAACTTTTGTTAAAATCAATAAATTCTTTTACAGTGTAGAAGCACTGGTGCAGGAGGTAGTATAAAATGTCATATGCTGAAGCTAGTGTATTTAGTAAACCAATGCACAAACGTGTGCCTAAAATAACAGTTAAGAAAATAAATAAAGAAGATAGAACAAGTACAAAATAATCCGTTGTATACACGCCAATGCTCAAAACGTTTTGTCAAACCTTTCGACTTGGTTCCATGCATATCGTCTCATTGTAAACACTGACAAAACAGTGTCTATGTCATTTCACAATAGTATCACAAAATCTTTACCCCAGGTTTCTCTTTCTTTAAACGGAACACAATTAAAAACTGTTACAAATACAAAATTCTTAGGTCTCCATATTCAAGACAACCTCAAATGGAATTGTCACATTGACAATCTTAATTCCCAATTAAGCAAATTGTGTTACGCATTCCGAATCTTAGTTAACGCAGTTAGTCCACGTATTTCCCGTTGCGTATATTTTGCAAACGTTTACTCCCATTTACGTTACGGCATTACCTTCTGGGGTAATTCCGGTCAGAGTATTCAAACTTTCAGAATTCAGAAGAGGATAGTTCGGATAATTTGTAAATCTCACCCCCGAAACTCTTGTAAACCTTTATTCAAGGAATTAAATATCTTAACACTTCCCTGCATTTATATTTATGAAACGGTCGTGTTTGTTAAGACCGAATTACTGAAGTGCCACCCTTGCTTTATACGAAACAGTCTCGTTCACGAACACAATACTCGCAATAGTAATAATATTCATCGCCCTAGAGTGTCAACCACTCTTTGCCAAAAAGGACCTTATCATTCGGGAATCGTTCTATATAATTCCCTGCCCAAGAATATAAAAGACATTATGAAATTGAATATCTTCAAATCCGCGGTTAAAAACTACCTCCTGCACCAGTGCTTCTACACTGTAAAAGAATTTATTGATTTTAATAAAAGTTAAATTCGTCTTGTACTTTATCACGCCATTGCTGTAGCACTTTTTAAATAACTTATAACAATTTCAAAAACTATTTTCTTGCATGATTGTGTTGCCGTATGGCTCATATTAATTTAGTTTTATGTGTACTCAACTTTGGCACGGTTGTGTACATTAATTCTGTAGCCCCATCCTGGCCCGGGTTTTTCTCCGTTTTTCCTTCGGGTAGAGGCGGATTTCTTATACAGGTTCTCTAGGCTTTGTCTAGGGGCGTGTTTATTGTAACAATAAATCGTGAATTTAGTGTTTTTTCAACTCTTATGATTTTTAAACACTATACTCAGAATAATCTATAGTTCGATAATAACTTGCACATGTAAATTTACGAACATATTTGCGTTAAATTACAAACATATTGACATTATATTTGTATTATAACTTGCAGCTAACTTTTTATATTATCTAGGAACTTTTGCTGAAATGTTTGAATCCACCTCTGCCTTAGGGCCCTTGATCGTAATTGATAGGATGGTCCCTTGCTTGCTTCCGGAGAGTAAATTAGTTTATTGTCCTCCACGTGGTCATACGCAGTTTGTACTGTTTTTTGACAATAAATTTATAAATTATACCTTTTGAACAAAGATAAAGACATACAAACAAAATTAACTTCCTAAGTGATAATGAACGAGTTGTTAATTGTATAAATGAAACAAGCATGGAATCAGCTGCAAAACTCTTGAAAGCAAAACTATCAGCAAGAATTTTCAAAATACATAAACAATAAGGAAACCAAAAATAAAGATCGTGGGAATAGACAATTTTTAAATCAAGACATGGAAGTTATTGATTCAGACATCAATGAAAGAAAATTTCAGAAGTACAAATAAAAGTGTCCAGTATTGTACATGTATATTGTGATATGACGTGATTTTAAAGGCTTAGAAAAGACCATGGGTTTAAATGATGCTGGTCTTGAATGTTGGGTGCCAAATTACCGCGAAAAATTAGGGCAATTGATTGAAGCAATTTCTAAGGAAGGAAGGACCTTTAAAATAAATAAAAACATGGGATCTCAGGGTATTCAAGTTTTAATTAAGTATTCGAATTATTTAATGAGGTGAGAAACACATACAGGGTTCCTTATGGAAAACGCAATTCATAAATAAAAGAACTAAATTGTGTATTCACTGATGTTACAAAACACTTAAAATATCACGCATTCTTCTTCTTCGCTGAAGCGTACATACACTCCCCCAAAATAACACAAAACAACAATATTGGCGATCAATGATACCATGCTTGATCTCGCCACTGGTTAAAAATGCTGAAGGCACATCATTATTGAATTTACACAAAATTAAGAAATTGATCTTGCATATTTTAGATTAGGCCTTTGTGAACAAAGTTAATGTTTTGTTAAACGTCCTTAATTAGGCCAAGGTAATCTTATACTTGAAGCACACGCATTTCTTCTTCGCTGAGCGAGTTAAGCGGGTGGATCCATACCAGCATTTTTTGTTATCTTTGCAAAGATAGGAGACCAGCGGCAATGGTGTAGAACAGGTTCATTGGACCTTGCGACCCATAGAGCCGATCGCCTCGCGTTCCCCCAGCTCATTCAACGCCTCCATTCATTTCGTGAAGGTCAGTACTCTGCTTCGGAAATTCCAAGCATCAGCTGTCACGTTCCGCTCTCAGCCAGGCAGTGTCACCTGGTTGATAGCCGTTCGTATTTCAGGAATTCGGTCCACTCCGCACTGATGAGTTGGTTCCAGGAAAGCGCCTCCTCCGATCATTTCGGACCCCGGGTTTACTGCTTATCGTTCGGAATATTAAAATATTGAGCAATCATTTATAGGTCAAAAACGACGCTCCTTAGATAAATTCTCTGATGTTCTCCGAATTAACAATCGAATATTCCTGAATCTCGGAAGAAACTCCGCGCAATACTCAACGTACATGAAGATAAAATATCTGAATCATATCAGCAACTGTTCGAAGTTGAGCGTGTGGTGAGTCGTGGGCAGCGAATGATCACATCTGAAAGTCGCTTGCGAATAATAATCAGAATCTGAACTGATTCTGAATCTCAACCTCCGAACTAAATCTCAGTTCTCAATCTGATCATCTCTCCGACTGCTCCACCATTTTTATCAATTCGCCCCCCCCTCCTAAATCATCGTTCCTTCCCTCGCCCCTGGATTTCGAAGACAGAAAATCTCATGACGAGTGCAAGTTTCCCCGGGCACTGTCAGAATACGCTCTTCTCGGCGCCACATTTAAATCAACGTTCAATGTATTTTATTCTAACTCGCTGTTACATCTCCCGAAAAAATTCTATTAATTATCAAATAATTTACTAACGAATCTGGGTCGTTAGAATATATATATATATATATATATATATATATATATATA